>OZ019977.1:10624994-10810686 GCA_963970395.1 Ephialtes manifestator | reverse complement strand
TTCTTATTTGGCACGAACCGATCGGGTACGGATATTGCCAGCCCAAGAATAACAAAATATGACGATGAAAAGTTCGGCTTGCTGGCTTGGCAGCAATGATGCCTACGGCTGTCGATGGAGTGGAAATTGGTGGGGATGGAACAGCGGTGAACTTGAATTCATGCGCTGCTTGAAACGCAATGTCATCAGTTCATGCCTCCGATCATATATTTTTATTTCATATAATGGAACATTAGTTATTACATAATTTTTAATAGCTCATCGCAGAAATAGCAATTGAATTGTTATTTTATCGTAGAGCCCGATTTAGTATTTTAAAAATAATATACATCTCGGATATGTGAAAGAAAATGAGCTGTCTCTTTCGTTATTAAATAAACTATTGAAACTTTAGTTTCAATAAATTAAGATGAGAATAATATTAATTATTCGTCTTAAGGATGTCCTGCATTGAATCGGTATCCTCATATCTTGATGAAAATATTTATTTGAACGTTTATTTAGTGCTTTTTCACGGTTTTCAGATAAAATAAAAGATTGCTGTGAACATGAACATTCGCAAATGTTCTGAAAATATTTTATTTTCATGACTGAAACTGTTAAAATGTGTGACAACTCAAGATTTTCGTTACATATTTTACTTTATATTCGATAAAAGGTAAATTGAAATTCTTTTACTTCTATGAAACGGTTTTTGTCCACCAACTTTATAAAAAACCGATGAAGTTTTCAGTTTTACAAAAACAAGTACAGAAACAATCCATTTAAAATTTATATTTTCATTTTAAGAAATATCTTTTTGTCATTTTTACAAAAAATATATTTGTCACTTTCAATTTAACAAAACAATATTTGTAAATTCGTAAAAAACGAAATTTAGAAATTGACAAGATATTTATAAAAAAAGATTTTAAAATTTGGAAAAACTAGTATGAATCGTTGAAAATCGTGGGATTCAATAAAAGTCAGTTTATTATTTTTTTAAATATTTTTATTTGTCTGGACAACCCAAGGTTTTAATAATCTGAATCCAAAGGGTGGCGCGGTACCCCATCACCCGTCACCGCCATTTACGATCGAAAAGATAATACGGCGGGTTTACTCAATAAAAGTGAACATATTATTTTATAATGTCAGAAAAAACCAAGATTTTCAGAACATGAATCGAAAAGGCGGCGCGGTACCCCACCGCCCGTCGCCGTCATTTACTATCGAAAAGATAATACGGCGGATTAACTTAATAAAAGTGAGAATATTATTTTATAGTGTCGGGAAAAACCAATGATTTCCCCATTTGAAAAATGTAAACCTTCATAACTCGGGAATGCCTTGAGATATCAAGCTGAAATTTGGACCATAGATAGAGGGATCAAGCCTCATCGTTCATACAGATTTTTGTTAAAATCAACTTCATCGTTAAATTATTACGCGTTTTTTAATTTTTTGAAATATGTCTACGCGATAACTCTTTCAATTTTCGAGATATTGATCTTAAAATTGGTATGAATGTGATGCAAAGTAGAACCTTGCACATTGCTTCCTCATTATTTTTCGAGTTTTACAAAGCTTCCTTTATGAGGAAGCCAAAAATTGAATAACATACTTCCTCATAGAGGTAGCTTTGTAAAAGCAATCGTAAAAGCAATCGAAAAAATACGTTTTTACCTTGTACTTTTGAATTAATAAATAGTTAAAATCAGTAATATATTGTTAAGAAAAGACATCTGTAAAAATGCGTTAATTTCTATTTTGAACTTGAGTGATATAGTATAGTATTTTTGATATTTAAGTTGTGAAGTCACTTGTTAAACGTTATATTTCGGTTTATTTATTTCGTTTCACTTGATAGATTTTTTTTCGCTTTGATACCCCGTTCTTTTTAGCTGTTTATACGAGGGTTTGCATTTTTCTGTTAATATAAATTCTATTATTGCAGCTAGTCTGAGCCGGCCCTTCAGTCTATGCGTATAATGTACATTATACGCATGCACCGTTGGAGTAACAAAGACAGTTGATATATCTATCTTCGTCAGCCCCCACTACTGAGACCATAGCCAACTTCGAAAATGTTAACGCCGGCAACGGCGGTTTTGGTCGTGTAACGTTGGCTAACATAGCGTACCCGACTCGCTCTCAGCCAATGAGCGTCGGCGTTGGCGTGCCAAATAAGAAATACACGGTTAGCATAGAGCAGAGCAGCGGAGTGTCAGTACCCTGGTGTAAACTGTACAAAAATGAGAGAAAGGTTTAATTTAAAAGATTTACCGAACAAACATGAGGCTACAGACTATGAATGTCAAGTTTACAAAAAAGAAGTAGAAAAAAGAAGGAAAAACGTTTCCTACTGTCAGGAATAGCAGCTAAAGACAAAAAGATCACCACAACTCAACCAAAATCCATTTTTATTACTACTTAATGCACAGGGATATATTAAACACAAAGATGAGGTAGAATACTTAGTGATATACAACGCAGGAAATAAACGAAAGTGAAATTTATTTACAAAATTATGAAGCTGTAAGGTGTGATACGAGCAATAGTAGAACAGGAGGAGTAATAACATTTATAAGAGAAGATATCAAATATAAAACTATAGAAGTGAAAGAAATAGAACAGAACGCTTGGATTAGTATAGTAACATTAAAAGGGACATATAAGGGAATTACAATATGCAATGTGTACCACTCACCAAGTGCAAGTGATGGTACATTTATAGAGATAATTAAAAATGAATGTGAAAAGACCATAGATAAAGGACAACTCATTATGGTTGGCGACTTTAATATTGATTTGACAACGAACAGCCAATACTCAAATCGTCTAATAAAACAATTACTGTGTCAGGGACTAAAACAATATGTAACAGAACCAACACGTATAACGAAAACTTCTCAAACTATCATTGACTTAGCTTTCTCAAATTTTTACATAACGACGCAAGTATTACTAACACCAAAGATATCTGACCATAATATAGTACAAATTGATATAGAAATATTAGATAATAACAACAATACGTGGACTGAGATAGTGACAAGAGATTATACCAAATATAGTGATAAGAGTTTTTATGACCTACTTAAGAGCAAAGTAATGCAAATTAGATTCAGTGAAAATGATGATGTAAATCGAAAAGCTGATAAAACTATAACGATGATAACAGATGTGATTCATGAGTTGAGCCCTATTACAAAAAAGAAGGTATTAACATTGTGGCAGAATAAACCATGGATTACGGAAGAGGTTAGAATTAGCATTAATAATAGAGATGACGCATATAAACGTGCAACATTCGGTGAACTAGATACAGACTGGGAACAGTTTAAAAGACTCAGGAATTATGCAGTAGGACTTATTAGGTACAGTAAAAGGAACTTCTATGAAGAAAATATTGACAAGAGGAAATCGAAACCGACAGAAATGTGGAAAACACTAAAAGACTTAATAAGGAATAAAAAGATAAAAAATAGCAAAAACGGAATAAATTTTAATGGTATTCAGTACACTGACGACTTATTAATTGCAAATAAATTAAATAAATATTTTATACAAAGTGTAGAGGACATAGTTCAGAAAACAGATAGTCAAGAATATGTAAACGAAGATCTAAATTGTAGGGTCGAAACGGAACTGACACAATTTAGGGTAGTACAATACAATGAAATGGACGGAATAATAAAAAATCTCGATAACAAGAAAGGTACAGAAGAAGGTATAAGCACTGAAATTTTACAAAAAGCATGGGGTTGTATCGGTAAAAACATATTAGATATTGTTAACAAATCCATGCAGGAAGGGGTATTTATTGAAAAATGGAAAACATCGACAATTATACCAATTCCAAAAGTAGCAGGAAGCGACAAGGCTGAAGATCATAGACCGATCAATGTACTACCAATATACGAGAAAATTTTAGAATTAGCGGTTAGTAAGCAACTTAAGAAACATATAGACGAGAATAACATACTATGTGAAGAGCAGTCGGGATTTAGACAAAATTTTCTTGTGAAACGGCAATACAAAATACAATAATAGGATGGAGGAATGACATGGACGATAGTAAAATAATAGGAGTCGTATTCTTAGATTTTAAGCGAGCGTTTGAAACCATTAATAGAAAAGTGTTAATAAAGAAAATGGAAAAATATGGAATTAAGCAAAAAGTACTCGAGTGGTTTACATCCTATCTGAGTAACAGAACTCAACAAGTAAAATATAATAATAAGATGTCAGAAAAAATGGAAACAACGCACGGAGTGCCACAGGGATCTGTGCTCGGACCTTTATTATTTATTTTATATATTAATGATCTTGTAAAACAGCTAGAAAATTGCGAGTGCAGATTATTTGCGGACGATACTACATTGTTTATAAGTGGAAATAATGCGAAGGAAATAGAAAGAAAACTGAATGATAACCTGATCAAAGTTGTAGCATGGTTAGATAGAAACTCCTTAAAACTAAATGTTAATAAAACTAAATTTATGCTGATAAGAGATCCCAGAAAGCTGAATGTAGAGACGTGCAATATTGTAATAGAAGGAGATAATATTGAGCAAGTGAAAGAATTCAAGTATCTGGGAGTAATAATCGACGAGCAGCTAAGCTTCGGTAGTTTTGCAGGGTATGTAACGAAGAAAGTGGCCAAAAAAGCAAGTTTTATGTATCGGCTGAATAGGAGTATTTCCGCAACAACGCTTGTAACCGTATACAAAACAATAGTAGCTCCGCATTTTGAGTATTGCAGTACGCTAATGCTGAACTTCAGCCGAGACAGCTTAGAACTGTTGCAGAAAGCTCAAAACCGGGCAATGCGAGCAATATTGAGGTGCAACCGGTACACACCCATAAAAGACATGTTGACAGCTCTAGGGTTCATGTCAGTAGAGAAGCGCATACGCTTCAATGTATGCATTTTAGTATATAAAATGAAGAACGGGTTAGTACCGGAATATTTATCTCGTGAAGTGCAACTGGTAGGTGAAAACCACAACTACGGGACAAGACAAAGAAACGACATTATGATAAGAAGGCGCAATACGAAAGTTGCAGAGAGAAGCGTGACATACAAAGGATTTGATATGTTTAATGAGTTACCGGATGCTGTGAAGAGTGCAAGGAATGTAAATGTATTTAAAAGATTGCTAAGAGAACACTGGGAGTGTGAATTGTGAGAGGCGTGAAGTATGTGTGTAAAGGAGGAAGTGTACCCGAAGGAGAATTGTAGATTAAGATGTAATTGTAAGCGAATCGTAGGTTAAGGGAAAATTTGTAATCGAACTGTTTGTAAGAAGCCAATGGTAGCCAGGAGCTAAATAAACTCAATCAATCAATCAATCTCTCTCTCTCTCTCCGGCTTTTTCTAAATGTAAGGCAGATTTAACGTAATTTTTCAGAGAATGCGCGGAAGTATGGCAGAAATATGGTAGGAAAATGGAAGTAATTTTTTTATAAATTGACTCATGCAACTTTGAGTTTATTATTTTATTTTTATTATTTTCGAGTTTACTTGGCGGTGTGAGGCGTTTGATTATTTGTCGCCTTTTTGCAAAGTATGGGTTTTACTTTTATAAATTCATCATTTCGCAACTGTCCGTATGAATAGCTACATCTGCCGACGTAAATGTACTTGTCTCCGGTTTATACACCAGAGGTGTTTTTTTTTTGGGATTAAACAAATACTTCTCCCAGGTAAATTTAGCGGAAGAAAATATTAACGTTAACATAGACAGTGAACTAGATAAAGTAATAAGCAGCTGATCTTTCTGTCCCCAAAACCTCTGGAAAATCGC
The DNA here is from genome assembly GCA_963970395.1 of Ephialtes manifestator. NCBI lineage: Eukaryota > Metazoa > Arthropoda > Insecta > Hymenoptera > Ichneumonidae > Ephialtes > Ephialtes manifestator. The sequence goes on along the minus strand of OZ019977.1, from coordinate 10,804,894 downwards.
GCGAACAAGGGGTGCCTTGATGGAATGAAGAATGCGAAAGAATCAACAAAGCAGCGAAGCATGCATTCAATATCTATAAAAAAACATCGGACCACCATGAAAAAAAAAACCGAATTTAAAAAACTCCGCGCCATTGCCCGAAGAACCATAAATATACAGAAAATGGAGTCATGGAAGATATTTATCAGTTCGATAAATCGTCACACACCAAATCACAAAGTATGGAAATCAATAAAGTGCATCGAAGGAAAAAAGGCATTCCATATCGCGCCTTTTCTAGTTAAAAAAGACGGAGACACAACCTCCAAACCAAACGAAATGGCTCAAATTCTGGCAGACACTTTTGCTGAAAATTCCAGCGACCGAAATTACGAGCCCAATTTTCTGAATCATAAAAACGAAACAGAGTCCAACGCAATGACAGTCCACCGAAATGATACGACAGGTAACGAAGACGAAATCAACATGTCATTCACAATCGAAGAACTAAACACAAGTCTTTCCCTCTGCAAAAACTCAAGTCCAGGGCCGGACGGGATACCTGCGATTCTCATCAAGCACCTCCCACACAGCGGGAAACTGCGTCTCCTCGCTTTATTGAACCTTATGTGGAAAACAAACACCTTCCCACAAGCCTGGCGACAAGCGACAATCGTACCCATCAGAAAACCTGGTAAAGATCCTACTCTTGCCTCCAACTATCGACCAATTGCACTCAGGTGTAACTTGGAAAAATATTAGAAAAAATGGTCAACCGACGACTGAAATGGGTCCTTGAACGTGACAACTATTTTTCACCATACCAGAGCGGATCTCGACAATTCAGATCTACTACAGATCACCTCGTGCAGTTCGAAGCCAGCATATACAACGCCCTCATCAACAACCTCCACCTAGTTGCCACCGCCATCTCACTGGATATTCAAAAGGCTTACGAGATGGTATGGAAAAACAGAATTGTAGAACTGCTTGAAAATAACGGAATTGATGGACACATAATTGAGTATATCAAAAATTTCTTGAAGAACAGGGCAATACAAGTAAAATTGGGCAACACCTTTTCAAGAATCACGAAGACGGTAAACGGTGTTCCTCAAGGATCGGTTATCAGTGTCACTCTTTCTCATCGCAATTAATGACATTCTATCGATTCTCCGACCCCCGGTAAAAGGGCTATTGTTCGCTGATGATCTCACCCTTTACTGCTCGGACAAAACCACCTCTAATACGATCAAATTGCTGCAACTATCATTAAACAATCTGATGAAATGATGCGGAAAAACGGGTTTTAAATTCTCGCGTACCAAAACCGAATACATCATCTTCACAAGGTCATCTGTATCTCAAGTTATACCAAAATTATACCTAGGAAACTGCCCAATAAGAAGGTCCTACGCAATTAAAATACTCGGTTCGACATTCATAAATATCTTAAAAATACTCTCGTCAAAAAAATGAGGTGCAGACCGAGCTATCTTCATCAGTACGTACAAGGCCCTGATACAATCAAAACTTGACTACGGAGCACTCATCTACGGTTCAGGTAAAGAAAAAGTCCTAGAAACTTTAAGCCCAGTTGAAACAACAGCTCTGCGTCTACCCATTGGAGCGTTTCGCTCTAGCCCAAATACCAGTACTCTGGCCGAGGCAGGGGTTCCCCCTCTGAAACTAAGAAGATCAGCCCTCACCGTATCCTATGTCGCTCGATATCGATGCCTACCAAACGTCACGATGTGCGAATCTACAGAAGCTACGGTAATGTTGCAAAAATACCAGAACCAACCGACCGTACCTCAGCCATTTTTCATACGAGCCATGCAAATAACCGTTGAACTAAACTTCACCTGTCAAACAACACACCACAGGCGTATAAGTGCATTTCCACCCTGGAACCCTCCAACACCGAAAATCGACCTCGATATATTTGAAAAATCAAACGGTAAATTGAATACGTCTCCCGCCACGTACCTTAAGCTATACAATAATCTAATCCAAAACAAATATGCCGACTTCGTGCAAATCTTCACGGGCGGTTCTATTGCCAACGAACTACGTGGATGTGGAGTCATATTCGGAAACCGAGAGGTCCTCTACAAACTACCAACTGCCTACTCAATACTGTCATGTGAAGCATTCGCTATCATGCAGGCGCTGCAAATACTCGAGGAAACAAAAATTTCTAAAGCGGTCATCCTGACAGATTCCATGTCTACCTTAAATACATTAATTAATCCGATTTGCACCAACAGCGATATCCAAAACATAAAAGAACAAATCTCTAAGATGCAACAAAAAGGACAAGATATAGTTATCGTATGGATACCATCACACATAGGTATAATTGGTAATGAAAACGCAGACAAAGCTGCCAGAAGAGCCCTAACCGAAGCAACAAACGACACTAAAGCAATACCAATATCTACATGGGAGCTTAAAAACTCTGTCTTCCGCGCTATTAAAACAAAGTGGAATAATAACTGGACAAACATCCTAACTAAACTACATAATGTCAGACAAAAACGTGTTCCAAATCCCTCCTGACTTGGACAATAGAAGAGAACAATGCATATTAACGAGATTGAGGATTGGCCATACCAATTTCACACACAAGCACCTACTTAACCACACCCCGAAACCAACATGCTCAACATGCAACATTCCAATGTCAATAGAACATATACTAATTACATGCCCAGCACAGGAAAAGTTACGGAAGACCATGAAAATACCGCCGTCGCTCAGAGTGCCTAAACAACCAGAGTGAACTTTCGAAAGTTATCAACTACTGCAAGAAGATCGACATATATGACAACCTATGAACAACACGAACATCCTAAAGATAATTAAAAATAAATAAATAAATAAGCAAATAAATATATATACATCAAATATTTACACCAATTAATATCTATGTAATATGTACATGTTGTGTAGTCGCTAATAACCATAGCTGTTGATGCGACTTAAAATAAAGGAAAAAAAAATCAACACCAAGGGCCATCACCTTCACACGATAGCTCCCTCAAGTGCAGTCGAATCCTAAATATCTTTACAGTTTTATAAGCACTCTAGCTTCAAATCGCTTGTGAGAAACACTTTAGTCATTTACCATCTAGGGGCATTATGCGAAACGCTGCCCAGTAAGAAAAACGTTCTGTTAAGGCGTGTCAGGTGCATTCATATTTACCGCGCACTGAGTACCAGTGGCGCCTTCGAGAACGTTCTCTGCTCGAAGCGCCACCGAGAATATTCTCGAAGGAAAGCCACCGTTGTAACGGCGTGCGTGCCGAAGCGCGTCAGTAGAGCTCTTGTGACGAGCGCATGCTCGGCACGCGTCTGCCCCCTACGACGCAATATAAGAACTATATTCAAATCACCATGAGCAACCCGTTACTCAATGACACAGGCCTTAAGAGTAATTGTAGATTAATTAATTAATAAGTAATAATAAGACCATTGTAATTATTGAGTTATTTGTACATAATTTCGTATATGTTTATACATGATTAATTTTGCGTTGTTCTCTCTCGGGTTTTTACCCTGGTTTCCCCGTGGGCTCGGGCGAATGCCAAGAACAATAATAATCTGAAGAGTGCCAGGGAAAAGAACAGTCTCTCTTCAGAAGGCGTATAAGTAAAGAATTTTTATGTTAACAGTACTAGCATATGGATTTAGAGTGTTTCCGCTGCACACGTGTAGTCATTGTAAAATGGAAAATGTGAGTGTTTGCAAAACGACGTGACTCAAGAACTAAAAGCAGGATTAAGAATCGTGTTTTTCTCAAACACGACTTTCACTGAAATTGTACATTAGTCAGAACAGCAATAAATCCCTTCGCGTTTTTCTTAAAGAATTCTTGTAGTTTCAGAACTCGGTACTTGAACGACCACACGCTGATTGAAGCTGGTCGCCAAATGTTTTACAACCACCGGAGGCCCGTAGCGAGTCGCGAAAGCCCTTCTGTTTTGTGTCACACACGACGCCGGCTATCTCAGGCCCTTCGGTCTTCCCACGCTGGACCCATGCAACCCTCAGTCGCTTGGGCCGCCGCATACTTTCTACCCCCGCTACCAACCCCTACTTCTTGACTTTTGACCAATCGCAAAAACATTTCATCTTGAAGGGAGAAAATGAAACTCCAAAGAGTCACGGCGTCAAGCAAGCAGTCTCATGACAACGTTCGCGCTTTTAACATCGCTCCGGAATTTAGTATTTCGTGTCGCGCATCGAAGTGCGGTAGAGTTCTTACAAAAGTGTTTATAAATTCTGTGTTTTAAATAATATCTGTGTATTAAATTAAATAAAAGTTGACGTGCTGAAATATGCGGTACAATATGAAATTTAGTGTATTTTTGTAAAAGTGTTTAGTAATATCAAAGTAGTTATTAAAACTAAAAGTGTTTAAATTAAATTGTGTTTTATTTGAGTGATTGAGTAGTTTAAATTCATAATTATTTTCCCGCTCCTCAAACACGAATTTCTATTCGCTAGGCAGCAAAAGTAAACGGACCAACCAGAGTCTGTTCAACTCATACTAAAAACGAGTGGTATTGGCTCGTAACACTCTAGCCTCGCAAGCGACAGCACATGACAATGTCACAGAATAAACGAATACCGTAACAGTGTACTTTTCTTTTTGTTCTCTCCATCCTCTTCTAATTGCAGGGCCAAACAACCAGGCATCGGAACACGACTGTGCGTCCGGGTTTAACAGGTTATGGGCCCAGTCGCGAGTGTTCGGTGTTTTGTCGGTTTGTTTCGTTTGGTCGAGGCTGAGGTGTGAAGCGGGAGAGAACTCGAGGTACGAGCTCGGGGAAAAAAGTGCGTGGCGTTTTTTTTTTTTGTGTTCTTTGTGACTCTTGCGACCGGGAAAGGGACGCGAGTCCCAAAGATGGCGGGCGAATTCTCGGCGAGACACGTGTCAAAGTTCGACGGAACCAATTTCCTAGGGTAGAAATTTCAGGTCACACAAATATTTGTGGACTAAACATTATCGAACATGTTTCTGCCTTTACACGATTTCATAGTCTATCGAAAGCAACCACAATCGCCATGAGCGCTTCACCAAGTAAAAAAAAAAATTCTAAAAATCGCCGTTTTTAATGAATTTTGGCCTTGATGCGGCAGTACTTGATATCATCGCACAACTCCTAGCTTTCGGGAAAACATTTTTTTGTGGTAATCAATACAGCATTTCAGTAGCAATCGATTATAAGAAAATTATGTTTTTTTGAACAGCCCTACTGTACAGTGGGCTTAGAAACGCGGTAGTTTTTGTTCTTGCCACAGACTACACGCGCCACCGCTGGTGCCATGTGATGAGCTGAGGTATAGAGCGTCATCACTATATCGGATTTTATCATAAGCTACATTACCTGGAGTCTCCCGGTATAGTAGAACGCTGTTATTAAGGACTCGCGCAGCGCGAATCACTCTTTTAAATTAACGCAGCATGCCTCAGCTACAACTTTCTCCTCAACTCACATAATTTAACGTACAGTTTCCTGTAAAACATTGTATTTATGTTTGAGCACGTTCTTCATAAATCACCCAAAAATGAAACCTCGTTCCCAGGGTTTTCTAACAATAAAACTCAAGAGTGCACACGCCTGAACAGCGTCTCCGCGCGAGCCTGGTTAACGTCGTCGAGCGGGCCTGCTTTTTGTCACACGCAGTGTTGCCAACATCTTTGGATCGTATTATAGAATCAGGGCCGTAAAATCATGGTATTTTTATGGTACGTACCGAGCCGTGATATTATGGTATTTTTATGGTACAAATCATATTAGGAAGTGAAAGCAAGTTAAACAGTGGGGGAATTGAATACTTTTCTCAACCTTGAACACATGTTTATTCAAATAAAAAATAAAATAAAATTTTTTCACGGTATACCTTTGAAGGACAGAAATGAATAAATACGTAAAGTTAGATATATATATATATATATATATATATATATACCCATATATTAAAACGACAGCCTCATTTACAGTATCACTTTTCGTTAAATAAATATCTTAGAATATTTATGTCTTGTGAGCAAAATTTAATTCTAACTAAAGAACATATGGAACGTTATACTGAAGCATAGGCACATTACGTTAAATTTTGATACTCTGCATCTGTCGATTAGAATCGACAGATGCATATCGAGATATATATGCCTCGAACAGTTCGTTACAAACTACAACATTTCTATCATAAAATCGTCGTCTAGGTCACTGTCGTTTCCGATGTCTACATTTTCTTTCTCGTAATCGGTGTTTTCTCGCTCCTTCCTGCTTCCTGTTTGCTTTGTGTTGTATCTTCGATGAGAATACAAACGATTTGTAGTCATCGAATCTAGCATTTTCTTAGACGGTTCGAAATTATCTCCACCGCTGGACGCGATGCATTGCGATGATAAAATCAATCCGTTCAATGTACTAGTGATCAATTTATTCCTGGTTTTTGTTTTGATCAAATTGACCTTCGAGAACGTTCTCTCGCAAGATGCACTCGAGTGCGGCAAAACGAGGAGATCCAGAGCAAATTGTCCGATGGCATCGAAGTCTTGTTCACCAGTACAATTTGTGTGGTCGCGTACCTTTAGCCACACTTTATCAACTGGATCATTGAGCCATTCTACTGAAGAAAATGCGACCGGAAGTTTCCGCCATTGATCGTCGATCTTCTGTATCTGCTGTGCGTCTGTAGGCGAGACCAGGGATGGCAGACTATCGACGAGACTCGCAATCGACGTTGGCCTTTTTGTGTCATATGTCAGAGCACATTTTGGACTGAACCATGTTAGTTTCGAAACAATATTGTTATCGCTGAAGTCGTAGCGTTTTTGGAGGTTTTTGCAGAGAGTGATCGCGAAACTACGGGCCCGGAAAAGGAAATTTTTTATTTTGTCTGGATCTGCTTGGATGTCTTTCTCCTGAAGCTTTCGCATTACATTGACGCCGAGATACATTTGTGGAAGTGGAAGGAAGAGCTGATCATTATCGGGCTGGATACTGCTTAGGTCGCAAGTTTGCACAGCCTGAGGCTTCATGTAAATGAGAAGCAATTCGGAGAAAGCCTCGACCATCTTCGAATGTAGACCGACAATTACAACTCTTTCGCTTTGAAAAAACTCGTTCATCTTCACAACTTTAGGTAGCACCCAGTCTAGGAAAAGATAATACAATTTCAACCATTTATCGTTAAGTTCGTGAAACAACGTTTCGGCAGCAACAAGTTTTGCTTCCATCCACTGACTCGTGAAGAATAGTTGCAAAGGTTCCCATTGTTCAAGAATTCGTTTCACAACCTGTGAATAAAGTATACTGATATAATACTTATTAAAATTTTTTGGGGTTCTCTCCGTTTTGTAGTATTTTTTTTATCACATTCTGATATAATTCGGTGTAAGAAAAGACAGCAACGAATTACATACCTGCAGAAGAGACAGCCATCTGGTCTGTGCCGGTCTCAAAAGCTTGTGAGGTTCAACTTCGCAAAACTGTTGAAATTCTCGAAACGTAGCTTGCCGTTTGCTGCTGTGGTTAAAGAAAGAGTAGACATTCCTTGCCAAATCCTCGCAGTGTTTGGGGAGCATTTTGCACGCCTCACTCGCGCATAGATGCAAGGAGTGGCAAATACACTTCATAACCACCATACCCTCCTGGAGCTGTTTCATTCTTGATGTTACAGAGTTGTGCTCACCAAACATCACGTTACATCCGTCACTGGCGAATCCAATTATATTTGTCAACGGGATTCCCGCGTTGTCGAGCGATTTCACGAGCTCATTATACAATCGTTCAGCAGTTGCACCAACATGAGCACTGTCTGGATCGGTGCCGTCGAAAATTTGTATTAAACTCCAGAACTTTGTCGTAATGTTTCCCGATTTGTTGTCAAAAAACCGTATACAGACTGCCAGCGTCTTCAAACTCGCTATATCGGTACCCTCATCGATTATTACACTGAACTTTGTTTTCTTCAAAATTAGTATCAATTCTTCTCGGTGGCATTCTCCAATCACGTTACATATGATGTTTGTCGCTTTTGTGCGCCCAAGTTTTATGCCCTGCACGATGGTCGAGTCAGGGAACGCGGATTTGCAAACGGCCGTTAAGTGGTCGATTTGCCGCAAAGCTAAGTTCTGCGACGCGACGTATCCACTCAACTTGATTTCTGCCGTTTTTATATGCTGATCCAATTCCGTGCTAGTCTTATTCTTCTCGACCAAGTTGGTGATCGTGTCTTTAATCGAGGAAAGACCCACACCCTTTACGTAGGAGACGTGTTTTATTCCAGCTGCGTGTGTTTTGATTACCGAAATGTCCGCTACAAAAACGGATTTGCAAAGAACGCACTGCGCCTTCGTAGGCAGTTTCGGAACAGGCCTTAGCCAACTTTTGAATTTATCGTCCACTTGCCATTCTTGACGATATTTCTGGACTCTTTTCTCAGCTCTCGATTGAGATTCTCCGCGTATTTTCAAGAGTCGCGGTAGCGACTCGACGCCAAGTTAAAAAAGAAATTAATGTTGCCTTCACACTACGATTTGTCTGTCTGACTGGACGGGCTGTTACTCCTGGCGCGACGGTCGCTACTGCTACTCTATTTATTCGGAAGGCGGCCATTTTCTTTTTTTCCGGTGTCGCCGATCGATCGTGAGTTCTTTTTGTGCTGTATTTTTCTTGCAAAGTCTCCATATTATTTTTTATATTCCTCGTATTAAATACAATTCCACTCAAGCTTTTAAAGTAAGACAACTCTTCAACGACTCTCACTTTCTTAATCTTGTCCAACACTACAAGCACTCAGAAATATATCCGCTCTGATAGGTTAGGCGTCAGTTCGGGCAGTACATCGACTCTACAGATCACCAACTCACACCGACCAATCACGTACCAGAGAATACGGATTACTAGAGAATGCTTGTTCAGCGATTCGTTGTATGGGTTGGTGGTCTGTAGAATCGACATACTGCCGGCAGTCCGTTTTCACGGCGGTCGCTGCGACGTCGCCACTTCGGTATTCATTACTGCGATCATAGCGCCCTATCTTTCGGCAGCCCATCTAATTGATTGAAACTCTGCGTAGATCGCAGCTTGCAGCTCACAGCGTTTATCGCTGAGCGACAAGCGATACGTAAATTTTAGTCAATGGAAACTAATCCTAAAAAAAATCTCCCAATCGGCCACTTGAAAAAAAAAAAAATTTGAATACCAAAATCATGGTACAAATTGTGAAATAAATTATAAAATTGCCAAATTATGGTACATCTGAGGGGTATGGTACGCCCACTATGGTACATGGTACGCGAGAATAAAATATGGTACGATTCCATATTTATGGTACGATTCCATATTTATGGTACGTGTTCGCAACACTGGTCCTGTTGTTGTAGATTCTTTTGTTGTGGAAAAAGTCGCGTCAAAACGCCCACTGAACGAAAACAAAGCTCTAAAGGACCAAGCAGAAAAAACTAAAAAGCATAAAGTTTCGCCTGCAGTCGAGGGGGAAGTGGAAAATTTGATCCCGAATAAAACTGCTGATGATTTATTGCTGATGCGCGATGACGAGCCGATCGTAACTGACCGAAAATTAGCAAAAGATCGTTCTCGCAAAGCTACGAAGAAAGGAAAAGCAAAGATCTCCAAAAAATAAATAGACAGTCTTCAAGAATGTTAGGCATTCTCAGTACAGATAAAGCTGCATAATGTAACCGAAATTCGAAATTTTTATAATAATCGTTATTTTAAAAACATTTTATTCGTTGGTTTATAAGTAATTAAGGGGAGGGAGTCAGGTCAAAATAATTAAATTTGTAAATTCAATATCATCCAAATTCTCTTGCATATAAAAATGATCAATGAACTATATTGTTGGTACTCGATGAAAGGATTTTTTACTGCCATCTGACTTGCGTATGCCTTTCCATATTATCTTAAGCAAAGGTCTTAGGTTTTCTACTCTGCGCGTGATTCAGACCAAACTGCTAGGCAGATTGGGCTAGTTGATGTCTCATTTTCTTCTTCATAAAAAGATACACCGGCTAAATGGAGCAAAATATTTTTTTTAAATTCTGAAAGCAAAATTAATAACTGATTTAGAAAATAGCATAAAATTTATTTAGTAATAATTATGTCACTTGAAAAATATTACCTTTTATTAACTTTTGCTCCATTTAGCCGGTGTATCTTTTCATGAAGAAGAAAATGAGACGTCAACCGGCCCAATCTGCCTAGCAGTTTGGTCTGAATCACGCGCAGAATAGGTTTAAAACCAAGTTTCGGCAAATGGCATCTAAAGCTTACCACTCAAATAAAAATGTTTATGCTGTTTACACCTTTGGGGCACCTTAGTACCTTTAATGAACAAAATAAAAATACTATTTGCAAGTCAGATTACAGAATATTATTAATAATGTTATTAATAAATGTTTTTTTTTTTTTACAAATAAATAAGTAAATGAATGCATAATTTGAAAAAAAACCTGTAAATAATATGGGGATGATCACTTTTATTGACATCATCACTGAAAATTTATCCAATGTTGACACATTCACAAATGTGCTGCACAAACATTAAATCATCACTTCATAACAAATTTACATATCTGATCACTTCTGATGATTGTTGATTCTGTTTTAAGCGCTATTGATTGAAAAAAAACCGTAAATGGCCAACGGAACCAAACTAATAGCATAATATGAACGAAAAATAAAAACGTCAATTCGAGGTTACGCGTCTCGCAAGTAGCAGAAGTAACTTCTCGAGGCAGTAACACGCTGCGCATGCAATACGTGCTAAGATATCACAGCGCATGTCCCATTATTCGCGCGAATTCGAATATAATGTAAGTGTTACGTGTTGCGTTGAAGACATTACACTCTCATCGCGTCATTTGTATCGCTTTTCGCTAACTGATTTAAAAAATGGTAAACAAATAAAAATGTATTTACAAATACGTAATAAACTTTTTATTATATAGAAAAAAATCATTAAAAAACAGGTATATTGCAGAAATCGGCCATTTTTTCGCATTCAGGTCTAAGATTTTGCAGGTTCAGAGGGTGTACTTAACTAAACGAAACTGCCGAAGAGAAAAAAAAAAAAAAATATTTGATTTTTTTTTTTTGAACACCCTTAATTATTTTGTATGAACAAAAAATCGGCCATAATGTCTGCATATAACAAAAATAAATAAATAAAATAATTTAAAATTCAAATATAATATTCTGGTAATTTTTACGACTTTTGAGAAAATTAAATATGAATGGTACCGTAGAAACTTAGCCATTTTTGCGAATTCCGGCTTATAACTTTACTAATAGATAGATTACATGGAAATGAATGTTTTCACAGAAAAAAAAAATAATCGATTTTTTTTAATTTTTGACCTGACTCCCCCCCCTTAAACAATTCTATATCATTGCACCATTGCAATGATATAGAATTCATCATATCATTTGGTATCTGTTTGCAGTTACATTTCCTACAAAACGTGTCATTCATCGTGATTTCAAATCACAGTGATTATTTTTTCATGCAATATTATCGAGATAATTATTTTTTTTGTTTTCTATACTGAATTATTGTCAGTATTTGTATGGTATCATATAACTATTGTATGGTATCTTTTACTGATGGTTGATTATAAAAAATACTCTAAAAGTGACTAGATAATATCGAAACAATTATTTGTTTAGTTTTGTATCCTGACGTGTTCTTAGTATTAGTAGTAGTAGAGGATTTAAAGCATACTCTAAAGAATACTGGATATTATCGAAATAATTATTTTTTTAGTTTTGTATTGTGAATTGTTCTCAGTATTTGTATGTTCACTCTTACCGATGTTTGCTTATAAAAAGCACTCTATAAATTACTAGATATTATCAAAATGATTATTCTTTTAGTTTTATATCCTGAAGCGTTCTTAGTATTAGTTGTAGAGAATTTAAAAAATACTCTAAATAATACTAAATATTATCGAGATAATTATTTTTAAGTTTTCTATTTTGAATTGTTCTTAGTATTTATATGTTCTCTCGTACCGATGTTTGCTTATAAAAAAATTTTTTAAATTCGCTTTGGTCTTTTTATAATCTACTTAACTTATAGGTAACGAATGCCCCGTTTAAGGTATTCCGAGCGCCTAGGTGCGGGTTTTCTGGGTGCCTGTGCGGGGCCCCTAATATCCTCGAGCATGTAACGCTGTACCACCGTGAAACTATTTGAGAATCTTTTTAAATGTCCGATTAAACTCCCTGATGCACAAAATATGCAGAATTTGTGTTTTTGAAAACAATCTTTCACTTTTTCAAATCTTACGGGCCTGAGCCTTCACGAACGATCTGACAACGCTGTTGTAGCGTATCACGTGATTGAGCGCCATGTTGACAGAAGGAGCATGAAAACAATAGCTGCTTATGTCGCTATATGACAGAAACTCCAAAACGCGCTGACCGCTAACCTAAGAACCTAACAACTATTGCTATTTCCTTCACCCCTATTACTATGTATTCGATCCTCTATTCTATTCATTATATTATTTTTATCTCTATACATCAGGTATGGACCTGATGTGATATGATGATATAGAGATCGCCGGCAAACGTCATAAGCACAGCTGACGATGTACAGCCGTTGCCAGCTATCACGTCACAGGTCCCGCCATGACTGCCACGTGATATCAGATTTTTTTTCACACCTTTAGATAATATTTTCGCGCAAAAGACTTCGGTCGGTATAGTTTTTAAGCGCGATAATTTATCTCCGAAATTCGCTGTGTCCATTGCATATTTTATTTTTCCGATGTCGAGATGTTTGACTAATGAAATCTGCAATTGAAACGCGGCCATATGTTTCTGTGCTAATATTGCACTTTTTGAAGGGATGAATAATCACTAAATGGCCGGCTACCACGCCTGGGATTTTTTTGACACAATTCTACGTAATAAAACTATAGTATAGCCGAAAATTATAAAATTCTGAAGACTATGCCCTCACGCTCGGAATACCTTAAGGCGAGGCGAAACGTACACTGTTAAGAATATCAAGAGACGCGGCAGCGTCTCGAGACAAGTACATTTACACTGCCGCAGATCATTTACTCGAGCCAATTTGTTTTGGCCACTTTTTTTCGAGGTTAATATGATATATTGTTAAAATGATAGCGTTTTCAAGTCTTTTTCAGATATAATCAGATACTACAGGCCAAAATAATTCGTTTAAGACCAAAACGAGCGTTCTACGTTCAGTCGTTTAGGTGATATGGTCATTTATATTTCAAATCTTCTCTGAAATATTACACTTCTTCAGTGGTTGACTCTGTGATTTCGCACACCGATCTTTCGTAACCTGCCAACCACTATGTTTCGCAACCTACTAATCACTATAAGAAAATCATAACGTCATCCAGTGATGAGCTAGTTTATGAAATACACGGCGAAGCAATAGTATATTAGGGCTGTTCAAAAAACATAATTTTCTTATAATCGGTTGCTCCTGAAATGATGTATTGATTATCTCAAAAAAAAAAATTTCGCGAGAACTGGCAGTTGTGCGATGATATTAAGTACTGCCGCATCAAGGCCAAAATTCATGAAAAGCGGCGATTTTTATTTTAAAAAATTTTTACATGGTGAAGCGCTCATGGAGATTGTGGTTAGTTTTGATAGATTATGAAATTGTGTAAAGGCAGAAACATGTTTGATAATGTTTAGTACTGCCGCATCGGCATTGAAGTTACCAAAATCAAGAAATTAAATCCTTTAAAACATTGAAATATTCGTCTGCTCATCGACTATTTCGTGCAATTTCAAATGAAAAAATGGCTCTTGAAACGGGGCTCATGTATGATCATAATCATGATGATGATAAGCGATTTTCGAATTTTGGGAAACTGTGATATCGATGCGGCAGTACTAAATTTGATCATACAGGACTCCCGTTTCATGAGCCATTTTGTCATTTGAAAACGCGCGAAATAGTCAATGAGCAGATGAATATTTTTATGTTTTAAAGGATTTCATTTTTTATTTTGTTAACTTCAATATTGATGCGGCAGTACTAAACATTATCGAACATGTTTCTGCATTTACACAATTTCATAGTCTATCGAAAACAACCACAATCTCCATGAGCGGTTCACCAAGTAAACAAAAAAAAAATTCTAAAAATCGCCGTTTTTAATGAATTTTGGCCTTGATGCGGCAGTACTTAATATCATCGCACAACTCCCAGCTTTCGCGAAAACATTTTTTTTGGTGATAATCAATACAGCATTTCAAGAGCAACCGATTATAAAGAAATTATGTTTTTTTTTAACAGCCCTAATAATATATACATTGTTAATGTTAATAAACGATTGCTCTACAGCTTTGGTCTCCCGGTCAATTCGTCCATATTTTGCGATGACCAGGTCGACCTCTTCATAGTTTTCCGTATCCAGGTTGATGTCTCCATAGTATTCAACGTTCAGGTCAACCTCTCCGTAGTTTTAGGTGCCCAAGTCGATTCCTCCATAATTTTCGATGTCCAGGTCGACGACTCCGTAGTTTTCGTTGTCCAGGTCGATCTCTTCATGGTCTCAGGTGTCCAGATCGACCTCTCCATAGTTTTTGGTGTTCAGGTCAATCTCGTCATAGTTTTCGATGTCCAGGCCGATTCCTCCATAGTTTTCTATATCGCAGTCGATCTCTCCATAGTTTTTAGTGCCTTTAGAGTTGACCTCTTCATAATTTACATTGTACACATCGATCTCTTTATAGTTTAGGTGTCTAGGTCTATCTCTCCATAATTTCAGATGTCCAGGTCGACCACTCCCTAGTTTTTGGTGTCCAGGTCAATGTCTCTATAGTTTTCGGTTTGCGGTTATAACTCATAGAGAACTGTTAGTCTTGAAAAGCCTATTCTCAGTTAAAATTTGCAAAAGTCTTACGACTTAAAAAAAAATGTATTGCAATCAACAGTAACCTTTTTTGGAATTTCTTGAGGTAGCCGCAGCTTAGCTGCACAACATAACTAAACGGTACGCATACGATTTAAGGATCTATGTTCTGTTTAAAAAAGTTAACAATTGTGTTGTATAAAAAAGCAACCGCAAAAAAGAAATTTACATTACAGTTTATGTTACCGACCGAGTAGCAGCACATTATCTTACAGTGGGACATAAATTTTGAAACTATGAATTGATATTTGGTCAATATTATAAAATCCATCTCGGTAAGCGTAAGGAGAATAAGAGGAACCCTATATTTATTATTTGTTGTGCTAATAAATATGCATGCTAAAGAATATATAAAAGAATGCAAGTGAACTGCAAGTACTCTTATTCTGAATTGATCGGTCGCAACAAATAGCAAAAACTTTGCAAAAAGTAGTGAAATCCTCCAAAAAAGCCCTCACGGGTAAAAAAATTGAGACAAGTACATTTACGTGAGTGGTATCTAATACCCCCAAAAACACTGTGTGTCAAAAACTTGAGCAATAAACTATGTATAGGTACAAAAAGTTGTGAAATAAACTAAAAATATATTCAGTATGTCAAGTACATGTTGTACAACATATATATACATTATATACGTGTATATAAATAGTAGTTTTAATATCAACTAAAAAGAATTTCTCGCATTTAAAGGAAAAAAAAATCAGTAACAAAGAAAAAATCATAAATTGAGAACAAAAATTAATGAATAAATAAATTTCAACATCTCAAAAAATTAAACGGAAGTACTTGGCGAGTTTGCTAAATATCCTATATGGTTCACCATTATTCAATGGTCATATTAGCATAGAAACTCGCCAAGTACTTCCATATAATTTTTTGAGATGTTGAAATTTATTTATTCATTAATTTTTGTTCTCAATTTATGTTTTTTTCTTTGTTACTGATTTTTTTTTCCTTTAAATGGGAGAAATTCTTTTTAGTTGATATTAAAACTACTATTTATATACACGTATATAATGTATATATACGTTGTACAACATGTACTTGACATGCTGAATATATTCTTAGTTTATTTCACAACTTTTTGTACCTATACATAGTTTATGGCTCAAGTTTTTGACACACTGAGTTTTTGGGGGTATTAGATACCACTCACGTAAATGTACATGTCTCAATTTTTTTACCCGTGAGGGTTTTTTTGGTTTACGACCTGTACTGCACATTTAACACACAAAATTATATAAAATGTACAAACCGGAGTTGGGATAATACATTATTTTTTAAATGCATTACCGTTTTTTTTACTCATTAGTTTAAAAATGGATAATGAAATTCGGATCCTTTATCCATTATTTTTTAATTAGTAATTAGTGATTACTTTTTTAAATGAGTCATGAAACTCATATCAATCACCCATTTGAAAAAATGGATAACTATACTCAATTCCATCACCGATTTTTAAAGTAATGCTTCATGTCCCATTAGTTTAGAAAATTTTGCTAAATAAATGAATAAATCGAGAAAACGTTCAAAAATGTATAGATCGAAAAATAGTTCAAAAAATTAATAAATAAATCGATAAATAGACAAATCGTTCACCAATTAATAAATAAGTAGATAAATCGAAAACTGCAGAAATTCCAATTAAATCCATCTAAATTCGTCGTTGAAAAAATTCTCAAAAATCCCATGTCAGATATTAAAGTTTTTAAGCTTAGAGCCGGAGTCGGTCGAGTGACATGAAAATGTCGGAAACATTATTTTTTCACGAAAACAAAACTTCCTCTGTGAGGAAGCAAAATTAATGGGTAATGGATGAGAGTTCCACTACTCATAGAAAAAGTAATGAGTAATGGATGTGAATTTCCTTACCCATTTTTTCCGCATTAAAAAAATGCATTATTTTCACTTAAAAATTTTCGCAACTCTTAAACAAACCATGAATATTAAATTAGAATTCATATACATTGCTATGGAAAATCGAGAGTTTTATTCAATTCAATATTTGCATATAAAAATTTAGGTGGACGTCATGAAAATTATAATGAATCAATAATTATTGATTCATATATTAAAATGATTTGTTTTATAGCGGAAAATGGATTCAATTACCCTTTTCGTAATTGTAATATACTTTAATTTGAAGTTAATTGAGGTATTAATAATAAAAACTAACAAATTAATTTTTGATAAATCCTTTTATCGAATTTGCAAGATGTAACTCGATTGAACATTAACGGAGGAGTCTGATAAGAAGCTTTTGAAATTAATTTTCCAAATATAGTAAAGTACAATTTGGATTTTAATAAAAGACAATATTGACGTCGATAATGTGATTTCATAAGCTAGTATCTAAATTATGAAATTTGATTCGCCAAGCTTAATATAAATAATAGAAATAATTGTAAGCTTAATTCACTGTAGTGTGAATTCAATATGGGGCGTTATACACCGATCGGACCACCTTTTACCATGACCGTCGTCGATATAGTTGATTATTTTTTAAATCATTCACCCCAATGGATTGAGCTTGCTCCATTTTTTTCGAAATTGTCATTGCATATTTCGCGCAGTTGTGAATTTCTAAAAATTGCGTTTAAAATCTTTCGAAGGATCGTATCTTCTTGGATATGATCGTATCGTAAAAAAACGTATATAAAAGCTTTTCATTCTGAAGTATACGTTTATGCAAATTTATGTAAAAAATTCTGCAACCGTGTATAATATTTGGATATTCTGCGGCAATGTTCGGTCGAAGGGAAAATAAAAAATAGTTTTCCTTTTTTTACGTTTCAACTCACGTCGGAGTCCTCTTCTATTGTATGTTTAACATTTATTCTATTTATTCTACTTTCTTAGCTTCTGCGTAAACTTTATTAGCGTTTCTCTAAGTAGAACAATATTATTGGTTGATGCGTTACATTGTTTTTCAACAGGAGGGTTTGATAACAACTGTCAGTCTAGTCAGAACATTTGCTGGTCATTAATTAGTATAAAAGTTGTCCTAAATCGTACTTAGAGATGTGAAAATACCGGTATTTTTATTTTTGGTAAAATGATCGTAATAACACCGGTATTTTTTTCGGTAAAATGATCGTAATAATACCGGTATTTTTTATTTTCGGTAAAATTATCGTAAAAATACCGGTATTTTTATTTTCGGTAAAATGACCGTAAGAATACGGTATTTTTACCGTATTTTACCGTTATTTTTTTCCTACAAACTTTGTGTTGTGAAAATACGGTCACGAAAATTGCTCGTAAATTCGACCGGTCACAAATTTTGTTGATGAATTTACCGTACAAAGTGGTAAACTTCATCTATGTAATTGTGAAATCACCGTAATATTTTTTCGTAAATTCACCGTATCTTGACGAGATTTAAAATCACGATGAGACCACATGATCTTATTATCAATGTGGTAATTTTTAACGCGGTCACGTACCATTTTTTAACGATAAAAATACGGTAAAATTACCGGTCATATCTTTAATCGTACCTGTGCGGCCTGGGACCCTATTCTCGAGAGTGTGCGATATTTTTCGTATACGAGAAATTTCGATGACCGTATATCGTATACGAGATCGAAATGCTATTCTCGACTGCTATGGGATATAAGGGCTTCGATAATTCTCGCATACGATATACTTACATCGTTGCCACATGGAATCGATGGGCTATCATGTTAAAGAAATCTCGAGGAGCAATAAATATACAGATTTTATGACTTCCAAATACCTGCGAGATTCGGTTTGGTTATTTCAAAGATATGTGTCTACAAGTATGTCGCAAAATTGGAAACACCGATTTAACCCAATTAAATTACAAGCAGAGCATCGCACGTGACACTATGTATTATTGACGTGCATACACGAAAGCTTTTTAATAAAGCAAAACTATTAATTTTCTAGAAACATATATTGTTCATGCACAATTCATGTACAAACAAAAGATATTGCATGTAAAAAATCTTCGCGGAAAAAGGGTCTGTCTGAAAATGCATGTCTCATGGTGACCAGATGCTTTATTGCTGCAAAAGTCCATGAGTCAATCTTTGGCGACCAAATGTTTTAGTGGTTGCCCACTGAGGGATTTTCTTGACAAATCAAAAGAATTTTATCAAAAGAAATTTATTATACAATTGTGGTAAAAAATTCAGGTACTTTTCCAGTAAAATTAAAGCAAATTATTAAAATTCAAGTATTTCTACTGTAAAATTAAAGTAAATTATTGAATGTGCTGTACCGTAAATTAATTTTCTATTACACTTGTATATGAAATTTAATATACTAGTTTATACATAAAAACTTCCAGTAAAAGTACATTAAATTTCAAATAGATTTTTTGTACAGTGCAGGGATGCGCGGTTTCAAGAACGGCAAGAGTAAAAAATTCAAGTTTTTGATTCTTCATTATTGTCTCTCAGTCGTTAGTCAGCAGTCCTACCGTAAATTAATAATTTACTATTTTTTTAGTGATATATTTAGTACTTACGATTATGAAAAACAAACTTTGTGAACAAACTAAATGGCCGCAAGCCCCAGGGGCTCTATTCTCGAGTTTTATCGTATGCGATATTTTGTGAAAGTTACTAGATTATCGCATGCCTCGTCAAAACTGTATTCTCGAGCGGTGATACGTCGGTCGTATACGATAATTATCGAATGCTTCGTATCGAGTGGGTAGTCGCATACGATATCTAGATCTCGTATACATTTTTCAATAATATCTTCTGCTTGCCGCCGTTTACTTTGTTTACAAACTTTGTTTTTCATAATCGTACGTACTAAATATATCACTAAAAAAATAGTAAATTATTAATTTACGGAACGACTGCTGACTAACAACTGAGAGACAATAATGAAGAATCAAAAACTTGAATTTTTTACTCTCGCCGTTCTTGAATCCGCGCATATCTGCACTGTAAAAAAAATCTACTTGAAATTTAATGTACTTTTACTGGAAGTTTATATGCATAAACTAGTATATTAAATTTCATCTACAAGTGTAATAGAAAATTAATGTATGGTACAGCACATTCAATAATTTACTTTAATTTTACAGTAGAAATACTTGCATTTTAATAATTTGCTTTAATTTTACTGGAAAAGTACCTGACTTTTATACCACAATTGTATAATAAATTTCGATGGCGAGTTTATGCATAAAAACTTCCAGTCTTTTCTAACAGTGTGAAGAAAATCTCTTAGTGGGCAACCTGCAATAAAACAAACTTTTGCAGCAATAAAGCATCTGGTCACCACGAAACATGCATTTTCAGGCAGACCCTTTTTCCGCGAAGATTTTTTTAATGCAATATCTTTTGTTTGTACATGTATTGTGCATGAACAATATATGTTTCTAGAAAATTAATAGTTTTGCTTTATTAAAAAGCTTTCGTGTATGCACGTGAATAATACATAGCGTCACGTGCGATGCTCCGCTTATAATTCAATTGGGTTAAATCGGTGTTTCCAATTTTGCGACATACTTATAGACACATATCTTTGAAATAACCAAGCTGAATCTCGCGGGTATTTGGAAGTCATGAAATCTGTATATTTATTGGTCCTCGAGATTTCTTTAACGTGATAGCCCACCGATTCCATGTGGCAACGATGTAAGTATATCGTATGCGAGAATTATCGGAGCCCTTCTATCGCAAGGCAGTCGAGAATAGCATTTCGATCTCGTATACGATATACGGTCATCGAAATTTCTCGTATACGAAAAATATCGCACACTCTCGAGAATAGGGCCCCAGGGGCACAATTCTCGACTTCGCTCGGGCTCGGTTTCATTCGAGATTCCCCAGATTCTCGAACGAAAAGGCCGGACCACCATTCTCGAAATCTCACCGGGATCTCACGATCGAGATTTTTCGAACGTAAAGCACGAGTGGTCTCTAGCACTCGAGATTCGAATTTCGTATGCGAGATCATAGTGAAAATTGAAAATTTCACAGTTTGAGGTTATGTTTGTGTTGCTATGTAGAGGAGATTAATAGACTTGGCGTCGACACGCTACCGCGTCTCTTGATGTATTACACCTCATGGAATATTTCTTTTTGTATTCCACGGTACATTCACCACAAACAAAAAAAATTCTCCAATTTTTTCTCAAAATCGTGTTTAGTGGTATCTATAGATGCATCAAATTTAAAAATAAAATAATAAATTTTGGCCGGAATAAGCAAATTTTTTCATTTTCCATTTAATCTGTAATATGTCGCAAACGATTAATCGTATCGAAATTATTTAAGGTAAACGCCCCAATAGCCGGCCATCTTAGAGAACAGGAAACTGTAAAGTTATATTTCTTATACTAAAATGACCTTTCTATAATTATATGTAATAATATATAATTGCATAACTAATGCAAAGCTTAGCTTTTCTACTTTTCGAAAAGCATCCATTAATTCATGTCAGGGGTATAGTTTCTTGTTAAAGTTAGGAAACAATTGAGAAAGTCGATGGACTAGTACCCGACCACCGATTTCAGGTAATGTCTAAATACCCGACCAAGCATGCCCCTATACGCAACCACCCGCCGATACGAGGCTATGCGATTCGTTGAAACTTCATTTTATTTCTTAAATTGCACGCAACGTTTGGGATAATTTATGATAAATAATAACTAATAAAAAGGCTCACCGTGACGTGCAACCGGCATCAACTTGCCATAGAGGTTATGTTCGCTGAGTTTGTGTTGGCCGGGAATAGGCCGCGATTGGATATCGGTACAGCATACTGCGGATGCGCCCCAATTGGCTTCGTGCGTGACCTTCATTCGCGGCCATTTTGGACAGTCAGCGTTCGAAGCGGTGAAATTGTGCAACAGTTGATCAAAAATTATCACAGTAAAGCATGCTAGCGTACGTTAATTAACGATATTATTTATATTCCTTTAATAAATCGACACTATGAGGGCGCCAAAAAGGAACGCCTCAATGCCGTGTTGCGTCGTGAATTGTAAAAACACCTCTGTAAATTCACCGGGTGCACATTTCTACAGTTTCCCTACAGGAAAGATCCAAGTTTTCAAGCAGAAAAGGCGCGAGGACTGGATTGCCTCCGTTAAGAGGCAGTGATACTCACTTCGAAATTTTGAAAGCTATTTTCTTTCAAAATACTCGGCAGATAAAGCTCAGATTTTAACAGAATGTGCGAAAGTATGGCAGAATTGGGCTAAGCTTCGGGCTCCTGGATCAAAACAGCCGTCTGGTCAGGAGAATTAAAAGAAAAATAGTGCGAGAGAGACAGACCTATAGGCGTTTAACATTGGGCGAAAAAATTCCAGCCGGTGTATCATTGCCTCTTAAACGAAAAAAAAAGTTTCAGAGTTACTGCACGAACTAAATGTTCTCTAATCAATAAAAAGTTATAGACTACAATACTGTTACTAGGATTGAAACTTTACAATACTTACTTCCAATTTCACCTTGTACGGTGTAGTAGTGGAAGTGTCACTGACGTTTGGCGAATAACGCTGCACTTTATTAAGATACGTTTGTCTGAATCTGTTAACTCCTCCACTCGCCGCACATGGCATACAGAGAACGCCTTTCCTTTTATAATACCTTGTGGATTAAAATCAATTGCATGCGTTATCGCCTTGAATCCCGTTCTGATTATCAATTCCATCTTTCAATGCCGTTTTAATGCTGCTGTCAGCTGTCATAAACATAAACACCGGCGAAAAGTGCAGACGACACCGGGCACACGAAAATTTATGTACCCTTTTTACGAAATAAATCGAATAACAAAAAGCTATTACCATAACCAAAATTACAAAAAAATTAATTAAACAACCTATTTTTTATTTATAACAATACTTTTCAGTTATTCATTTAGTATAATCGGAAAATCTTTTGTAAACTATATTCTACCATAAGAATCAATGCTTTTTTTATATCAACTGTTGCCGAGGTGTGCCACAAGCGGCGCTGGCATCTTAACGCACTAAGCCAATAGCCAACCATGGAAATTGACGACTTAGCAGTGGTTTTTCGCAAATTTTAATGGAAGATTTATAAAGTCTATTTATTCACGAATACCACAAGCCACGTATTATTGTGGAAATCATGAAAATAACAGCGTCATAAGCTTAACAACGTTACGCCAATTCTTAACGAACTGGCTAAAAGATATGCGCCGATCCCCTGAGCGGCGTCTGCAGTGCACAATATCTTTAAAAAACGTCAACAAAAAAATTAATGACTATTTTTATTAGTGGCCTATGCAGACATAAAGAATTGCAAAAATGGTAGCACTAGTTATTTATTTATTTCATATTCATAATTTCTTAATTTTAGTCAATATTTGTGTCAGTGGTTGAAGACTGGTACATGGTTGGGTACCGGGGCGTTTACCTTAAAGAATGCAAATGTGCGTTTTTTCATGGTAAAAAAAATTGTGTTCAGAATTAATTGTATAATTTCAAGACACATTTTATGGAAAAAACAACAAAAATACTCAAAATTCGGCGAACACTTAAAAATCACGAGGCAGTTTGTTCGATAAAAAAATCCGAAGTCCTACTATATTAAAAAAAAATGTTTGTTGTTTTTTCCATAAAATGTGGGCTGAAATTACACAATTAATTCTGAATACATTTTTTTTTTCTTGTTGGTCATGAAAACGTCAATTTCGTTTTTTAATAATTTCGATACGATTTAATCGTTTCCGAGATATTACAGATTAAATGGAAAATAAAAAAAAATGGCATATTCCGGATAACATTTTTTTTTATTTTGAAATTTGTTGCATCTCTAGATACCACTGATCCCGATTTTTAGAAAACTTCTGTGAATTCTTTTTTTGTGTGGCAAAAGAACCGTGCAATGTCTCTTATATAGAATAATAAAGGCTTTATACGTTATGCATGAAATAGTAAATAAAAAAAATGGACTCTGTCCAATTAATTTATGGATTAAATAAAAAATCGTAAATAACATACAATTATAGTATACAAGTTTTTTTAAATATCATACATAAAAAAAGTATTCGACTTTGAAGACAGAATCGTGAATAATACCGGAAGCGCCTTATCTCAAAATCAATAGTTAATATAACAAATGATTCCCATATTTTTAAAACTCCGCGTTTTTAAAAACTGCTATCTTTCTATTAGGCTAGGCTGTTCATTGGCTTATAAGTGACCAGAGCGACTTGGCAATACCGCGTGCACGTTTTATACGAGATGCCGCTGGAAAGCCATGTCGATCGATCTCGAGAATACCATTTTTTCGTTTCCTTCGAGTCGATCATTCGAACATCTCGAGCGCTCGACCGAATTTCGAGCGAACTCGAGAATTGAGCCTCAGTGATGTAAAGCTGAAACGTGACCGTCACATGACTGTCACAGAACCGTCACATGACGAGTGTTAAAGTGACGTACATGACAATAATGACTGTGACTGTGACGTAGAGCTACGGTTATATCGAACGAACCATCGATAATCGAAACCCGCGAATCGCGCGTAACCTTGTCAATTCTAATATAGATATTTTAGAGATAGAAATGGTCATATAAGAATGTAATGAGCGCATGGAACGAGGCTTTCTCCTTTATGATGTTGGAGAAACTCATCTCGTCTTGCGGACCACCGGATGAGGGTAATTCACGGAACCCTTGACTCGACGACCAACAATACAAGGATGGACGACTGGTTGTCGTCACCAATTGTCATGTACCACCAGCGGAGATAATACGTGACTTTGCCTGTTTTCCGAGCTCGAGAAGGTACTCCGTTTGAGTGGACAAAAAACAGGCCCGCGTACGGTCTCCGTATGTCAACACGTGGCGACCAACAGACTCGGGCGCCAAGCCAGACGGAAGCGCTTTTCCTGAGCTATATAAAGTTAGCCATGCAACATTTAATAAAAAAACTTAGTCTTTTTCTAATCGATTGGTGGTCGAATGTTGGTGAATGTTGGCGTATTTTCAACGTTTGGTAGTCAATGGTTTATTGATAATCGTTAAATAAAAAAAAATACCGTCAAGTTAGCCATACATTTTTTTCTTTTTTTCCAAATCGCTTCAAACTAAGCTTAATCGATGGGGAATCGTTTGGGGGTCACAAATAACATATTTAAAACGTTTGGTGGTCAATGGTTTGATTATAATCGTTAAATTAAAAATATTACCGTCAAGTTAGCCAAACAATTTTTTTTTTCCAAATCGCTTCGATCTAGGCTTAATCGATAAGAAATCGTTTCCCGCGCAGAAAAAAATAGTCCCGGCAGGACTCCCCCCGGGAGTCCTGCCGGGACTATTCAATATATTCAATACATTGAAAAATGATCTTCAGAGCATGTTCTTGTGGCGTAGATATTACACACCACCACAGTAATTTCGTATAGGAAGTCATAAAAGAAGAGAATATCAAAAGCACTCCAGGTAAGTGGGGATTCGGGAATCGTCATGAATATTGGAAACATTCCGAAGTATTCGACGAAGAAATCGACAAAGATATCGCCGAAGATATCAAACCAGATATTGCACCAGATATTCTGCAAAATATCAAGGAACAGATTGTACAAGTTATCGAAGAAGATATCGAGGAAGATATCGACCAGATATTCGGCAAAATATCATGGAAGATATTGTTCAAGATATCAATCAAAATATCGACAAAGATATCAATCAAGATATCGACGAAGATATCAACCAAGATATCGACCAAGATATTGTTCACAATATCGACAAAGATATAAACAGAATAACATGAAAGCTGACTATCTGGTTCAATATCTGGTTTGATATCTTCGTCGAATTTTTCGGACATTCATGATGATTCCCGAATCCCTACTTACCTGGAGTGCTTTTGATATTCTCTTCTTTTATGACTTCCTATACGAAATGACCGTGGTGGTGTGTAATATCTACGCCGCAAGAACATGCTCTGAAGATCATTTTTCAATATATTGAAAATTGGTCATGCGGCAATATTTATATGGTTTAATATGATAATCGGAAGATGAGAGAAGTTGTTAACAAAAAATAAAACGCATTGTTATGCTATCTGTCCAAATCTCGTCTAAGGGTTCAAGACTCGTGGTCCACTTTTCTTCACACAAAATAATTCGTTTTTATTTCTCGATTCTTTTTGGATAACATTAGATTTCCGTTTTCAGTTTTTTGTTTTCTGCGTGTGAGATTTGGCACCTGCATCCAGTGAAGTCGAGCGATTCCTGACGAACGAAACTGCGTTTGATGAATTTGTCGGGCCCGATATTATTTGAGGAATGTAGAGCTTATAAAACTCCTACTTCTCTTTGTTTAGGGTGTTTTTCATTTTCCAGAAAAATCGAGAGTAATCTAGAGAAGCGTTAGTTGATTTGACTAGTGTGAAATACACCAACCTCCTTAAGGCCTTAGGCCACCCTAGAATTTTCGAAAAATCGATTTTTTTTTTTGGCTTAAAGGGTCCCTTAAGGCCTCAAGAATGATGTCCCAAAAGATTATGGCCGACAAAAATCTTTAAGTACTCCGTTTTCGAGTTTTAGTACAAGGTTGTCTGGTCCGCAGCGAGTCCCTTTTGTTAGCGCTAGCGAGAAGGTCCGTTAGGGGACTAGAGCAGGTATACGGCAGATGTTATTGAAAATATTTATTGCCTGACTAGTCTGGCGAGTTTAGAATTGTGGAACGGCTGTTTCAGGCAGTTAGCCACGGCCAAGCAGTCGAGAAGGACGCAAGTCGACAAACAGTCGTTTTTCTCTAATTTTCTGTGAATTTTAATTTCTTTTTCCCGTGCGATTATTGATTTGAATTGTTTTTTTGTATTAATTTGTTTTTGCAATGAGTGACGGATTGTACAGTGGGAAGAAAGGGACAAAAACGTCGGTTTGGTCCGTCAGGAGACCAACAGCATCACGTCGAAAACCGTTGAATCGGCATAAGGTGGAACCACCAGACGATTTGAACGCCAGTTCATCGGCAAAAAAAACTGAAGCAGTCGGAAGATTTATACGATATCGAAGTGAATCCAGCATTTGGTTATCGTATAATCAACTTCATTGCAGTTTTTTCGGCTATTTCCGACGTTGTCGTTTGTAAAATATGCCAATCGAAAGTAAAATGTACTGAAAGCAGTAAGCGTGGTTTGGGATTCAAACTTGTAGTGTCCTGTGAAAAGTGTGAGAAGACTGAGATACCGAGTTGTCCACTTGTTGAGAAAGGCTACGAAATCAACCGTAGAATAATAATTGCCATGCGATTGCTTGGAGTAGGTTGGCACGGAATCAGAAAATTCTGTGCATTCATGGAATTACCTCGGACTACTTTTCACTCATTTTACGATAAGGTTGTCAAAAGAATGAACACTGCAACCAATTTAGTTTGCAAGAATAGTATGATGAGAGCTGCGAAAGAAGAAAAAACCATTTCGATTGAAAACGGAGAAAACGGAATTGTAGTGTCAGGCGATGGTTCGTGGAGAAAACGTGGCTTTACGTCTCTGTATGGGTTAGTGACTCTTATTGGCTACAACTTTGGAAAAATCGTTGATTGTGTAGTGAAATCAAAATACTGTAAGGCGTGTGAACATTGGTCTTAAAAAAAAGATACTAACGAATATGCGGAATGGGCAGAAAGTCATGTAGGAGAATGCGCTGTGAATCACAATGGATCGGCAGGAAAAATGGAAGTCGATGCAGTTGTTGAGATGTTTCGCCGCTCTGAAACTTTGCATCAGGTCAAATACTCTCACTACATTGGTGACGGTGATTCGAAGACTTTTAAAGGAATTACAGATGCTAAGCCATATGAAGATCTCACAGTTCTCAAGAAAGAGTACATTGATCACGTGCAAAAGTGAATGGGCACCCGACTACGTAACTTGAAAAAAAAAAAGACAAAAGGTCTCGGTGGAAGGGGCAAATTGACTGGAAAACTTATAGATGAGCTATCTATTTATTATGGATTAGCGATTCGTAGAAATAGTGATTCAGTCGAGAACATGAGAAGTAGTATATGGGCTACACTGGATCACAAATTATCTACGGATGCCAAACCGCAGCACGACAAATGTCCTATTGGAGAGGATTCATGGTGCTCATGGCAACGCGCGAAAGCCACGAATACTTTGGCTGAGTACAAACACAAGCCAGCTCTTCCAATACAAGTGTACGAAGCTATCCAACCAATTTATGAAGAACTGACCAATCAAGATCTTCTAACTCGATGCATCGGCGGTTATACGCAAAATAACAACGAAAGTTTCAATTCGACTGTGTGGACATTGGCCCGGAAAAATATTTCAAGTGGGAAAACAGTATTGGATATAGCTACGGAAATTGCAGTTTCTGTGTTTAATGATGGGTTTTCTTCAATTCTACACATAATGGAGGCAATGGGTTTGGAAATCGGCCCGAATAGTTACGAAATGTGCATGGAGATCGATAAACAACGCATAACGCTTGCAGAGAGATCGCTATCTGACCGGGTGAAAGAGGCCAGAATCGCTGCAAGGTCAAGCAGAAAAGATATGTACGAGCAGGAAGATAATCTGGAAGGCCAATTGTATGGTGCAGGCATGGCAGTTTAAAGGTATTGCAAAATTATCCATGATTTTCTGCTACTCAAAACTTTAAACGCGTTTATCTCAAAACTACTTTTTTGGAGTTGGCCGGAAAGATTACTCAGACAATTTTCAACCGATTGACTTGAAATTTGGAAGATATCTTCGAAAATACATTGTCTAGAGAAGTACGTAGGATTTTTTTTATATTGTATAGTTCATTTGTTATTAACAGTTATCTGACGATTTTTTAGGCAAATTCCTCACTTTCCACTTTAGAAGTGCGCCATTTTGTCAAAAATCAATATATCGAAAAAATCCTACGTACTTCTCTAGCTTATAGTATATATAATCGAAAAAATTCAAGCCCTAATCATGATTCATTAAATTATAGGAGCTGTTCTTCCGGCCGTGGAGCATTGAAAAAAAAGACGTCGCAAAAACGCTGTACCGCCGCCATTTTGAAATAAATTGCCTCAAAAAAAATATTGTACGCAGTTAATGATATGTATAATAAAGTCTCATTTGTGTAATCTCGATTTATTTCGTAATATTTCTGGAAAAAATTCCCAAAAAAGCCTATTTTGTTCGGCCTCTAGGGTGGCCTAAGGCCTTAAAGCTGAAACTCGCACCCCAGGGCGTACCTTTTTTCTGGCATTTGTTAACCAAACGAGGGACATTATTATATTGACCAGAAGTGATATACCACCGACACCAGCATACTTAATCTCCCACCCCAGTGCCCACTTGTCTTTTTTTTTTTTTTTTCAATTTGTCAACAAAATTAGGGACCACCAAACGTTTCAAATATGTTATTTATGATCCCCAAACGATTCCCCATCAATTAAGCCTAGTTAGAAGCGATTTAGTAAAAAAAAATGTTTGGCTAACTTGACGGTAATATTTTTTTAATGATTATAATTAAACCATTAACCAACAAACTTTGTTATTATGATAAATCGTTTGGTGGTCGTTTGTTGGTGAATATTGACCTAATTACAACGTTTGGGAGTCAATAGTTAAGTTATAATAATTTATAAAATAAATTTACCGTCAAGATAGCCAAACAATTTTTTTTCCGGATCGCTCCGAATTAGACTTCATCAGTGCGGGTTTATTTGGGGGTCACAAATATCGTAATTAAAACGATTGGTGGTCACTCATTTTGTTGACAAATGCAAAAAAAAACAAGTGGGCACTGGGGTGGGAGATTACGTACGCTGGTGTCGGTGGTATGACTTCTGGTCAATATATTAATGTCCCTCGTTTGATTAACAAATGCCAAAAAAAAGGTACGCCCTGGGGTGCAAGTTTCAGCTTTAAGGAGGTTCGGGTGTTTGACACTAGTCAAATCAGCTATCGCTTCTCTTAATTACTCTCGATTTTCCTGGAAAATGGAGAACGACCTACACGGAAAGAAAAGCTTGGTTGAAACAACCAAGTGCTATGGTTATTTATGCGCCAGACAATTAATTGGTTAGACCGACAAATTTCTTGGTTAGGCTACCAATGTCTTGGTTAGGCTACCAATGTCTTGGTTAGACTAACCAAGTGACTTGGTAAGCTAACCAAGTGACTTGGTTAGACCAACCAAGAAATTGGTCACCTAACAAATTACTTGGTTGGTCTAACCAATTAATTGTCTGGCGCATATATAACCATAGCACTTGGTAGTTTCAACCAAGCCTTTTTTTCCGTGTACAAAAAGAGAAGCAAGAGTTTCCTAATCTCTACATTCCTGAAATAATATCGGGCCCGTCAAATTCATTAAACGCGCAGTTTCGTTCGTCGGGAATCGCTCCACTTCACCAGACGCAGGTGCTAAATCTCACACGCAGAAAACGAAAAACCGAAACCGGGAATCTAATGTTATCTAAAAAAAATCGAGAAATAAAAATGAATTATTTTATGTGAAGAAAAGTGGACCACGAGCCTTGAACTCTTGGACGAGACTTGGACAGATAGCAGAACAATGCGTTTTATTTTTTCTTAACAACTTCTCTCGTCTCCCGATTATTATATTAAGGGGGGGGAGTCAGGTCAAAAATGTAAAAAAATCGATTATTTTTTTTTTCTGTGAAAACATTCATTTCCATGTAATCTATCTATTAGTAAAGTTATAAGCCGGAATTCGCAAAAATGGCTAAGTTTCTACGGTACCATTCATATTAAATTTTCTCAAAAGTCGTAAAAATTACCAGAATATTATATTTGAATTTTAAATTATTTTATTTATTTATTTTTGTTATATGCAGACATTATGGCCGATTTTTTGTTCACACAAAATAATTAAGGGTGTTGAAAAAAAAAAAATCAAATATTTTTTTTTCTTTTTTCTCTTCGGCAGTTTCGTTTAGTTAAGTACACCCTCCGAACCTGCAAAATCGTAGACCTGAATGCGAAAAAATGGCCGATTTCTGCAATATACCTGTTTTTTAATGATTTTTTTCTATATAATAAAAAGTTTATTACGTATTTGTAAATAAATTTTTTATTTGTTTACCATTTTTTAAATCAGTTAGCGAAACGCGATACAAATGACGCGATGAGAGTGTAATGTCTTCAACGCAACACGTAACACTTACATTATATTCGAATTCGCGCGAATAATGGGACATGCGCTGTGATATCTTAGCACGTATTGCATGCGCAGCGTGTTACTGCCTCGAGAAGTTACTTCTGCTACTTGCGAGACGCGTAACCTCGAATTGACGTTTTTATTTTTCGTTCATATTATGCTATTAGTTTGGTTCCGTTGGCCATTTACGGTTTTTTTTCAATCAATAGCGCTTAAAACAGAATCAACAATCATCAGAAGTGATCAGATATGTAAATTTGTTATGAAGTGATGATTTAATGTTTGTGCAGCACATTTGTGAATGTGTCAACATTGGATAAATTTTCAGTGATGATGTCAATAAAAGTGATCATCCCCATATTATTTACAGGTTTTTTTTCAAATTATGCATTCATTTACTTATTTATTTGTAAAAAAAAAAAAACATTTATTAATAACATTATTAATAATATTCTGTAATCTGACTTGCAAATAGTATTTTTATTTTGTTCATTAAAGGTACTAAGGTGCCCCAAAGGTGTAAACAGCATAAACATTTTTATTTGAGTGGTAAGCTTTAGATGCCATTTGCCGAAACTTGGTTTTAAACCTATTCTGCGCGTGATTCAGACCAAACTGCTAGGCAGATTGGGCCGGTTGACGTCTCATTTTCTTCTTCATGAAAAGATACACCGGCTAAATGGAGCAAAAGTTAATAAAAGGTAATATTTTTCAAGTGACATAATTATTACTAAATAAATTTTATGCTATTTTCTAAATCAGTTATTAATTTTGCTTTCAGAATTTAAAAAAAATATTTTGCTCCATTTAGCCGGTGTATCTTTTTATGAAGAAGAAAATGAGACATCAACTAGCCCAATCTGCCTAGCAGTTTGGTCTGAATCACGCGCAGAGTGGAAAACCTAAGACCTTTGCTTAAGATAAAATGGAAAGGCATACGCAAGTCAGATGGCAGTAAAAAATCCTTTGATTGAGTACCAACAATATAGTTCATTGATCATTTTTATATGCAAGAGAATTTGGATGATATTGAATTTACAAATTTAATTATTTTGACCTGACTCCCTCCCCTTAACTAGCATTACCGTCTTTGTCATGCACAACTCTGTAACATATGTCGTATAAATATTGCAAAAAGCACATATTTCTGTAATACTATCACAGAATTATCGTGTGTTCCCATTGTCCTTATCCAATTGAAAATCCCTAGTCGAATATGAGTTATTTGAATAAACCGCGTTAAAGCAATGGTGAAGTGACGCATGCGTTACATTGAAACTCCCACACGACGCCATATTTGTCATTTTTCGCATTTTTTAACTAAAAGCATGGAGGATAGAGTAAAGGAGACCGAACGTAGTGCTGAGCAGATGGTCGATGAAATGGGCCAAAATTATTTCAGCTTTCGCCGATAGAGGCGCAGCGTACGATTAGATCCCAGAGAGCGGGAATTTTTAACAGAGCATTCTTCTACGTTCGTACTTAAGCGATCATACTCGAATACATTAAGTTTACACGTAATTACGGATTGACTAATTATTGGATTCTGTGCTACTATCACCTGGAGGCGCTTTAAGGATCGTTTAATTGTGCGTTTCGTCGAAAACCGTCGTATCATAGGGGGCGAGAGGTATAGCATCTGCACGCGAAAAGTATAAACAAGTTATTTTAGTTTGTTCAGATTGCAAGGCGATTATTGCCAGTTTTTAAGTCGGTAGGTGATGCTAATTGTCCAAATTTCATAACAGAAATTATATCAGATAAACGATATCGAGTAACTGAACACCTAACGTAAAGCGACGCGGCGGCGAAGCGCGTAGATACAAGCTTCGTATTCGGAAGGTTCGCGGATCGATTCATTTTTTCTTTTTAATCAAGAATGTATAATTATTGTAACTAATTAAGTAAATTGTGGGTCGATTAAAACATGAACTGAAAACTGAAAAATAAAAGGTGGACATTCCGACACTTTAAAACGGTATTTCTTCTAATTAAAAAAAATAAATATATGCTTACATAAACATTTGATCCGTCAACCTTACGGTCACGAACGCCCTTACTCAACGCATTTCGCTATCGAGTCACTTTGGTATCGTTAATCAGTAATTCAATATCGTTTACCTGTACCAAAATGTTGTTTAACAATTGTAAGTATATAAATTACTTGCCGCTAGCTATGAAACGAAAGAAAAATAAAAGGATATTTCGATACTTTAAAACGGTATTTGCTCTAATTAAAAAAAAAAAATCTTGCATAAAGATTTGATCCGTGAACTTCACGGACACGAACGCCCTTACTTAACGCGCTTCGCTATCGAGTTACTTTGCAATCTCTAATCAGAAATTGAATATCGTTTATCGACCAAGCGCTAACTTCACCGTGGAACTCAACGATCGGAGCGACGCTTGTAGTGACAACTGGAACTAAAACATAGGCCCGTTTTGTAGACCAAAATTCTAGACCTTGCGCCATAAGCGTTCGGTCTCCTTTACTCTAGTCTCCATGACTAAAAGAGTGACCACCAAACATTTCAAATATGTTATTTGTGACCCCCAAACGATTTCTTATCGATTAAGAGGCAGTGATGCACCGAAAATTTTGTAGTCGGGGCCGATAATGTAGGGTCGTAGCACCGACCTACAATCTACCGCTAGATGGCACGCCGCGCAATTTTTTACTTGTTTAATATTACTATATGTTCGCTGAGCTCTGCTTTTTGTCAATTTTATGAAGGACTAATGAGTTATGATAACACTAATTTTGAAAGCTGTTTTCTTTTTAGCCGTGCATGGGCTAAGCTTCTGACGATACGATCTGGTAAACGTAAGAGTAGAAAAATAATAATTACTTCGGCGGTAATTAAAACTGTTATTTTTTTTGGAATTCTGGAAAACCAAACGCTTAGCCCAATTCTGTCATCATTTCCTACGTGTGTTCCAAATTTCGTGGCGATTCGTTGCACCGTTTCGAAGAAAATAGCTTTCAAAATTTCGATGTGATAACGGCGAGGGGGCGCGGGGGAGAGGGGAGTATCACTGCCTCTTAAGCCTAGATCGAAGCGATTTGAAAGAAAAAAAAAATTGGCTAACCTGACGGTAATATTTTTAATTTAACTATTATAATCAAACCATTGACCACCAAACGTTTTAAATATGTTATTTGTGACCCCCAAACGATTTCCCATCGATTAAGCTTAGTTTCCCAGATAGAAATATGGCGACACGAAGACGGCACGGTGGCGACACGGTAGGGCACGACGTGTCGGTACCGTGCAGTTACGTGCGACCGAATGTAACGACACGGTGACGGTACAACGTGCTAAAACCGGCACTGTGTCAGCACCGTTCCGGAACATCGTGCAGTCTCTTTATACTGCACGCCGTGCTGGTACGGTGCTGGCACAGTGCTGGATTCAGCACGCTGTGCTGTTACGTCCCGGAGCAGTTGATGGATGTAGCTTCTCTCCAATTGGTCATCCACGACCGCTCGCTCGTTGTGGATTCGCTGCTGAATTAACTATAGAAATAGAGCAATGGGACCGGGAAGTTTTAAATGACCAACACAGTCTTCGAATTTACTTGCACTGATTTACTGTTTATTAAAAACGCGATATAAGATTAAACGTAATTATTTTACGAAGATAACTTGTACAAAAACTTATAACTGCTGCTATTGCACGAACGTAGGAATTTGGAAAATGCGCGAACAGCAAGAATAGCAGACTGCCCGTTACTCGAATAAAACGATCTTTATTCGTTGCTGGTTGCTCTCGAACTAACTCTCAAAAATCAGCGTGTGCGCTTCCAAACTCCTTCGTTGCTAAAAGGAGGAAAATAAGTAAAGTGGGGAGGAGGATGGAAAGTTCCGCGGGAAAGTCTCAGCGTAGGACCCAAGTAGTCGAAAGGGTCTGTCTCTGGTCAGCACGTGTGGTTGACAAAAAGCAGGCCCACTCGACGACGTTAACCAGGCTCGCGCGGAGACGCTGTTCAGGCGTGTGCACTCTTGAGTTTTATTGTTAGAAAACCCTGGGAACGAGGTTTCATTTTTGGGTGATTGATGAAGAACGTGCTCAAACATAAATACAATGTTTTACAGGAAACTGTACGTTAAATTATGTGAGTTGAGGAGAAAGTTGTAGCTGAGGCATGCTGCGTTAATTTAAAAGAGTGATTCGCGCTGCGCGAGTCCTTAATAACAGCGTTCTACTATACCGGGAGACTCCAGGTAATGTAGCTTATGATAAAATCCGATATAGTGATGACGCTCTATACGTCAGCTCATCACAGTGCCGACACCGTGTCGCTACATTCGGTCGCACGTAACGGGCTTCACGTAAAGTATCGAATGTGAATAGACGTCTCTGACACTTGGAGTTTCGTTTCATTGATTTCTTAGCGCGTTTTTTTTTTCTTTTTCTTAGTATTGTGTTTTATCATAGCTCACTCTTTTATTTCTCTCAAAATTTAGTCGCATCAACTCATATAATAGATTTAATTCCGCACAGTAAATTATAACCTCAAAACGCTCTCCTTGAGAGCGCAGGCGGCGCGCCATGGCTGCCGCTGCCTCCGCTGCATCTTCTGGAAATTCCTCTTTAGAAATTCAAGAGAATGATGAGTCCACTGACGAGGAGACTATGGATATTGATCCTGCTTTGGTGGCGTCTCAATTAGCTGATCTCCAGAAAGAGTTCAAGTCAGGTAATAGTAAAAAGAGATCTAAGGACATTGATGATTCCTCAGAACCGCAAAACAGGCGCAGACCTAAAACCAAAGAAGATAAAGGTGATGGTGACAGTGTTACCCAATCTCAAGAAGGGCATAACCAGGCTGACAAGAGACAAAACAGCATTCCAGAGCGTTTTCTTACCAATCGCTACTCTGACAGCTCCCAAGGTCCGTTTGTTGTACTTATTCGGCCAACGAACATTACACCCAGCACTCCAAGACTGAATGCTACCCGCATTGGTAGAATTCTTTTTCAGAAATACAAGAAGGATGAAGTAGCTCACGTCTACAGTTCTGGAAAACACCAAACGACAGTTGTTCTTGGAAATTCTGCGACAGCCAATGCTATCCTCTCATTACCTACCCTAAAAGCTGATAATCTGACTGCCTTCATCCACGATTCTTTTCTTTCCTGCGAATGGGTCATCAGAGGTGTTCCTCTGGACCTGACTGAAGATGAGATCATTCAGTATGCCGATACACCCTTCCCCATCCTAGTAGCCCGTCGTCAAAATCGCAAAGTTACAGTAAATTCTGAGTCAAAGCTTGTTCCTACGCAAACAGTGTATTTGAGGTTTGAAGGTCGTCTTCGCCCTGACCATATCTCTCTATTCCAAGTCCGACACCCTATCGATCCTTGGCAATCACCAGTGAAAATCTGCCTATCCTGCTTCATGTTTAATCACATCGCCTCTCAATGTAAAAGTCACCCAAAATGTATCCGCTGTGGCAATAAGAAGCATTCCACCTCTAGCGATCCTGAATCCGCTCCCTGTCCAAACCAGGATTCTGCTCCTTGCTGTGCTAACTGCAAGGGAGACCACGTTCCCACAGACAAAAATTGCCCTGCTTTTTTGCATGAAAAAGCTATTAAAACCACAGCTGTTGAGAGAAATATCTCTCCTCTTGAAGCTAGGCAGCTCATAGGGGGCCGAGTTCCAATTGGTGTTAGACCACCTCCTCCTGCTACCATCACACGCACCGACGCTCATTTTCCAGCTCTTTCCACCCGCTCCTCCACCCCTCTTGTCTCGCTACTTTCTGCAACACCTGTCTCTCACTTACCTGAAGACTCGAGACCACAAACTCCGCGCTATTCTCAAAGCTACTCATCACAACTATTGAAACCTGCTAAGAAAGCTTCCTCTTCTTCCGCCTCCAGGGCTGCGCACTACACACGATCTGCACACAATGATATACTTCTAGCACCTCATGGACGTTTCCCTACATCAGACTCCCAGGATGGCTTCGCTCTGAGATACCACCCTTCTCTCCCCTCTCTTTTATCCTCTGATTCCTCCCCAAATCCTCAAAACCCCCATCCAGCTCTATCTCCCAACAATTCGAGTTCCTCTAGCAATCTTGAAGCTTTTCTTAAACTTGTTCCAACTTTCATCCAACTTATTATCGACTATCTAGTTCCAGCGCTCTCAACCCTAGGCCTGAAAGACAAAATCGGCCCCATTGCAGATACTCTCATATCGCTCCTTGATTCTTCCCAAGCCACATCTCAAAATGGCTCCCAGTAGAGAATTGAAAATATTACAATGGAATTGTCGCAGTCTTCACAATAAATTGGCCCTCTTGTCAGTCATAGCCTCCAAGTATGATATTATTTTACTTTCAGAAACATGGTTTACAGATATGTCTATTCCTAAATTGGATGGTTTTTATATTGTCACTAAAAATAGAGAACAAACAAGAGGGGGTGGTCTTGCCATTTGTCTTAAAAGGAATATTCCTTTTTCAGAAGCTCCGTCAACCTATCATCATTCAGACTTCCTAGAAACCCTCTCCATCTCAATCTCTACCTCCTTTGGCCACTAACTATAGTCTCTTTGTATAGATCTCCTTCTTATACTACTCAAGCAGCTGAATGGAAACGTTTATTCGATTCACTCTCAACTGCCAAAAATGTTATTATAGGGGGCGACTTTAATTGTCACCACACCTCATGGGGCTGATCTGAGGACAAAACTTCAGGGCTTTTTCTTTCTAACACACTCTTGGACTATGATCTTTCTTGTCTGAACGATGGTTCTCCCACCCACAAACCACACCAAATGCTTAATGATAACAATTCATCAGCTATTGACTTAACCCTAGTATCCCCTCACCTAGTTCCTATTAGCTCATGGCGAGTGGAAGATGATACTATGCTTAGCGATCATTATCCTATCTCTATCTCTCTGGGCAGTTCCTACTCTACACTCTCTTTCTCTTCTCATCGATATCCTATTAAAAAAATAGATTGGTCAGTATTCAAGTCATCTCTCAACTCTCTTGCCCCGTCACTTTCAGATTCAGATGTTCTAATTCAATATGATAACATCATTAAGGCGATAAATGATTCGATTTTAGGAGCTATTCCAAACCCCCAAAATATTAATAACACATCTTCCAAAAAACCTGTCAAGACTCGGAATGCTATCTGGTGGAATCAGGACTGTCAGAAAGCTAACAACGATCGCAAACAAGCCTGGGCTGCCTTTAGGCGTTCAGCTAATTTAGAAAACTTTGTAAGTGCCAAAAAATATGAAGCTATAGCTAAAAAGACATTTAGGAAGGCGAAGAGAGATCATGGATTAGCTTCACAAAAACCATTGATTTTAGGACTTCTTCCTATTTTGTTTGGTCAAAAATCAAGCGTTTTCGTGATAGGAAAATACCCGATCCCTCAACATTTCCAACAAATAAAGCTTCTAGGGATAAAATGTTAAGTTTAATCTCTTCCATCTGTCCTCCCACCTGCTTCTACCCTAATTTCCCTCATCATTTTAGTACCGATAACTCTCATTTAGAAATTCCTTTCACTCTTAATGAACTGAGGGCAGCCATCTGCTTGGGCAATCCTAAATCTGCTCCTGGCATCGACAAGGTTGATTTTACCATTATTCAACATCTTCCGGATTCTATTTTAAAACTCTTATTGGATACCTTTAATACATTTTTTTCTCTAGGCATCTTTCCTAATTCTTGGCACGATTTTCTTATCTTTTTTAATCCTAAATCTACTCCTGGTAAATTCCGACCCATTTCACTCGCCTCTTGCCTACTAAAACTCATGGAGAGACTGGTTCACTCACGCATGACCCAATTCCTAGAAAGTAATCTCATTCTTTCTGCCTCACAGTTTGGTTTTCGTAAGTCCCGATCTTGCATAGACAATCTATCTATTCTTACAACTGAGATTTATACCGGGTTTGCAAAAAGTCAATACACTGCATGTATTTTCTTAGACGTGGCCAGCGCTTTTGACAATGTAGATCCTGGCTTACTCACACTTTCCCTCAGAAACATTGTCCTTCCTTGGACCTATTGCAAATTCATATACAACTTGATTTCCTCACGCTCTATTTTCTTTAAGATTGCTGGAGAAATCATTGGCCCTTTTGTCTCCTATAAAGGAGTTCCTCAAGGCTGTATACTAAGCCCGCTCCTATATGTCCTTTATACTAACCAATTAGAAGATAAACTACATCCTCAGAGCTGTTGTCTACAATTTGCAGATGATGTAGTCATTTATTCGAGATCCAACAATTTACACGATTGCATTTCCTCCATCCAAACCAGTCTTGACATTACCTCAGCATATCTTTTTGATAAGGGCCTCTCCATTGAGCCAACCAAGTCTAAATTAGTAGTGTT
This sequence comes from Ephialtes manifestator, assembly GCA_963970395.1. Taxonomy (NCBI): domain Eukaryota; kingdom Metazoa; phylum Arthropoda; class Insecta; order Hymenoptera; family Ichneumonidae; genus Ephialtes; species Ephialtes manifestator. Next base: position 10,765,482 of record OZ019977.1, on the reverse strand, counting down.
TTCTCGTAAATATTTCGACCCGAGTCTTCCATCCGTCAACATCAATTCAACTGCTGTCTCTGGAACTACTGAGGCTAAGTTCCTGGGCCTTACTCTGGACTACAAGCTCTCATGGAAACCCCACATTACATTCCTCATATCGAAATGCAAAAATCTAATTAACATGATTAAATGTCTCCGTTCTACTTGGTGGGGTAGCAGATCCATCATCTTTGATTATTATCTACAGTGCGTTGATCAGAAGTTCAATTGAATATGGCTCTTCTGCCATTTCTTTTAAATCCCATCCCCTTCTAAGTAAGTTAGAAATTATTCAAAGAAAGGCCCTGTGATTATCTCTAGGCCTCAGGAATTCCTCTCCAAACAATCTTGTGCTAGCGGAAGCGGGTGAATCAATTCTCCACTTTAGATTGCAAACTCTTTCGGATAATTATCTTCTGAGAATATTCTCAACAACTTGGCATCCACTCCTTGATATGCTCCCATTGCTTCAACTTTTCCTTTTATCTCAAGATAATCACCGTTCTTTTCTTGAACTTCCTTTGCTACAATGATATAATAGAGTTTTTCAATTTTAATCGCTCATAGAGTCCTTTCCCTTTCCACCTATTTTTTCCATCATCCCCTCTCACTCGTTCCCATCTACTACCATCGACATTTCTACGGGCAGATCTATTCAATTATCGAAGGATCCCAGAGCGAGTTTTCTCTCCTCTTTTCAAAACCAGGCTATTAACTCAGTGGCGTTTTACACGCACGGCTCTAAAAAGGAGGGGAGCACTTATGTTGGCTTCGCTATTTATTGTCCATCTCTCAGCCTCTCTCTTAAGTATCGTATTTCCTCCCATTCCTCTATTTTTTCAGCAGAAGCACTTGCAATTCTACAATCTATAAAAATTATTAAAGAAAACAACATTCAAAACTCCTTTATCTTTACAGATTCCCTCAGTGTCTTGCAAACTTTGCTTTCTCCTGTCCTTTCAAGTTACTGTTCTCCTATCATTTTATCAATTCGTACCAACTTGATCTCGGCCTTTAGCTCGAATCTTAACATCCAATTAGTCTGGATTCCTAGCCATGTTGGCATTCCGAGCAACGAGGAAGTTGACTCCTTAGCTAAAGCGGCGATTAGCGAGGGAACTCAATTTCACACGTATCTCCCTCCTTTGGAATTTTTTCCTATCTCCCGTAATAAATGTTTTTCCTCAACAAAACGAATCCTCCTACATAACAGTAATTATAAAGGGAAATTATATTTTGAATTATTTTATAACCATTCTCGTAAACCTTGTTTTTTTTTAATTTAAACGTCTAGACAGAAAGTCTATAGTATACTTTAACAGGATGCGTTCAAATCACTATAACTTAGCAGCCAGATTATTCAGGAAGAATCTGAACGTTTCTCGTCTCTGCATGTGTGGTTTTGAGGAAGAAGACCTCAACCATGTCTTCTGGGCTTGTCCTCGCTTTGTCGTCCAACGCTCCTCTTTAATTAAATCCCTTATCGCTGCAAAAATTTTTCCTCCATTTAACATTGAATCCCTCATAACGAACCCTTCCTCACGTATAATCGCTCCAATAATTGCTTTTATAAACTCTTGCAAATTGGCATTGTAGTGAGATTCCATATTGTGCCAGTGTTCTCGAGTGACATTTATTAACAATGGAAGTGAATTCTATGTGTCAATGTGTTCTGTTCAGTCGGTACTATAACATATAAAGCTCCATTTTGAAGTAACGTCGTCCACCAGGCGACAACAGCTCCGATGTGTACATGGCCGTATGGTTGAAGCGCATTACTGCGCATACCGGAGCCAGCCCCAAGTCAAAAGAAGAAGAAGAAGAAGAAGAAGGTCGCACGTAACTCATTTCTGACGGCACGCAGTCCCGACCGGCACTGCACGTTTTTCTTGCTGGGTTGAAGCGATTTGGAAAAAAAGAAAAAAAATTATGGCTAACTTGACGGTATTTTTTTTTTATTTAACGATTATCAATAAACCATTGACCACCAAACGTTGAAATTAGGCCAACAATCACCAACATTCGACCACCAATCGATTAGAAAAAGACTAAGTTTTTTAATTAAATGTTGCATGGCTAACTTTATATAGCTAGTACTGACTGCGTCTGGGCAGTCTGCAATCGGTACTTCTCGACGTTTTTCGAAAAATCAACCGTGGCGAAGAATAACACTTCAGGAAGATTCAGCTATCTCACTCGCACTTATGGCGATCTGAGAGAGACAGACGACATGTACCATCACCTTCAAATGTGGGCGTTCCAGCATAACAATCATAACAATAACGTGCACGTGGTTGATGTATCACGTGGTTCTCTTAATACGAGCGATACACGCGCAATCAGCTGTCCAACGTACACATAGAATATATGCGCGTCGGCGCAAGTAATAAATGTACGACAGGCGCATTGCACCTGCTTCGTCGACATGGCGTCAGTCATAAAAGGTGTGACAACAACGTACTTCATATGACACCATTAACTTACGTATTAATGAATCTTATCCATGACAATTAAATATCTTTTTTCTCTTTTTGTTATTTACTCGTACACTCCTATTCATCTTCGTTCGTGAAATGTACCGTGCTCGTAGACACTGGAGAAATTTGGAGCAGACTCTTCGATCACCGGCCATTCGTCCACGGTGAAATCACGTACTTTTTACGCGAATTCGAGGTAATATCACCAAAACACATCTACGATAATAATAACATATAATAACTTCGTGGCAATTTCGAATTAGACGATTACTCGTAAGAAAATGTCTTCAAATTTGATTGTTTTAATCTGCAAATAATGTGAAGTAATAGCCAAACAACATTTATGTCAAACTTGGGAAAACGCATTATTTTTTCAATCCATTACCGTTTTTTTACCCATTACTTAGAAAATGATAATGAAATTTGGATTCATAACCTATTACTTTTTTAAAGAGTGATAGAACTCACAGCCATTACCCATTACTTATTTAAGGTAGTCCTTGCACCTGGTATTCATTTCGCATAAGTTCAAGAAAAATGAGGGAATTGCAAACACTTTTTGATGGTATAAAAATCTGAAAAAATGCATGCGCATTAAAGATACTGAAAAGATTAATTTTGCATAATAATAATTGTAAAATGTTATTAACAAATCGATGAAAAAAAAATTATTTAACAAATCGCCCAGTAATCCACATTGTTTTTTTAATGAAAATTATTTGATCATTGTTCTGAATATGTATGAATTTTTTCAGAATTCTTAGTTCACTTTGAATTTAGTGTTTTTTCACATATTTTTTCTATTTAATAAAGAAAGAAAATCAGAATGAATTAACAAAATTAGAAAAAATTCATATGTATTCCGAAAAATGAACGAATCATTTTCATTTAAAAAAAAAGTGGATCTACCGGAAACTTTGTCAGCAATTTTTTTTTTTTTTCATCAATTTGTTAATAACATCTTAGAATAGTTATTATGTAAAATTGATCTTTTTAGTACCTTTAACGTGCATCAATTTTTTCAGATCTTTATACCATCCAGAAGTGTTTGTAGTTCTCGCTCACTTTTTTCAACCTTTTGCAAAATGAATATCAGGTGTAAGGACTATCTTAATGAGTAATGGAACTCACATCCATTACCCATTACTTTTTTAATGAGTGACGGAAATCCCATCCATTAACTATTATTTACCTTTTTAATGAATAATGGAACTCCCAACCATTATCTATTAGATTTTTAATGAATAATGATATTTATATCCATTAACCATTACTTTTTTAATAAGTAGTGGAACTCCCATTCATTTCCATTACTTTTTTTAATGAATAATGGAACTCAAATCTAACCCATTTTAAAAAAATGAATAACTATACTCAGATCTGTTACCGATATTTTGAATAATGGAACGAAACGACTTCAATTAAGATGAAATTTGTTAATGTGGCATTTTCAATAAAAAATAGTGAATCCAATATAACCAAGCAATACTAAAAAATGACTTGATCTGGATCAAGTTCTGTACTTGGGGTTTATTGAGGTCACTGATCACAAAACCAAACTTAAATTTCCAAAACTCTAAACGGTAGATTCAATTTGAATTTCTGTATTTGAATTTAAGTATTTTGTCTATCCACTTATTTATTAATTTGTGAACAATTCATACTTTCTATTCATAATTCTATTTATTAATTAATTTTTGGATGATTTTAATTAATATAAATTATATTTTAATTATAATTAATTAACTTTTCAAACAATTTAGTAAAATTTTGTAAAGTCATAGGACATTAGCCATTACTTCAAAGATCAGTGATGTATGTGAGTATAGTTATCCATTTTGAAAAAAATGGGTGATGGGTGTGCCTTCCATTATACTCATTAAAAAAAGTACTGGGTATTGGATATGAGTTCAATTACTCATTAAAATGTAATGGGTAATAAATGTGAGTTCCATTACTCATTAAAAAAGTAATGGTTAATGGATGTGAATTCCACTACTCATTAGTAAAGTAATGAGTAATCAATCCAAATTCTATTATCCATTTTTTTTTTTCGTAATAAATAATGCCTTATTTTCACATTAACATTTTCACAACTCTAATTTATGTACTGGCTAAGGAACGGCGTGCCGATCGAGAGGTGGAACGTTTGTTCAAAATACTGGAATACTCTACGGAACTCGGACAGAGCCAACTAGACCGTGGTGAACAGTTGGGAGACTGTCATCTGCCAAGCTTGAAAGCAAACACTGATGTTGCACTTAGCATGTGCGAAAGAATACTCAGAAGGGAACAAGAATTTGATGGTGTATGTAGTTATGGAGTATTTACTATTTTCATCTATGCATTGCTTCCCCATAGAGATAACTTTGTCATGGTGAACTTTTGGTTCCTCATAGAGGAAGCTTTGTTTCCATGACATTTTTTTTTTTTTTTTCTTTTGGGATTTTCATGTCAGAATACTTCAAATGGTCTAAAACGTTGAGAAAAATGGTTTGTACGAAATGTCTGTATGTGTGTGTGTGTATACACACTTTTTTGATAACACGATAGCCGTCGCAATGTTTAAGATATCGGGCTCAAATTAACGAGTAAACTGTCGTTAAACAAGGTATGGGATTGAGTTTGGAGTTAATCCGGCTCAAATTTGGCGCAGAAGTGGATTGTTATCAAATAATGTCTGGGATTAAAATTGGTGTCGGTTCGTTAAGGGGTACACAATTTATGGCATTTTTTTATTTTTTGAAATTTTTTGTTCACGCTCTAATTTTTGCAATTTTTAAGATATTGGGCTCAAATTTGGTCCACAAGTGGACTGTTATTAAATAAAGTTTGGGAGTAAACTTAATTTTTGTTCGCGCTCTAACTCTTACGAATGGAGCTTTGTTTTCGTGAAAATTGTAAATATAAATAGTGAAAAAACCAACAATTATCAGACTGAAATTTGGTACATAAGTAAAGTGTGGGTAAACAAAGGATGAGTTAGAATTTAGGGCGAATCCGTCAGGGTGTTAAAAAATTATGACATTTTGAATTTTTCGAAAAATTAGTTTTAGCGTTCCAACTTTCACAGTTTTCAAGATATCTGGCTTAAATTTGGTACGCAAGTAAAGTGTGGGTAATCTAAACATCAGTTCGAATCTGGCGAGAATCGAGAGTCAAGGGGCTCAAAAATAATGCCATTTAACATTTTTTTAAACAAGGCTGCAAACTAGAAATTTGAAAATAGCTTGCTCATTATTGTTGAATTTTTACAAAGCTTGCCCTATGCGGAAGCCAAAATAGATTAACATACTTCCTCATAGAGATAGATTTATAAAAATTCAACAATAATGAGTAAGCAATTTGCAAAGTTCTACTTTGTTTCTTTTTCATTTCGATGAACACACCCGATGTTTTTACTTTTCTGAAAAACTGTTACCTAAGACAAACTGCATTCTTCCTTCATAGGACTACTGCAAAAACTGGAATAAAATTCGTCAAGGACATGAAAAAAAAATTCTTCAGACAATTTGGTCTCATTTGTGATTATTATTATTATTACTATTTATCAATACTATTAACTTTTAATACTACTATTAACAATACTATTTAACATGCTTATTAAAACGTTGAATTCTTTTTTCTTCTATTCACGTCCGATAAACGTGGTTTATATCATAATATTGTGTCTCATAACAAGAAAAAAAGGGTCTGGATTTTTGTAAGAGGTGGCATGAAGAATTTTCGTATTCTCCATTTGCAACAATATCTTAGAAATCGGGAGGAAGTGTGAATTCTTCACGCTACCTCTTAGGAAAATTCACATGGTGGTGTCTTTTTACGAGGCTCAATATTATGGTATAAAGCAGGATTATTGGTCGTGTGAATAGAAAATAAAAAATATTAGAGATGTTAATAAGCATTTCATTTTCAAATAATAATGGTAAAAATAATAATTAAAAATTAGGCTAAATTGTACGAAAGATAGTGTTTACATGTACTCGACCGATTTTATACAAATTTTCACAGTATTCCTACCAAGGAAGATTGCAGTTTACCTTACGTCACCGTTTTTTCGAAAAGTAAAATACATCGATTTACGCAAAATTGAATATCTCGGACACTATGCGGATTAAAATGTTTTAAGATGCACGGAATTAAAGGTAATCAGACAAGCTATCAAATGATACTATACATAGCAGCGTACATCGTGTACAAAAATAACGGTATCCATCCAAAGAAAAGATTCGATTTTCTACGTGTTAATCAAATGGGAAATACAAAAGGCCATTGCGCCACCTCTAAAAACATGCGTATGAAGTTTTCCCTACACGAAATTCATTATTAGGGTCCAGATTATAGTTTTTTGCTGTAGCAAGTAAAGATAAAAATGGTTTCTTTTTTTGAGGCAGTCTAGTGTCCATTTATGTAGATCATTCTACCAGCTGCCAAAATCTGTGCGCCTAATTTTTTATTTCCATGAAAATTTTCAAAGATCATGTGTGATGGCATGATTTTCTATTAAAATTTAGTATATGCATGAATTAAATGAATTTCAATTAATTTGATTAATTTTTATTTTATAATATTGAAATGAAAAGAAATCTATTAAGATAGTATTACTACGTTTTTATCAAACTATGAAAATGCTTATTACATTGCCTTTGAAATTTTCACTGTCCCAAACCAAATTACAAAATTATAAATAAGGAATTAGCGTAAAACATCTAGATGTTTTCTCTAAACGATTTTTCTTGATGTGTTAGACGATTTTGAGTACCCTGACACAAAAATCTCGAAAAAAAAATGTTTAACGCATATGAAGTTTTCTCCATGAGGAAGCAAAAATCAGAAAATTGTATTTTGGTTAATGGCAATATAAATAATTAGTTACAAAAATCACTGAAAATAAAATGCAAATTTCACTCGTCACATTTCTGCATGTTTCATTTTGCAGGACGCAAAGCTTCAAGAAAACCGAGAAAAAAGAAAAGCTAATTGGCAGGGTTTCATAAATAACATGAGCTATAAGTGCCAGAAGGTTGATCAAACTTTTCAAGAAAAGGAAGAAGAACTCAAAGAATTCTACATAGACCTGGAAAAGAAATTGCACATTGCGCCTTAAATTTTCCACGTTAAATTCGATAGTAACCGTATTTTTTATTCTTGGTCTGCATTTACATTGTTGATATATTAACTTATAGTGAACAAAAAAAAACAAAAAAAATAACGATAAAATGCCTGTCGAACCAATAGAGGATCCGTCTATAACTATAAAACCAACTGCTAAGCTTATAGAATTTGTGACGAGGAGCATGAAGAGCGAAAAAGCTCCTGCGAATATTTTGACGCTAAAAAATTCGGCTAAAAGCAAACGCTCGCAGGTTCTACTGAATCTCGAGGATGTAAAGTGGCTCGATAGATATTTGAAGGAATATCGCGAGACTTCCAAGGACAAAATTTACATTCACGAGTTTCTCGAAGGTGTCGATATCAATTTGCCTGCGCCAAAAGTAACCCCTAGAGATCCGGTGCTCGAAGCCAGAATTCAAAAATTAACGGCCCAACAAAACGCTCGAGAATACGAGGCGATGACAAAAGGCGTTGACGCCTCTCGGAAACATCTTCCGGAAGACACAATCGCCTTTCAAAGTAAGTCATAATTTTTCTAACTAGCATTATTAGAGAAGGCCGATGTTTGTCGATTAATTGAAAATCGATTTTTTTTCCGCTTGAAAATCGATGTTTTTGACCGATTAAGGGGACCAAGTCACCTAAAAAAAGTCATAAAAAAAATTCTGTAAATGATACCCGTCTTTTTAAAAATCTTTTATTTAAACATCATTAGGTACATAATAAGCATTATAATTCTACAATTTTGTAAAGACATTGATTGCACAAGAATGGTGTGAGTTCAAAAGTAAAATTTTTCACTTGACGTAGTTTTCAGACCAAACCTGTCAACCAATTTTAGTGTTCGATGTCTTATTTTATCTGTCTAAGAGTACATTCTGGATTGGATATAGCGATTTTGAATGCAGTGAAAATTAGATTTACTGTAACCAATTGTTTAGTCAGTTTTTAATAGAGAGAGATTTATTTACACATTTAAAATCATAGATTTGTAATAAAGACCTGAAATAAAAATTCCTATATTCAATCCAGAATGCATTCTTCGACAGATAAAATAAGACATCAAACACTAAAATTTGTTTACCTGTTTGGTCTGAAACCTACGATAAGTGCAAAATTTTACTTTTTACCTCACACCATTTTGGTGCACTGTATGTCTAAAATTTCAGAATTATAATGCGCACTATGTATTTAATGAGGTTTTAATGTAAGATTGTTTAAAAGAAGTGTATTATTTATACTATTTTTTTTCTTATGACTTTTTTTAGGTGACTGGGTCCCCTTAAGGTAGTTGTTTCGCAGTACCTGGTCAAATGACAGTCCACCTTCGAAATGTAAGAAGAAATGAAATTGCACCATTGGTGTCAAAAAACAAAAACAATGTAAAATATGATTTTAAATGAATGCATAAATCATATCTCATTACTAACTAATGTAGAAAAAAGTATGAAACGTAGAAACTTGTTTTAAATAGATAAATAAACATGTTGTGAATTCGTTTTTTTCTACTTCGTTATTATTAGAGCGTTTCCAAAAGTAACTGTGATAACGTACATTTTTTAAAATAATTCAAAATTCCATAAAATCAAGAGTGTCATACCGTTCGTCACTAAATTGTATATATGTAATGACTGAATATTGTTTCGTTTACATACAAAACTTGAGCTCGCTATCTCAAGTTTTGCAAAATTTAGAGCGATAAGGCTTTGAATTTTTCAAAAAATTAAACATTCCATAAAATTTGAACCGCCCTTCCGATTTGAGCCAAATTCAATATCAATAATTAACTAGAAATTAAAAAATATTCTTTTGTTTTCAGTGAAAGAAATAAATCGGCAGTTGATAGCTGTCGCGCAGTTTATCTTCTCGGTTCTCGCTGGTTTCGCCTTTGGCTTCATCGGGGTCGAGTTAATAGTGGGAAGTTTAGATTTTGGTTTCAGATTGCTCCTCGGCATAATCTGCGCTCTCGTGATCGCTCTCGCCGAGATTTATTTCCTAGCCAAGAAATTGAACGAAGTGCATATGGACGAATTTGGCTCGTACTCCAAATTGCATCAAGAATAATTGTGTATAATTTAATTGTATTTAATTTAATAATTTTGTTTTAATGTGTACAAAAATAATAAGGAGAGGAAGGAGAAGAAGAACACCTTTGTTAGTGGTAAAAAATGTGTATGAAAACGTACGATCATATTTGGTACAGGAATAAGAGAAATAAATGATTCGCAAGACAATTTAAGTTAATTAAGTATCCTAGTTATTCTAGTTTTTATTATCCTCATCAGTGTCGCTCTTGGTACTGGTATTAGAGCTCTTGCTAGAGTTGGACTTCCCATTGGCTTTGTTGGCTCCTTCTTCGCTGCCTGACGAACTGCCTTTTCTGTCGTCACTGTCGGAACACGAATCGCTGTCCGATTGACTATCGCTGTCGGAATCGGACGAACTTTCGGAGGAACTACTGTGCGATGATTCCTTGGCTGCCATGAGTTCTTTAAATTGCCGGACCGTTATTTTTCTCGGCATTATCTCTTTTAAGAATTCCAAGGTTTCGTTCGTCTGTACAACTTCTGCGAGATGTTTGTAGTCGATGCTATTTCCTTTGTTGGCTTGCACGTACGCCTCTTCCGTCAAATGATGAATAAACATCTCCTAAAAGACAAGCAATCTCGTCAAAAATGGCAATGACAATATCACGGTCGGGATGTACTAAGACTTTTTAAGGTAGTTCGATGATGAAGGCCCAAAGTCAAAACAATTACTATTATTTTGTTATGAAATCATTTATATGTGTATATGGGGCATTCCATCTGAATTTTTCATACTTCGACCCTGACCACCTTCAATAATGTTAACATTTTTTTTTATCAGAACGTATTTTGAAAAAGAAAAGACACGTATTTTTTTTGTTTGGCGCTGAGTACAAGCGATATTTCCAACAGACGGATTTTTATAAAAATTTGAATTTTTCGGTGTTTATATTTTTTTATTCGTTAATATCTTGAAAATTAATAGTCCTATCATAAAATGTCCAAGATCACATTTCCTAACGTTTTGTTTTATGACGTTAAACAACAAAATATCGTTTTTCAAAAAACCGCCACATTTTATCATTTTTATATACTCATGAAAAAATTCTGGTTGAAATTACAAAATTTTTGAGACCCTATGCAGAATCTCAAGATTTTTTAATAAAAATTTCTACGTCATTGACTTTTTTAAGGATGTTCGACTATTTTACACTAGTCAAATCAGTGCTAAATTTTTGTAATTGTTTCATTAAAGTTTAATGCATTAAATAAAAATAGTAGAGAGTAGTTTGAATTGAAGCATGTATACTTAACCAAGAGAAAGATTAATAGTGCCAGATTTGCATACAGATTAACTAATTAATGTTTTTTTCCAATGGGATACATTTTCATTCATTTTTTTTTTCAAGAATAATCTATAATTTTTTGTCAATTTTGATAAGGGATGGCTCATTCTCTTTCTTGAAAGGTGCTCTACAAAAGCCATTACTCATCAAAGTTGGCAAAAAATTATGGACTATTCTTGGAAAAAACTGAACGAAAATGTATCCCATTGGAAAGTAACATTAATCAGTTAATTTTTATGCAAATCTGTCACTATTAATTTTTCTCTCGATTAAGTGTACATGCTTCAATACAAATCAACGCTCCAGTACAGTTATTTAATGCATTAAACTTTAATGAAACAATTACAAAAATTTAGCACTGATTTTACTACACTGTAAAAAAAATCGGTGTTAAAATTAATACAAAAGTGTTGGAAGTTTTTTTGGAGATACCATATATGAAATTTTAAATACGTCATTTAATTTTGAGGTATGGTATTTCAAAATCGGAAATATTGAACTGTAATATTTCTATACATGTGTATATGACCACGCATGCACGCTACCGACTACGCTATCAACGACTTAATAATTTTGGATATCTAAATGAAATAAGAGTTGTACAACTATTATTCTCTCAAGCATACTCATAATTGACATAACAAAAAATTCAATTGATCGCAATCAGAGCGCAAAGTGGGTTGGAAATATTTTCAAGTGAACATAATTTTTGGATGAATGGAATCTTTTTGAAAATCTCGAGTAACTTATCAGAAGCCGATGCTAAGTGGTAAGTGTTAGCGATCTAGTGCGAGTTTTTTTTGTTATTGGAAAATGTGTATTAAATTTCAAATCAGTCACTAAAATTCCAAAAATTCATGTTGATTTTCATGTACTAATTTAATAATGATTGATTTAGTAACCATGTGTTGTAATTTTATATCACTAATTTCGTAAAATCCATACACGTATACTACATTTACTATGCGACTACATTAATGTTTATTTCCTATAGCAAGTTTTGTAAATTTCTCACACTTTTGTGTAGCAAAAACGCAAACATTTTTCATAAAGTAATTTACCCATATAGACAAAATTGCAAATACTTTACTTGGTATTTTTCAATACCAGTAACTGTAATTTGAGTAACTTTGATCTTACATTTAATGGAACAATGTATATTACTTTTTAAATCGGGTACCAAAAATTCCGAAAATGCATATTGATTTTCATATACTAATTTAGTAAATGATGATTTAATAATCATGTGTTGTAATTTCTAATCACCGGATTATCAAAATTCATATATCTGTATTAAATTTACTATGCAAACATATTAATTCCGATTTCCTATACCAAGTTTTACAATATTCATACACATTTGTATAGGAAAAACGCGAACATTTTTTACAGTGTAGTAGTGTAAAACAGTCGAACATCCTTAATATCGACAAAGTGCGCCGGCAAGGTATAAGAAAAATGTTTGTTTTTCGTCGTTTTTGAGGTGGTACAAGCCAGTGAAATGGAAATAAGACCAATTAAAAATTATTCTTTCAAAAAACTACACGGAAAAACATGACTTCAGACATTTGCTTATATAAGTCGATTTTCTATTCTAATCACGGCTGTGAATGTACTTTTATATTAAGAACTAATTCTGCTATTTGTGAAACTCCTCGGAACTATTAATTAAACTACCCGAAATTGTAAAAACATTTTTGAAACTTTAGCACTGATTTGACTAGTGTGAAACGCAGTAGCTACCTTAAGCAATGGATATCGTAATCAAAAAAAAAAAAAATTAAAAAATCATTTTTAAAAATTTGAACTTTCTCCTGTCCATTTTGTAAATTGGGGGGGCGGGGGAGATAACTTTTCCAACAAAGATAACTTTTCGCAACAAGAAAATCGTAAATTGAAGAGAGGCCATATATATTATAATTGTAATTAATTAGCACATTTCAAGATTTGAATAAAGCGCGAGTGTCACTAGTCTTCCCGCGAAAAATCTCAAACATGGCCACCAATGTGAGTCTCTGTACAATGTCGCAATAGAATATCGTGAAAATCGTGAAAATAACTCACCGTAGCTTTAGCAACTAAAAATAGTCCATCCTGGCCGACAGTGTCAACGTGTGGTGAACTTTTCATTATCGTTTTAACGCGGGACATCGGCAAACTTAGCTCTTTCATTTTCGCTGGAGATCCTTGCGTCGCCATGTTCAAACGAATTACGTCTGCTACAGAACTTCAGGGCCGTAGTAAGCTCAATTTGCCACCTGAAGGCCCAAGTTTAAGAACTACCTTTCTCGTATTTATTCGCCCTCTCGAATATCTGTTATTTTTCAGGATATTAACAATAATAAATTGTCTAATTATTATTTTTCATAAAAAATTTGAAATCAGGGCCGTAGTTGAACTATGCCGGTTACGTTGTACCGACGAAAGTTTTTCTTCTAAATATTTGTTCCCATAATAGCATAACGATAATTATTTTCTTATTTAGCAAAATCGTCTCCGTGCTTTTCAATTGTTTAAGATTTAATCTGCGATGCGTTAAGCCGTCATTTAGGGTTTTTGCAGTTAAAACCGCCGTTAATTCTCCAGTCACCCGTTCGACCAATGAAAATTATTAAATCCCCCCCGGTTCTCGATGTCGCGTTTGAGGGTTTGCGCTCTCGTTCCCTACTCTTCGCGCGATTCGCATATCCGGCACAGCTTGATTTTTCGGCCAGCCCTAAAAGACGCTAGATCATCTCTCGAAGGACGTGACTGACGGTCGTTCGACATTTAAAGGTATTTTAAGAACTTACTTCACCTATATATTGCTATTATAAAGCGTCAGCCCTGTTATTTTATTTCATTACGATAGGTCAAAGACGATTCACAAATTTTTTCGTCAACGTGTCGCCGAACGATCGATACGGCACATGGTTAATTCGCGTATTTTACGAAGTTGCAGCATATCATTAATAGCAGCAATGTAAGCGCCAATAAATCGAATCGCTTCGTACTGTTTGATTTCTGTAGTCTGATCCACTTTTAATTAAACCACATCTATATATACATGCATTTATTTATATATGTATGTGTGTGTATATATATATATATCGCTAAACGTCTATGTCCATTATCGTTGCTACATAACCTCAACCCGAACCCGATCTTTCAGTCTGACAAACAGCTGTTTTCGTCACTTTCGAACAAAAGATCTTCCCGGCAGGATAGGATTTTCGGGCGTAACGAACGAGTTATAGGTGAGCCTATTTTGGCCTGCTTTTACAAAAACTGAACTTTGTGTTGCCAACAAAGAAATTGCCTTTCAGTCTTATGACACATGTACGATTAAGGAGGTTGGAGCACTTTACACTAGTTAAATCAGCCCTGATTTTAAAAAATTTATGGGGCGTTTCATTTGAATTTTTCATACACTGACCCTAACCAGCTTCAATAATTTTGATAAGTTTTTATCAAATAGTATTTCGAAAAAGAAAAGACATATTTTTTTGTTTGGCGCTACGTGCAATATTTTCGACACATGAATTTTTGTAAAAATTTCAATTTTATGGGATATATAATATTTTTCATCGTTAATATCTTGGAAATGTTAATTTCCAAGATGTCAAAAAATGTCCAAGATGAAATTTGTTCAGTTTACAAAGAGCTACATAATGTATAGAAACATGTTATTTTAGTATTCTAAAATTTTGTTATATGACATTAAACAATAATATATCGATTTGCACAAAAAGGGCTACTTTTTATAATTTTTATATACTTACAGAAAAATTATGTTTAAAATTATGAAGTTTTTGAGACCCTATGCAGTTTGGCAAGATTTTTTTTATTTTTAATTTCTACCTAATTGAAGTTTTTCAAACTTCAAAATATTAAAAAAACTTCAATCAGGTAGAACTTCTTATTAAAAAATAAGAGAAATGTTGTAATTTTAAACAGAATTTTTCTGTGAGTATATAAAAATCATAAAAAGTAGCCCTTTTCTGCAAACGATATATTTTGATTAGCGTCATATACCAAAATTTTAGGAAAACTACAATAACATTTTTAATACACATTTTGTAGTTCTTTGCAAACTGAACAAATTTTATCTTGGACATTTTTCAATAGGACAATTAATTTCTAAGATATTAACGATTCAAAATATATAAAGCCCAAAAAAATAGAAATTTTCAGAAAAATTTGTGTGTCAAAAATATTGCTCGTAGCGCCAAACAAAAAAACATGTATCTTTTCTTTTTTAAAATACTATTTGATAAAAAATTGTCAAAACTATCTAAGAGGGTCGGGGATAGAGCATGAAAAATTTAGCTGAAATCCCACATAAACACTGTTAAAAATGTTATGAAGCTTACAACACATTTAACATTCGAAATTGTATAAAATATAGAAAACAATGTATATTAACTTAGAATTTGTATATATTGCAATGGAAAATGAAGATTTTTGTCGTAAATTCAATATTAGCATATTATAATTTAGGTAAACAAGATGAAAATTTAATTGATTTGTATATTAAAATTATGTATTTTGTAAGGGAAAACAGAATCAATGAACCTTTAATTTTAATATACTTTAATTGTAATTTAATTAAGGTGTTATTAGTAATAAAAAGAATTCTGAAATTAATATGTTTATTGAAAAGTTCATCTGCGTATGAAAATAATGTGCTTTGTAAAGAAAAAATACAATTTATGACGATTATTGCAATTTTAATGTAACTCGATTGAAAATTAAAATAGCCGTCTGATAAGAAGCTTTGGAAATTAATTTCCAATGTTATAAAATCAAATTTGGATTTTACAAAAGATTTTGACATTGGCAATGTGATCTCATAAGTGAGTATCTAAATTCTCAAATTTAATTTGCCAATTTATTTTCTAAAGTTAATTCACCTTGGTGTGAATTCATTATACCTACCAATTAGGGTTAAAATTTTGTTCTAAAAAATTCACTCCCTGTATTGTAAATTCGATACAGAGAAGTGCATTCATTTGCAAATGTTTCTTTTCATTGCATTTTTTAATTTTCAATTGCTGTTGTTAATTAAACTTACTAAGGTGAGGTAATTTTTAAATAAAATTGCAACAAAAGTGTCGAAATATTCATACACAGATAAATAAATAGAAGAAATAAATTGAAGATAAATTTCAAATAATTGTCTGTGTGAATATTACAATTTTTCAAATTATTTTCAATATAACAGTTTGGTAATATTGTTTCACATTGGCCAATAAAATTCTATATACTGGTTATGCATAAAACTTTATATACATTTTATTATACAATAATATAAATAAAAAATATATATATATAGAAAATTTGAAGTTTTATGTGAAGTTTTATGTATATACAGTATATGATATTCCATTGACCAATGAGCAAGAATATTACCTTAGCTTTATATTGAAAATAATTTAAAAAATTGTAATATTCACACAGACAATTATTTGAAATTTATAGTACAGTATATGCAATTTTAATTAATAATGTTTTATAGGATAATTTCAATAGCAGCATCTGTTCGTAATATAGAAAAACATTTAGTCATGTAACATTTAATCTTATGCATATACCTTATGCATATACAGTATATGAAATTTCCACACCCTCAACGAATTAATCGCCCGACTATAATAACCGAATGATTATTACTTCACAATTTTTTATTTGCCCGATTTGTTGATTAATTTTTTCAGTCACTCATTTTTTCAGTTGGGAGTATATGAATTTTTCTAAAATTATTTTTATTACATCGTTTTTAAAGCAATTTGAAAACTTCACCATGAGCGCTGTGAAATACTTACAGAATACGCAAAAAATAGCGACCATCTTGTGACATTTCGATATATTCAAACAGGTCAATTTCCTCTTCGTTGAAACGCTTATATCTTTTAGAAATCGTAACTGGTACACCGAGAAAAAGGTTTAATAACATTAAACGAATTTGGTTTGAGTTAACCGAATCCAGCGGTTGCGGGTGACGAAAGAAATATTTGGTTGAGTTGAATGAAAATGTTCATCGACATTTAAAAATTCCTTTGCCACAATTTCATATTTTTTTTACGCAACAGAATATGCAATCCTTTCAATGTAATAGTTTATTGTTTTTATTGTATGTCTGGTTGAGTGTATTTAATATGGTATTACACTGAGAAAATAAAATTACTAAATTACTGAAAATTTTGTTGACGCAAATTAATACTCACAATATATAAATGAGTACTATAGAAATCACTTATAAATTAAAGGAAATTATTTTTATTGCTAAACGTTAAATTGATAATATTATTCCATTAAAATGTTCCTATGGACGAAGCACTTTAAATGCCATCGTTCTGAAATTCTTATAGAATGTTCGCCAATAATCTTTAAATTTTTCTGCAGAATTTGAATCTGATCGCCTACCGTACTTCGGAAATATTCAATGTCAAAGTTGTTCATGCAGTATACGCCATAGGTTACACTCGTTTAGAAATAATAGATGATGAAATGAAAAAAAGTAAAAAAATTGTGTCGTGAAGAGAATTTTCTTCCCCAACTTGTGTCCAAATTTCAAGTCGATTGCCTACTTTATTTTTGAGATATCATCAGAGAAAGTATTTGTTCTCTCTCTGTCTCATGCATTTTTGGTTTATCGTGCCCTCTCGCACCAACGCGTTGATTGTTTGTCTTGCACGGAAAACAATTGATATCTGCCCCTCTGACACCCGCGTAGCGGGCGTCCATAGGAACACCTTAAAATTCACAAAAAAGTATATGTACTAGGATGTTATCGTGGCTCGCGCGCTAGCAATCTCCCCCGTCGAACTCTGAATATTCATCACAGAGATATAATATTATATCTCAGTTTCTATCTTTGCTAAGGGCTTGGGGGTCGGAATCCCCCCTCCACTACGCCCCCGCGGACCATTGAGGGTCTTCGAAATTTCGGGCTTGGCGATCGAAATTGACCCCTCCCCCAACCCGTCCCTCTACCCCTCAGAAACCCCACCCCTCTGCCCCTCAGTAACTCCATCCCTCTGCCCCTCAAAAAACTCCCTTCCCCCTCAGAAAACCCGCCCCTGCGCAACAGGTGGTTTGCTCTGAATTTTTCTAAGTCCCTCGATTCTTGACATGGCGGTGGTGGCGGCGAAATATTTTTATAATATAGAGAGATATATGGCCACTTTTTCGTACGGCTTTCCGAGAGAAGTGACCGCTTGGGAACCTAAGACCTTAGGAATTCGAACCTAAGACCTATCAACCTACCTAACGACCTAGAGACGAGCACGCTAACCACTAGACTAAATCGACTATGTGAACTCTGTATACTTTAATTCCATACTAGCCGTGATACTCCCCCCCCCCCCCCCCCACAGAAATTTCAAAAGCTGTTTTCTCCCGAACAGTCCGGCAGATAGGATCCGTATTTTGAGGTAATACGCGGAAGTATCGTAGAATTGGGCTAAGCTTCTGGCTCCTCAATCGATTCAGTCGTTTTTTTTCGTGAGAATTAAAAAAACAAATAGTGCGAGAGAGACAGACATATCGGCGTTTAATATTGGGCCAAGAAATTCCAGCCGGTGTTTCACATCTCTCTTAATTTTCCATTGCAATCTATATGAATTCTAATTTAATATACATCATTTTATATGCTAAACGCGTTGTAAACTTTATAACATTTTTAACTGTGTATAGTTACAGACAGTTTTTTATCTCCAAGTGTCACATTTGTCCAAGTAGTAGAATATCTATTCGAAGTCGTAATTTATTATTTACAGCGCAGCCAGAATGTCAACTTTCCCCGGGATCGTCGAGGAGATACCGGGAATATCGGTGGATCGTTTCGACGGCGAGAATCTCCAATCGTCCGCGTTCTTTCTGAGTCACTGTCACATCGATCACATGGTGGGACTGGACAAATCTTTTTTCTCTCGTCTCAGAATCGAAGAACACTTTTTATACTGTACTTCGTTGAGCAAACTTTTCTTGCAAGGAAAATTTCGCCTCAATAAATCCCAATCCGATAATATCAAGATCGTCATTCCTTGTTCGCCGATAATCGTAGAATATGTCGCAAAGGGCCAGCAGGAGAGCATCACGGTAGTCTCTGTAAATGCGGGACACTGTCCTGGATCCGTGATGTTCATTTTTGAGCGAAATACCGTTTCCGTTTTGTACACCGGCGACTTTCGCATAGATCGAAAAGATTTGCCGAGATTGAAGCCTCTTCACTATCACGCACGTTCTACTATGTTGCCGCGAAAATTTAACAAAATTTATTTGGACACAACTTTTTTGACTAATGATTTTAAAGACTTTCCAAGCAGGCAGGAGTCTCTATCTGTAATAAGTCGAGTTGCCGGTGATTGGTTAGCTCAAAACCGGAGAAATGTCGTAATTCTGGAATGCTCCGCCCTGTATGGCTCCGAATTTCTCTTCATGGAGCTTAAAGATTCTTTGAACAAACGGGTTCACGTTAAGTCCCAAGTTTATCAGGATTTTTCGCGAATTCCTGAATTGGAACGATGTATTACCAACGATGGGCATAGCACTCCCATTCACGCTTGTATGCACAAGAGACAACAAGGCTTCTTAGAATGTACAGACGTTAGTCCGGAGTATATTTTAACTATCGTGCCGTCGGCTATGAGATGGAAGGGCAGAGATTTGTCTACAACCATATCCGAATGGGATTCGCGTAAAGACAGAAGATTGTACGTCTGTTTGTCCATGCACTCGTCGTACAATGAACTTAAAGCTTTTGTCGAATATTTTGATGCCGACGAATTTGTCGCATGCGTTCAGCCTTCGGATTGTGTGGACAGTTATCAAGATCGGTTGAACGAAATGACGAAAAACGCTGTTAGAATTGAGGATTCGGTTTCTCAGCCTAAGACGTACAAGCTAGAAGCATTTAAGAGTAAGAGTTTAGTACGAACGCGCGTTAAATCGCAGTATCTCAGTGATGATAGCAGCGATTAATGTCACGTATTTTTTTACTGCAATTATTAATTGTTATGCTCCTATGGATCTGAGAAATGTATTATTCTCTAAAGGAAAGAAAGTCAGGTCAAAGTCAGTGATATTTCGTGGTAGATTTCTTACTTGTGTACCTGCTGGTAAAAACTAGTACTTTATACGAGTGTGATAAAACTTTTTCTGATGAGTGCGAGTTTGCAGCACGAGCCGAACGCGAGTATTGCAATCACACGAGTTGAGAAAAAAATTTTCGCACGAGTTTCGTATAAAACTTTATTTCAAGAGTGCAAAAAGTAGGCATATCTAGCATCAAGTGGCATAAAATATCTTATTTCCACCTTAAACTAAGTATTTTGTTTTCTAGGTAGCAAAAGCAAGGCTACTCTGAGTAACTTATAATATATTGTTACGCGCGTGGAAATAAAACTCTCGGGTTATTAGAAAATCACGTAATTTTTATTATCGAAACTCGATCCGCTGTCACGTCTTCTCTAGTCGCGGTTTCAACCGAAACTGTCTTGTTGATCTGTCTCCGTTGTCAAGTTAGTCGATTGTCAAGTGCTTCGTCTAGTGTGCCGTGTTCGGTCTGAACCCCAATATGAAGTGAACTTGGCGCGCATCATTCGTTACAATATTTTTTTTATATTGAATATTCGCTTTCCCATACTAATATCACAATTTACTATTTTTGTAGATAATCTAGAATGATTGATTGTTTAAAGATTTTTATTCCATCCAAATTCTCTGGATTCTCTCGTGCATTTCATATTAGTAGTAGTTGAAAAGTTTATACTAACATCAGGCATACAAATATTAGTAACTTTTGGATAATTCATACCATACATAGTCTAGGCCGTGTATTGAATCATGTGTTAATTAACAAAATGACCTGCCACTTATCATAATCGAATCAATACTATGTTTTCATCTTTTGGTAATTTTTATTTCCATTTCCTGATAATGAGTTCTTTGTGCTTAGACAATATGCGCTGCTATAGAAATTATCCTCTAAAACAGGAAATTACTATTCCACGAAATATTGTAGAAATAGTTTAGAAAAAATAAGCACTTATTTGACTAGGGTGAAGCACTCCATCCTCCTTAAAAACTTGTAGAACAAAGCCATAGCTCAAGTTACAATATATTGGCGTTTAGGTTCCCAGCCAAAAGTGGGATTCGATACGAAAAAGTTGGTGTAATTTGCGATACGATAAAAACTGCAAGAATCAATAATATTGCAAAATATGAACATTGATTTTGAAGAATCTCAATGCAGAAAAGTTATTAATGGGTTAGATTAGAACAAAAGTTTAAGAAGTTAACAGAACCCAAAAATTGTGATACATAATTTATTCGCTGATTTTTCTTTTCTTTTTTCTAGGAATTTTTATCGTTATTAAGAATTATATGTATTTGGAAAAATCAGTGAATTTATTTCCTGACGAAGAGCGAGGTTTTTTAAAAACTGGCAATCTTTTTCTTTTGTGCTAATTGACTTATGACGTTTTGGTAGTATATTATTTTTTAAATTAATGTTTTTGGGATCTTCAATGACATTAATTTTGTTTTTTGAACTGTTCTCTTATAAAGTTCTCTAATTCTAATTAAATCTAACTTTGGCTGAGAATATATGTTTGATGCATCCTTAATTTTGATTCAAAGGAGACATTCCAAGATTTTTAAATAAAGTACAGATGTTGATAAAAAATATTCCTCGTTAAAGACGAACATAAAATTAAAGTAAAATAATTAAAAGTTAGCATTATTACAGTTTTATAACATCAATGATTGATGATAAATTAAAAGAAAAGTTATATTTGTATTAATCGTTATCTTGTTATGTATGTTAACGAAAAAGATAATATATTTTTACATTTGTGACATTTGTGTATATTTATCAAATAAACTTTATGAAAATAAATCGCAGCTGCTCGTTTTTAAATTAAATATTCCAGAACGGAGATCTCAACACACTTGTATATTTGTGATAATTCGTTTCCAGCTTAACGCAAAATCATAATAAAATATGGCTGCTACCGCATTGGCACAGGAAAAAATATGGTTCGAGAAGCCTTTCTACGATAAGGCAGCACGCCTCCATTTCGAACGGCTCGCAAAGGTAAGATCACGGTCTTACATACAGGTCTTGAAACTCGCTCAGAATTCTGTCGTGGGGGTACGGTCGCTTAGTGAGGTTGAATTTACATTCTAGCTTAGCCGCAACTTGTCGCCATCATCGGGTTCGCAGTTAAACTTAACCTTAAAATCCGGAATGCGTTTTGCTCAGTTTTTCGTTGATAGTTTTAAAAAAAATGATAAAGCGGTGTGCGGTGCCGAATTGCAGAACCGGCAGTAGATCCGAGAAAAAGTATTCTGTGTTTCGTGTGCCGAGAGACGCGGCTCAGTTAAAAAAATGGTATTTTCTCCTGACTGCGCTGAAATAACGCGATTCCGTCCCTGAAAAGCGGGAGGAAAGTCGCCGATATCTGACCGCGAGCAGTGCGCATGCGCAGCGGGCAAGATATACGAGCCACAAAACTCCCTAGGGCATCTTGCCCCCTATTTTCGCCCACTTCGAGGTTCCCAGCGGGACCTCCGCGTACCGCGGCGCTCGCGCTGCAAACCTCGAAGCGCGCAAAAACAGGGGCCACGATGCCCGAGCGAGTCTTGCCTCGTATATCTTCCCGCTGCCCATGCACACGGCTCACGGCCAGGTATCGTCGAATTTTTCCTCTCGCTTTTCAGCGACAGAAATCACGTCATATTTCAACGCAATCGGAAGAAAAGAATCGTATGCTACGCGGGAGGGAACGCAATTTTCACTTCGTGCTCGGGCAGCTAACCCCGCACTCGATGAAAATCGCGCTCTTTCCTCCCTTGTAGCATAATGTACTATTTCGAACGTTTTACAGTTTAAAAAACGTGTAAATGGAGCTGCAGTGTACATGTAACGAGTCTACCGGCGACTGAGGAAATTTAAGATGGTTTCGCTAAACGAAACACCCCCACTACTGCAGTTGCAAGACCTGTATGTAACATCGTGGGTAAAATAGTCCTTCGACAAGACTCCCATTGATTATCAACAAACATTGTGAAAATCGCGTCCTTACACTCATGTCGAAAGTAAATGTTTTTGAACATACTATAAAAATAGAAAAAATCGATCGTGAAGGGGCTAGCCTGATTTAGAATGCATTAAATAAAGTGATATTTGTTGAAAAAAAAAACCGTAAGTATGAATTTTTTTACTTACAGAATATTTTATTTGACAATCAAAGAATACAAATTAATTTCGACCGTTAAAAAATAAAAGTAGAAAGGGATGTTCTTCATATATTTACTAGGTATCGAGCAAGGAGATGAAATAGGGACGGGGGAATAAAACAAAAACGATCACTATTTATCAACGTTCATTTAGGTTAGTTGAACTAAAAATGGCAGTGAGTTATTGTTATCCTGATTTTTACGCCACTACGTCAATAGAACCATTTAGTTGAACTTGAAATCCATTAATTAAATCTATTTAATTGAAGCAATTTAATATTAAACAGGTTCAAATAAACATTGTACACATTGAAACAAATATAGTTTTGATTCAACGATAAATTTAGTTGGTAGGATTGACGATATAATATGAATAAGTATATTGTCTGACGCTTTCATAGGATAGTTTAATTGAATCAACACAATATTTAGTCAAAAAGATTGAATACTTCGTTGAGTTAATAAAATTTTGATTTTATTCAACAAAAGGAGCAATTACATATATAATTGGTTCAAATCAACCCATGCATTTGAATATTTAAAAATACATGGTATATTTCAAAATTCAGTGTATTCAATTGTCAAGAGTCGCGGTAGCGACTCGACGCCAATTTAAAAAAGAAATTAATGTTGTTATATTTCTCTCAGTGCAGTTAAGAATTTTTCGGTCCGCTGATTACTAATCTGAACTCGAAATGGCGGACGAAAATACAAAAATGTAGGTGGGTTTTTTAAGTTCACTGATTACTAGGGCCGTGCAGTTCGCGACGATTCCCCATGGCAAGGCCGTAAGCCGCTCGGAAAACTCGACGCGATTCAATTGTTTTCTGGACTTAGAATATTTTCGCTGCCAATGGACTTAGAAAAAAATCACATCTGTGTGTCTCCGACTAAATTTCGCTATGCGGGACATAGAAAAAAATCGTATTCGTTGCACAATTATTGTTCTTCCTTCAGGTTTAGAAAAATGTGATTTCCTATACGATTTTTTAGTGACACAAAGGCTTAACTATACTTCAAAACGACATAAAATCGATGAAGCTTTTAAAAAGTATAATTTGGTGTACTTACATTATTAATCGCTACGTTCTTCCTTCGACGCGTGGTAGCAGTGGGAGACAAAAAATTTCCGCAAATTGTCGAATTTGAAACTTTGTCGACATTGTCCACTGCTACCACGCGGCGAAGGGAGACCGAAGCAATTAATTATGTAAATACACTAATTTAAGCTTTTTAAAAGCTTCATCGCTTTATATCGTTTTGAAGTATAGTTAAGTCTTTGTCACTAAAAAATCGTATAGGAAATCACATTTTTCTAAATCTGAAGGAAGGACAATAATCGTGCAACGAATACGATTTTTTTTCTATGTCCCGCATAGCAAAATTTAGTCAGAGACACGCAGATGCGATTTTTTTCTAAGTCCACTGGCAACGAAAATATTCTAAGTCCAGAAAACAATTGAATCGCGTCGAGTTTTCCGAGCGGCTTACGGCCTTGCCATGGGGAATCGTCGCGAACTGCACGGCCCTACTGATTACGAATGTGAACCTCAAATTCGAAAAATCAAAATGACGGATCCAACATGTAAAGTTCACGGAGTGGTTTTATTTGGATAACTTGCATTTTGATCCGCCATATTGGATTCGCCATTTTTTATTTCTTAATTTTGAGTTAAGATTCTTTCTCAAAGAACTTACAAGTAGCGGATTTCATCGAAAACAAACTACTTTATAAATTATTTCCGCCATATTGAATCCACCGTTTTGGATTCGCAATTTTTCAGTTCAGACTCGTAATCAGCGACCTGAAAAACTCCAGGTTATTAATTTTCATCCAAATCGAGAAAATTTTCGCTATTGGTCCACTATATTGGCACTTCCGATTCCTCGCACTCTTGCGTCATTGCCAACTAAGAAGTAAATTCCTTCACTTGGTGGATTGCCCGGCTTCAACGAACAACATTTTCGGATGAGAATAAAAATCTATTAAATAAAAAGATTATCGTAGAGGCTCGTTGCTGGCATTTTGGACTCTTCAAAACGTACCGAAAATAAACAAATATTTTTCTCACCTCCGGGCCGAAAGCGACAACTTTCCCGGTTTTCGGCTCCGTCGATGAGAAAAATCGTATACACTCCTCGGGCAGTAAGTAAGAAAGCCTCAGATCACATGTTTGTCGATCTCGGCTTCGCCTCGGCCGACAATTACATGTGATCTGAGACATTTCTTACTTTACTGCCCTAGGTGTGTAATATACTATTCCTGTTTTGTTCTTTTTTTTTTTTAAATTACACGATAAAACTAAAAAATAAGAGAAACGTACAAATTGAAAGAAATGTTCCGAGATTAAATGGTAGTTTTTCTTCCAACCTTTAATTTAACTTTTTTTAGTTTATTGACAACGTAATTGAACGGAGAATAAGAAAAGCCATGTTTCTTTTTTCATTCTAAAATTAACATATAAGAAAATCTCGCTAATTTGCAACTTTATCGGCGAGATCCTACGAAAATAGTCATATATATTTGTCACTTTTTGTTTGTTTTTTAATCAAATTAATTTGTATTTTTCGAATATCAAATGGAACTGCCTGAAAGTTTCGAAATTACAAGCATACACAAAAATAGCACAAAAATGAGATTTTGTTTCATCCCCCTTCACGAAAACGATTACGCTGGTTATTTTGACTTTGAATATTATAAATTTTATGAGAAAAAAGTATGTTGAGAAACGTATACTTTAAGCACACGATGAACCATTCCTTTTGGCCCCAGCATCCACAACTGATCATTGTTAAGACTTTGCTATGCATTTTTCGATTGTCAATCAGTCACTACTCTATTACTACTGACAACATGTGCTTTGGGGAATATCTGGTGATTAATTGGATAAATGTTAAAGCTTGATGTAATTTAATAATGATAGTTACTAATATTAAATGATATCGATGCAGTTTTCTTTATCACTTTAAGACTTCTCACTTGTATATTCTCACGATTCATTACTACATACTAACAACTAATTAATCGACGCAACTGGAGTTTTCATGTCTTTCGAGCTTTACACACAACGGGAATACGATTTATGTTGCTTAAATAATAGTTATGTACTTAAATTCTTGTCGAGGGACTACCGAATAATTTCATAGTTTGGACCACTTTGCAAGGTGGTGGCTGATAAAATTCTGGAGCAACAGTATGAGCCTAATCCTAAGAGCTTAATAACTAGCGTACCTCAAGAGCTAGCTCCTGCTGTTATCACTACTAACGATCAGACAGTGAATTCGTCGAAAAAATCTAAGGATAAGAGTGTTAAAGCAGCGAAAAGACACAGAAATCTGAAAAAATCTAAGAGCGATTCCGTCGATATGAAAGAACAGATAACGGCCTCGCAGGTATAATATCTCTAAATAATCCAATGAAATATCAACATTTTTATTTCACTGTGTGCTTAATAGTAGATTTTTATTTGAGACTGGTATTTTGCTTAAACGATAATATACGTTGAGTTCAATTTATTTCATTTTGTTTATAAGGTTGTATCATTAGGGTGGTCGTTATTTGGGGCCTGAATGACTTTTCATATTCAGACCCCTTACATGGTTTGCAAATAATAAATAAATAAAAATCCTCTTAGAATATCATATTTTTATTTTTATATCTATCCCTTCTTCAAGAGGCCTCAATTTTACAATTTAAAAAATACACGGGATTTCACGATATCTCCATTCTCTTTTTTTCCGGTCCCTATATATTTGCCAAAAAATCTGTAACTTCGGAAAATAAGGGACATATATGTTACTAAGTCGAGAATTAAATTGGAACCTTCTACGAAAAAATTTACCCATTGTATCACATCTAATTCTAATTGTGTTTTATGGGCATTGAAAAGTATTCGCTTTTTATAAAGCTACTTTGTAAAAAGCGAAAAATAATGAGGAAGCAATATGCAAGGTTCTACTTTGCTTCCTTTTGCTTCCTCATAGAGGAAGCTTCGATTTCTTAAAAAAAAAATTCTTTCGAGATTTTCATGTCAGGACATTCAGAATTGGTCCAAAACGTCGAGAAAAGTGGTTTAGAAAAAATGTCCGGATGTATGTGTGTATGTGACACGCTTGCAAAATTCAAAACGCTGTATCTCGAAAACGGCTTTAACAATTACGCTGAAATTTGGCACGGTCGTAGATGAGCACCTTCCTATATATACATTTTCGAAAAAATTTAAAAAAGAATTCAGATTTTATAAGCCTTTCAATTTAAAAAAAAATGACTGTATGTTCTCTAGCTTCCGCAATTTTTCAGCTAATGAGCTAAATAGTTCTAGACAAATAGAGAAATGAAAAATGAAGGTCGGTATTGAATTTGAGCGAAATCTATAAAGCGATTTAGATTTTATAAAATTTTGAAATTTCGAAAAAATTTTGTTCACGATCTTATTCAAGTTAAGTTCGACCAAACCTGCTCAAATCTTTTGCAAGGTAAAATTAACATCCATTTGTAGTAGATATCGAATTTGGTGAAGATAGGTAAAGTGGTTCAGATTTAATAAGACATTGAATTTTTTTTTAAATATCTATGGGTGATTCCGTCAATTATTGACAAGCGCATGAACCTCACCTCCTCGGAATCGGCTACAACTTCGCACATGTTGTGTATTAGTAAAAAACGGCGGCCTTGAATTTTTTCAGATTTTTTCGGGGCCTCGTTTACTATGACTTACGCCCATGAAGTTTTTGAGTTTCTAGAAATGTTCACTTGTAATAGCTTCATTGAAGGCTTAACAATGCCCTAAAACGAAAAAAAATCATGGGTCATCTTTCATGTAAAAAAAGTCTCAGCTTTCAGAAAAAAATACTTTTTTTGCGATAACTATGCGATAACGTACTCAAAATTGCAAAAAAATATTTAAAATGAGTTTTAGAAGGTCGGGCTCAATCGCGATTTCAAAATTCATATTTTTTTTGGAAAGCTGAGACTTTTTTACATAAAATATGTGAGTTCCAGAGTGGGATCTCGAAAACCCCATGATCTATGCCGGTAGGAAGAAAAATAAAATCTGAACTCATTTTTTCCGTATATTCCGACTACTTCCAAGGCAGAAGTTTACTAAATCGTAGCTCCTACGTTTAACATCGATATTATGAAGAATGTCTTTTCAGTGCTTTTCACTTTGGAAGCGAATGACTCGTCCATTTTTTCACGAACGGAGGTTTTTTTCCATTATCAAAATTCAGAATATAATTGGGGACTGCTCTCATACACGGAGAAAAATGATTACTAATAATTCAGGTTGTCACCGGAATTTTTACTGATATTCCAGTAATAATTCCGTTTATTCCTGTGAAGTTACAGGTTTATTCCTGAAAAATTGCAGGAATAAACGGAACCTGAATTATTAGTAATCATTTTTCTCCGTGTATGAGAGCAGTCCCCAATTATATTCTGAATTTTGATAATGGAAAAAAACCTCCGTTCGTGAAAAAATGGACGAGTCATTCGCTTCCAAAGTGAAAAGCACTGAAAAGACATTCTTCATAATATCGATGTTAAACGTAGGAGCTACGATTGAGTAAACTTCTGCCTTGGAAGTAGTCGGAATATACGGAAAAAAATGAGTTCAGATTTTATTTTTCTTCCTACCGGCATAGATCATGGGGTTTTCGAGATCCCACTCTGGAACTCACATATTTTATGTAAAAAAGTTTCAGCTTTCCAAAAAAAAATATGAATTTTGAAATCGCGATTGAGCCCGATCTTCTAAAACTCATTTTAAATATTTTTTTGCAATTTTGAGTACGTTATCGCATAGTTATCGCAAAAAAAGTATTTTTTTCTGAAAGCTAAGACTTTTTTACATGAAAGATGACCCATGATTTTTTTCGTTTTAGGGCATTGTTAAGCCTCCAATGAAGCTATTACAAGTGAACATTTCTAGAAACTCAAAAACTTCATGGGCGTAAGTCATAGTAAACGTGGCCCCGAAAAAATCTGAAAAAATTCAAGGCAGCCGTTTTTTACTAATACACAACATGTGCGAAGTTGTAGCCGATTCCGAGGAGGTGAGGTTCATGCGCTTGTCAATAATTGGCGAAATCATCCCTATGTTCTCTAGCTGGCACATTTTTTAGATCATGAGCTTAAACAGTTTTTGACGACTAAAGCAATGAAAAATGACGATCGGTATTGAATTTAAGTGAAATACATAAAGTAGTTTAGATTTTATAGAATTTTGAATTTATGAATATTTTTGTTTTCGTACTTTTTTAATTTGTATTTAAAATAAGGATGCAAAGTGGAACTTTGCACATTGCTTCGTCAATAATTTTCATCTTTCGTAAAGCTTCCTCTATGAGGAAGTCAAAAATAAAATAAAGAAACTTCTTCATAGAGGCGGCCTTGCGAAAGATGAAAATTAATGAGGAAGCAACGTGCAAAGTTCTACTTTGTTTACTTAATCTAATGGCCCTCAAAGTATAAAGCCCTATATACAAGTAGAACAATACATTTTTTTTTGAGGAACTCTGTGTTTTTGTCAAAAACTCAACTTTTTTTCCGTATAAAATCAGAATTCAGTAAGTACTGAACAATAATGTTTCTCTTTTTGAGAGTTCTTTCATATAAACTTAAACATTATGCCCAAAAAAGTTTCAACTAATTTTGGTGACTGCAAGGACTTTAATAAAAATATAATGTTACTTTTCAACTTAACCCGTAAAATGAAAACGTGTGAAAGAATCCTTTTTCTTTTCACAATATATGATAATTTTGGAACAACAAAGTTTGATGTAACATAGAATTCTTCTGGATGAATTATAAGAGTCATATTTCTTAAAAAATATGTCTTTAAAATATTTTCACATTTTGACTTATGAAAACCAAACATGCTAAAGGATTTTCATTCTTCTCGCAAAACACAATCATTTTCATATAATAAAATGTTTTATAGCATGAAATTCCTTTAAAAGAATTTTAGGTATTAAGGTCTTGAAAAAAAAAAAGTGCATTCGAAGTTAAATAATATTCGCTCGACAAAATCGGTATCGTGTTAAATATTAAGCTAATTAATTTGATTGAAAAAAAGACCCCAGTACTTGGAGAGTTTTTACAACTTCACTAATTTACTGATTTCCAACTCATCATGTCCTGAGAATTAAGTAATTAATTATTTAACGTTATATAGATTTTTTTTGGAGCTTATATTATTTAACTCGAATGCAAGTTATTTCTTATTTTTGTTTCAACTTCAAATTCGAGAATATGTGATCATTTTATAATAAATACATTGTGTGTCTATACATGTAGCGTATATAGAGACACAATACATTCTTTTCCTCGGAACGTGAAATTTTTTACGGGGTTTTTGGGGTTCGGAGTTTTGTGTACTTTCTTTTTATAATGTTGACAATATATCGTACCATACAAATAAAAATACATGACAGTTAATGTTGGTTTGGAAATTTCATACCAGTTTCCGACGTATAAACGCGCAAAACAGTATATGTAATTTGCGGTCATATTTTATTATTTCATCTTTTTTCACATTTTTCAGTTTTAATCAATTTCTTATAAAAACCTTACACTGAATTGAAAGAATTTATCAAAACCAATAAATAATAAATCCAGTGAAATAAAAAATATATATATATATTTATATCGCATATAAAAATCGAATATTCGTATAGGGAATGTCCAAAAAACATTAACCATGACGTCGCTTATTTTTATGGTACGATATTTTGGCAAACAAAAAACAATATAAGTATTAGGTACGGTACAATGGGTTAGTTATTTCGTAGAAAGGTCCATTTTTCTCTCTATATAGCAACATACATGTCACTTATTTCCCGAAATTACAGATTTTTTTTACTAATATGTAGGGACACGAAAAAAAATTAAATACAGGTTTAGCGAAATCCCATGTATTTTGGAAATGAATAAAATAATATATAAAAATAACAAAATAAAATAAAAAGACGACCACGATATTATATTACGCCTACTTTTACGATGAGAGAAAAGTATTTTAAAAGTCAAAGTATGGACTCAAAGAATGCCAAAAAGTTCGTGATAAATGAGTGAACACAAATAAAAACTGAACAAACTTTTGAAACTTCATTTTTCTACTGAAATTCGGCCGCCGATTTTTTTAAATGTATATGATTTCTTAATAAATATTTTTAAGGTTTTCGATTTTTTCAATTACATTTGCATAATGATTGAAGAGTCACGAATTTTAGATATGTTTTCGTAGAAAGATTTCATATTACTCATAAGAAGTTTTGAAAGTATTAATATAATTCTGGAACAATCAATGCCATTGAAGATACTAAATACATTCATTTTTAATATTTATAATTCTGGAAAGTTTTAATTAATTATGTAAAAAAATGTTATTCTGCATATTTTCGGAATCGTTTATTTTTTGGAAGTAATTGAATAAAGTCGCGGTTTTTTTATTTTTTTATTTTTTCAAATATATTTGATTTTGTAAATACCCTTCTGAGTATTATAAATCTTTTACTTTCATTCAGAGAATTAGCTATGCAATTGATAATTATTAAAATATCTTTGTTGACTAAAAAAATGTTCGACTAGCATATAAATAACGTTGAAAGATTTTATAAAAAATTATATGCATTCATAAATCAGCGGATTCATTTCAGGAAGTAAAAAAAAGGTTTTCCAAAACCTTGTAAATACATCTACGATGACATTTATTCAGTTTGTATAATGTATACAAAAATTTATTTTGGTTCTCCAAAAATTTTATTATACAACGTTAATCAACAAAATATCGTTTAACAAAAACTCGTAATTTTTAATAATTTTTATATACTTACAGGAAAATTCTGTTTAAAATTACAACATTTTTGAGAACCTATGCAGGATGGAAGATTTTTTTTTTTTTTTTTTTTTTTTTTTTTTAGAAGATCTATGTGTATGAAGTTTTTTTAATATCCTAAATTATTACGTGAAAATTTAATTACGTAGATGTTTTTGAGAAAAACAACTTGCCGGCATGCATAGAGTCCCGAAAATGTCGTAATTTTATACAGAAGTTGTAAGTATATAAAAACTACAAAAAATCGTGTTTTTTTACAAATCGATATTTTGTTGTTTAACGTTGTACTGTTAAAAAATTGCATTATAATACCTCAATTAAATTCAAATTAAAGGACATTAAAATTGCAAAAATGCTTATTGATTCCGTTTTCCCTTGCAAAATACATAATTTTAGTATATGAATCTATTGATTTTTCATGTTGTCTATTTAAATTTTAATATCAAATATTGAAGACAAAACTCTTAATTTTCTATCACAACGTATATGAATTCTGTTTTAATATACATGGATTATATATTTCATATAATTATGTGTGTTAAACGTATTGTAAAGTTCATAACATTTTTAACAGTGTATATAACAAAATTTGAGGAATACTAAAATAACATTTTTGTATACATTATGGAGCTCATTTCAAACTGAACAAATTTCATCATGAATATTTCTCGATAAGACTGTTCATTTCTAAGATATTAACATTTAAAATAATATAGAAACCGAAAAATTCGTGTAGCGGAAATATTGGTCGCAGCACTAAAAAAAAAATTCATGTCTTTTATTTTTCAAAATACTTTTTGATAAAAAATTGTCAAAATAATTGAAGGGGTCCGGGTCGGAGAATTAAAAATTTAGCTGGAATTCCCTATGTATTATTGACATTAGTCATTTTTATTCATAATGTGCAAATGCATACATGAATGAATCTCAAAAATTTTCGCTGTGGTTTGGAATATATTTTAAATTGAACAAAAATTACTTAGCTTAAGTAATCCAACTTGTATTGTTTAATTTTATAAATTACTTATTCGTATGGCTAGAACACCTTTTTAAGTTCTCGTTCCTTACAAAATTGAGACGAAATTGCTTTTGCGATGATTTACATAGTTCCATCCTGCACGAGCATGTATCCCAATCTTTCAGCTTAGAAAAAAAATTAGCAATGCCCTTCTTTTTAATCATAGCAGTTTGTTGCATTTGCCATGTCTATCTCCATGAAATGCAACGCTGTAAAAATGTTTAGCTAATAATAGAATTTTACGGTAGTCCTTTCGTAGTACAATCTGGATAGAATAAAAATCTGAAAAAAAATCAATCATATAGAAGGTGCTGAACAAATTGATAATGGATAATAATAATTCCAAAATGTTATTAACAAATTTTAGCGAAAAAAAATTTTGCTTAGCACACTACCCGGCAAACTATCTTTTTTAAACTGAAAGTAATTTGATAATTGTCTTTTTTTTCCAAAGTGTTTAAGCTGTATTTGCGAATCTACTTGATCAACAGTACGGACACTTTTTGGATATGAAGGGTGGTTTTATACCAAACACATATCCAAAATTCGTGACTGTCCGCAAAATTTTCAAAATTATAAATAAAAAGAATCACAATTTTCAAACATGACATGAAGTTCTTGAAAAATTCATAGGTATTCAGAAAAATTAACCAATTATTCTGATTTTAAAAAATTACGTTGCCGGGTAATTAGTTAGACAATTTTTTTTCGTAAATTTTTTAATAACATTTTGGAATTATTATTATGCAAGATCAATCTTTTAAACACCTTCTATATGCTTG
Organism: Ephialtes manifestator; assembly: GCA_963970395.1. Taxonomy (NCBI): domain Eukaryota; kingdom Metazoa; phylum Arthropoda; class Insecta; order Hymenoptera; family Ichneumonidae; genus Ephialtes; species Ephialtes manifestator. The sequence goes on along the minus strand of OZ019977.1, from coordinate 10,731,631 downwards.
ACTTTTTTTCAGATTTTTATACCATCGAGATTCTCTCGATTCTCTCGATTCTCTCTGAATCTCACGCGGAGTCACACTGTGACTACGAAAGAACTACCTTAAGATCAGTTTTGGAATTGTATGTAAAAACAAATTGCTGAGTGAACCCTTGCAAAAGGCGAATTACTCTACTCCCTAGTGGAGGTATGGCATAGCGCTGTTGCAATTAAATTGCCTGGTGTGCGTTGATCTTTAATATCGGTGGATGCAGGAAAGCCAACAGTCCATTTGCCCAATCATTCCTGCCAGTGGAAGTTTGGCCAACGAGATCGCCAAGGCTCGACAGCACATAAAAAAATCTTTACAGTGTGTGAGTACTGTAAATTAGATCATTGAATGTTTTTAATAAATTTTTTACGGAATACGAAAGACGGAAGCAGGGTAAGTAGGAGCGGGATGCCTCAACACGGATTTGCTCTATACACCGAGAGAAAAGATTTCATTGATGCCAAAGAAATGGGTGGATTGATTTTTTTTCATTGATTTCAATGAAATAGTACATTTGAATTTCAAAGAGAACATTTCATTGCCTGTAAAGAAACATTTGCTTAATGAGCATATAATAAAGAAACAATTTCATTGTTTCACAGAGACGTTTTTACTGATTCAAAGAAACATACTTTTTGATTCAAAGAAAATATATATTTGATGGCAGCAAGTGACAAAGCCAACCTTAAAATTCTGAAATTTTACCATTTAGATGGATTCAAGTGGAATTTCTAAAGTTTTCGATTTATCTACTTATTTATTAATTTGTGAACGATGTGTTTATACATCGATTTATTTATTAATTTTTCGAACGATTTTTCGATGTATTTATTTTTTTAACGTTTTCTGGATTTATTGATTTATTTAGCAACATTTTCTAAAGTAACGGGACCTTAAGTGTTGCTTTCAAAATCGGTGATGGACCTGAGTATAGTTATCCACTTTTTAAAAATGGTTAATGGATATGAGTTCCATTAATCATTAAAAAAGTAATGGGTAAAGGATCAAAATTCCATTATCCATTTTTAAAGTAATGAAAAAAAAATGGTAATGCATTAAAAATATAACGCATTTTCCCAACTCTGCCTATATATTTCTCTAATTCGAGTCGTATTCTTATATGCAATGTAGGACCATCACAGATTTATCACATTGTTAAAATAATTATCGAAAATGATGATTTCTCAAGTTGAAATTCGTATGAAATATAAAGCAAATCTGCGTTAAGGCTATCCACGCATGTTTATCCTGCTATGGTCTTTATTATTCTTTCGTTACATTTTTCTTCGCGACTTTCCTCTGCTATACGCTTTTTCGTCCGTACGTATCACATTTGTGTATCATTTATTCACAATTTTATTAATACAAAATCATACTAAAGCAATCGACGAAAAATTTCATTCAAAGTTTCAAATCCCCAAAGAAATCAATCTCCTCGAATCTTTATATTGGGAAGTCTGAATTCGTAGACTTTAGAAACAATGCCGGTATAAAATCTATCGAGTTATTATCATTTTATCTCTGAGTGAAATTTCGCCGCTAATTGGAATTTTCTTAGCAATGCAGACCTAGTAGAATTAGTTAAACGACTCTTACATTCCCAAAACGAAAACTGCTATATAGTGCAGCAGCGAACATGTAAAAAAGGATTCGGGAATTAGTTTTATTATTTTTATCGAGTGGAGAAATAATTTCTTTTAACGTCTAAGATTACGATGTGAAAATTCTGTAATAAATGTATTATTGGTTGCAAGTACTTATCCGCTATTTATTTCAGATGAACGGAATCGCAGCGTGTACCGACGTTTCCCTACAAGATGTCGTGGCGCGAGTCGCATCCCTTGAAAAGGACAACCAAGAGCTCAGAAGCAGTAAGTATCGCCGTGTACGGTAGTCCTTGCGCCTGGTATTCATATCGCATACGTTCGAGAAAAATGAGAGGGTATTGCAAATACTTCTCGATGGTATAAAAATCTGAAAAAATTCATGCCCATTTAAGGTACTGAAAAGATTAATTTTGCATAATAATTATTCTAAAATGTTACTAACAAATTAACAGCATTAACAGTTATTATGTTGCAATTAGGCATTTGCTGCTTTTATAAAAACTAGACAGACCGTTAGACGGATGACGCTACGGAACTCCTATTAAATAGCTTGTGGTTCTTTTTTTCTACATGGACCGTATCTTTTTATTTCATATTTTAATGGATCTCGATGTCCTTTCAGTTCGAAATAATACAAAATTATTTTACTTGTTATTAAACTTAAACTTGGTCATAAAGTCTAAATTTAAGTGTCCAAAATATCGAAATTGTCAGAATACCACAAATTCCCCTTAATTTACTTGTGGGCTGAAATTCAGTTCGATTAATCAACTGTTTCTCAACCCACAAACCTTTGTTTTGAATCCTTTCATCGATGTTGCACAAATTTTGTACCAAGTATTCCTTAACGCTATTAGTAATGTATATAAATATTTATATCGTTATCTGAAAATATCCTCAAGTTGAAGCGATGAAAAATAGAAAAAATCGTAATCGTCGAAAATCTGGGCCACTCTATCTCGTCCTAACTTAATATCGAGCACAATGGATGTTACTTTGATTCAGTGTAAAATGTAATTTAAGAAAATCGAGATTCACAAAAATTAAGGGATCGAACTAATTTTTCCAAAAACTCAAAAGCTTATCGAATTTGAACCTATAGATTCGGCAGGGGTTCTATAATTGGCCACACGTGGTTAGTTTATACGACATAAACCGCTACTTTTGGCAATATAGACTGTACAAAATCGCTATGAAAATATGGTATCTATCGATTATCATTTTTGTGCTATATTTTTTTTTTTTTTTTTTTTTTGCATTTCCCCCCGTCTGCAGGCATCACGCCTATTACAGCGTCGGCCCGGGTCAGTAGCCAAGTCAGTCCCCCCTGGGGGTCTGGTCCGGATCGGTAACCAGGCCCCCATGCGGCCGCATTCGACTTCCCCCTCTATATCACATTCACCATAGCATTTCTGCTATGGGGATAGGAAAACTGCGGAAAACCTATGCCGATACAGCCGGTCTCGAGTTCGCCTCACGGTACCGGAGCTACGTCACGTTTCGTCGAGAACGTAAACACGGACTACAGCTGTATACATGTGACCTCCACAGGTAGAAATACCTGTGTGGGTCTCATGTATACGTCTGGAGCTCATCGCGCCCGTATTTATATTTTCGACGAAAGTCGACGGCACCGAGATCCGAACCCGCGACCTACCGATGCTCTGGACTAGAAGGCCAGTACACTGACTACTAGACCACCGCACCGGTTTATTTTTGGGCTATATCTGACGTATTTTTTTTCTGTTAATCATGAATCTGGCACTCATTTAACTCCCAGCTCGATATTTGATACCAATATTCGCGTCGGAGAAAAAAAATCTAAAAACTCAAAAAATCAAAACCTCATAAAATTTTAACGGTTCAACCGATCTCAACCAAATTCAATAGAGATCACCGGTGTATGAAAGCTTCACGTTCATACGAAATTCAAAAGTGCGTAAAAATTTAATGATCGGGGGGATTTTTACAAAAATTGGTGTGAACGATGAGGATTGACCACTCTATCTGTGGTGTAAATTTCAACTCGATATCTGGAGACGTTCCCGAGTTATAAAGGTTTACATTTATCGAGCGTGTAACATACATACACACACGCACACACACACACACACATACCGACATTTTTTCCAAACCACTTTTCTCGACGTTTCAAACCATTCTGAGTGTACTGACATGAAAATCTCGAAAAAAAAAGTTCGCAAAGGTGCGAACAACCGAGTGACAAAACTAATGACAATAAAATCGATATTCATTATTCGTGATCAAATATGTACCAAATTATCGACTAAGTCGAATATGAAATTAAAAATGTAAAATAACCCGTTAAATTAAGCGCAAAAACATTTTTTTTGCTCGAAATATACGGTGGATTTGACAGTTTTTTTTCTTTTCTATAATTACGGAAAAACGACCAGATTTAAAATTTCACGAACTATCGTATAAATGCATTAACAACCGGCAAAATGACCGAATTTTTCTTTTCGGGCAGTTTTGACAGTCGTCACAGCCGGCGTTTTTTAAAAATAACCATCAGTGGTTTGACGGTGGTTTTAAAGGCATGTGGCACAAATGTGATACAGACTCAGTCGGTAAAAAACCGGTTTCCCTATTTTCTGCGCCACTATTAATATTCCGAACAAAAACGAATTAGGTTTTCGTAACCAATAGATAGATGCATGAAAACCGAATTGGCTTTTGTCCGCAATATTCACAGTTGGGAAGAAAATAGGGAAACAGGTTTGTTACCGACTGAATCTGTGCATCATCCCCTTAATGGTAAATCAGCCGAAAACCACGATGGTCACGATTGCTAGGGTCGATGACAATGGGTCATCTCGCACATTGATAAAATCTCACAACTTTTTTAGAGAAAGAATTAATAAGAAGCTTTTTTCAATAGGTGTTCAAGAATTGAAGGGAATTGTGAAGCAATTGGAAACAAAATTGGCCAACAATTCGTGGCCTTCGTTACAAATCTGCCCAGCTAAACCTGCAGATGTGAAACCCGCAGTTGAGGCAAAACCCGACGACGGCGACGATGATGTTGACCTTTTCGGTTCTGACTCTGAGGCAAGTGACTGAAGATTATTGCAAAAAGATCGTGACATTAATTTCGATCTAACGACAAGGCTCGCTGCATTAAGCCGTTATTTTCTGTCTCTTACATGGAATGCCCTTTGCCGCTTAGACGTCGAAGGATTATCGCATTTGCTCTCGATTGGTCATTGCGTATTTAATCGAAACATCCATGCGGACGTACAACTTCATTGCTATCAAATTGTTGTCGAATTTTTAATCGTTTTACACCAGATATTCCCAACGTTAATCCGTACGTGAATACGGAATATGCACGAATATAATTTAAACGTCATTAATTGTATCTACGATTTTTCTTTGCGCTCATTATGTTTTCCTATTAATTGCCACCTTCGTACTATCACCGGCTCAACTTGCAGTTTTTTGTTGTTCTTCGCTTCTTACAAATTCTTTGGTTCCTCGTTACTTGATCAACTGTTTAGGGTGAGGACGCCGAGGCTGCCAAGATTCGAGAAGAACGTCTCGCCGCATACGCAGCCAAAAAATCCAAGAGTGAGTTGAAACTGCATTTTTTAGAAAATATTACAACAGTTGATGATAATTTCTAATATAATGGTGATTATCGTGATTTTTAACGCAGAGTCTGCGTTTATCAAAAACAAATTCCCAAGAATATATCCGAATCTTATATTCAGTAAAAAAAAAATATTTTTATTTTGTGGAAATTAATTTTTTTTTTTTTACAAAAATGTATCTATGACTGCTAGAACTGTTGAAAAAAGGCTAATTTTTTATATTTGTTTGCTCATCGAGATTCGTGAAATTTAATGCAAAAGAAAACTTTTCGCCAAAGGCGATGTTTGAATATTACAAGACTATTTAGCACTGCCTCTTGACACTTGGAATGATCAAAAACACAAAAAAAATACATACCGCAAATGTTCGTGATTCAATAGAAAATTATCGTTTTATCGTAATAAATGTATTGCAAATTTAATTCTGAAAATATAAATAGAGGTAAATCTTTATTTTTTTTAACCGTGCGAAGGAAAGACGGTTCTTAATATTGTCGTACAGACCTTAGCTTTCGCATGACTTATTTTGTTGTTATTTGAACAAAGATTGTAGATGAGAGCGCCAAAATTCTCAAATTTCGGTATTTTTAGAATGAAATTTGAAATATATTTATTACGATAAAACCGTAACTACTAAAAAAACTTAAAAAAAACCACTAAACCACTAAAAAAAAATTGCGTCGTCTTGGGAGTACAAAAAATTTTTAATTTTCTATTAAACAACGAACACACCATGCGGATTTGCGCAACGAGCTTATTGTAAATTGGGAATTGTGGCATTTTATTGTGCTTTTTCAAACATTTCAAGCGTCAAGAAGCTAAGTGCTAAATATTGTTTTACAGACGTCGCCTGTGGCGAAATCTTTTATTTTGCATCAAATTTCAAGAATCTCGATGAGCAACGAAATACAAAAATATCGGCCTTTTTTAACAGGTCTAATGACTCCTGAGCGATGAGTACGCGTATTGTAATACCGGAAATAAAAATTATAATTGACATCTCAAAAATTAATATAAGTATAGATGACATAATTTTTCCTAACAATCATTAGATTGTCTCAAAAAAAAAAATTTTGTTTTTACTTGCCACACCAAAAAACTGTACTCTGTACCCTCCCGCGTAGAAAAAAATGGTATAGTTAAGATTATCGGCAAGATTTCGGTGAGATTCTCACAGAGATTCTGCACTGTTCAAAAATTGTATCTAGAAATTCATAAAATGTATATGAAGTTGTATGCATATTACACTACCTAAAAACAACTTTTTTTTTACTTGGCACACCAAAAAATTATAGTTCGTATAATATTGAACTTAAAGTTAAGTAAAAAACATCTGACGTTTACGGAAAATTACATATCTTGGACACTGTGCAGTCTAAAATGTTCTACAATGCACAAAATTGAAGATAACCGTTCATGCTATCAAATGCACCGTCCATCGTGTAAAAAAATTATGATATTTGTCCAAATGAAATTTTCGATTTTCTACGTATTAATCAAATCGGGAATATAAAAGGCCGTTGCGTCACCTGAAAAATAATTCGCATGAAGATTTCTTTTCACAAGGGTCAATGTCAGGGTGCAGACTATAGTTTTATTTACATGGCAAGTAGAAATGAAGAAAACGACATTTTTTTAAAGCTGTCTAGTGTCTCTAACAATGAAGAATATCGTGACCATAGTACCCTAAAAAATCAGATTAATTTTTAGCAAAATCCTTATCATTTTACTTTCGTTTCGTATCTCACAGAGCCTGTATTAATCGCAAAATCGAACATCATTCTCGATGTCAAACCGTGGGACGATGAGACCGACATGAAGGTCATGGAAACTGAGGTCCGAAAGATCGTATGCGATGGTCTTCTTTGGGGTGCAGGTACGTTTTAGTAGAAAGAAGAAAAGTCTCATTAATCAACATCATTTTAATCTTATTGATTTGTGATTACAGCAAAATTAGTGCCCCTAGCTTTTGGAATCCACAAACTCCAAATATCGTGCGTCGTCGAGGACGAAAAGGTCTCCGTTGACTGGCTGACTGAAGCGATCCAAGAGATTGAGGATTACGTACAGAGCGTCGATATAGCAGCGTTCAACAAAGTCTAAATTAAGCAAATAATTCTTTTAATATACTAAGAAGAAAAAAAAACGAAATATTATCTTCAACAATGAAGAATGAAAATATGTTAGATGAAGTGAAAAATACGCTTAGCGTGCCATTTATTTCATTCCACTTGCAGTTCTCCGAGACTTTTTATTACCTTCATGCAATTTTATAGATCCCAGTTATTTTAACTACCATCTGGATATATCACTCTAGGGTGGTTCTTATTCAGGGCCCCGACGAATTTCGTCACGCCCGTCAGCCAAACCATCTCCAAATATATATAAAAAATACTCCAAAAATATCAGCCTTTTATTTCAAGTTTACTTCCTCATGCACCAGAGGGCTTAATTTCGCCATTTAAAATACATTGGATTTCGCTATATTGCTATTGATTTTTTTTCTTTTTTGGTGAGTCGATATTTGCCAGAAAATGTATAACTTCGAAAAATAAGTAAGATATGTCACTGTGTAGAGAAATTTATTTACGAGATCTCGAGCCACGAATGTTTTAGAAAAAGAAATCACCACAATTGTAATAAGGAAAGTTCGGAATGTTAAAATAATAATAAAACGTTTAGGTGTAAGCACGATACGCAAAATAAATTAAGAGGTTATCCTACTTTTACCAGCGTCTAAAAAGGCTTATATTTTTATAATTAATTTCGGAACAACTATAAATGCGATATTATTAATATTTTAATATGCATTATTATATACTTTAACGGTTTCGACGGTTCACAAAATTGTAGGTAATTGTTCAAGCTATGAAATTCTAAGACACTGTCCATCGTGTGTACAAGTAATGATATCCATCAAAGGAAAGATTCGATTTTCTACGTATTAATCAAATGCGAAACACAAAAGGCCGTTGTGCCGCCTCTAAAAAAAGTTTGTACGAAGCTTTCTTTAAATGAGGGTCAATATTAGGGTCCAGACTATAGTTTTTTTATGTGGCAAGAAAAAAAAGTTTTTCTTTGAGGCAGTCTAGTGTACACAGTTTTAAAAAACATAGTTTTGAGAAAAACGCGTTCAAAGTACGACGCGGCCGGTTGATTATCTGCGCTTCGAATTCTTACTTCGCTCCAAATGCTATACACTATAAAAAGAATCTACTTGAAATTTAAGGTAAAAGTACTGGAAGTTTTTATACATAAACTGCTATATTAAATTTTATAAATAAGTGTGATGTAAAATTAATGAATGGTACAACAATTTTAATAATTTACTTTAATTTTACAGTAAAAGTATATGAATTTTAATAACTTTCTTTAATTTTACTGCAAAAGTACATTAATTTTTTATCACAATTGGGTTGTTGAAAAAAAAAAATTAATTTTTTTTTTAAATTCAAATGGTGCATTAATGTCACCAAAACGCGAAAGTACTAACAGATTCTTTTTTATGCAAGCCTGTACATTATTATTATTTAATAATCGTAAAAATTCAAATTTGTCACGTGATCGAGAAACTGCACGCGATTGGCGTACAGCGTCGTGACGTCACGATGTTACATTGAGTTCGCGCGAAAGCTGGAGACTGTGTGTTCCGTACAGCTCCGAGCATAGCTCGATCGCAAACGACCAAAACGATTGTAAATTGCTCATATTTTTACATTTTGTGCAAATACCAACGCTTTGTGATGTGTAAAAAAGGATTCGTGAAGGGAAATTCAAATAATTTGCCAAAATTAGATATGTTTATGGTGTTTAATTGGGGAAGTACGTTCATCGACAGTTGACGCTCGAATGTTACACATATAGTACGAATACTGCGATAGTGAGGAAGAATGTTGACCTGTACGCCAATACTGCACTGTCCCCCAATAGTCTGGGTTTTTGCATCTTTAACATGACTGTCAATTTTACGCTGAGAAAAGGGTTCCTCCAGTGAAAAATTTAGAAAATTATCTGTTGGCAGCTCATCTGTGCCTGTAGTAGTCAGCTCCGCTGTGGTCTGCTGCGTTGCATCCAGAGGATTTGTCAAAATATTCAGCTCCGCTGTAGTCTGCTGTGTTACCTCCATAGGATTTGTCAAAATATTCAGCTCCGCTGTAGTCTGCTGCATTGCCTCCATAGGATTTGTCATAGTGGTCAGCTCCACTGTAGTCTGTGTTGTCAGATCCACAAGTTTTGACAAAGTAGTCTGCTGCGTTGTATCCACAGGATTTGTCAAAGTGGTCTGCTTTGCTGGAGTCTGCTGCATCGGATCCACAGGATTTGTCAAAGGAGTAGTTAGAATCTCATTTACTCCCATCCGTCTTCGTCTTTTCTCTGCTGCAGGACGTGGTACACAACATGTTCGATGTTTACGATCAGGCTGGCATTCGAATTTATGTGGAACTACATTTTTCTTCATTTTAACTGGACCACCCAGCATCGTGTAGTATTGATAATTTTCCATATCCTCTCGCAGCTGTAAATAGAAAATATTAATAATAGAGGCACAAAGATAGATTACACGTTATTAACCTTAAATCAAATACTTAGGCTGCGAAAATGTTTACTTACGTTAAAATGATCTTCACAGCAAAAAAAGTTCGATTTGCTGTTTTTGAGGTTGTCTCTCCGAACTGCATTAAACCATTTTTGACGAAGTTTCACATCTTGTGGCACTGTCGCGAAAACTTTATTCGGTGTATTTTTTGTTGTGTTAGTACACAGAGGGACAAAACACGTCCTGTACGCCGTTATTTTTGCCATTTCGGCTATAAATCATAAATTGTAATGATTATTTTTCCCATCCAAATTTCGACCAATGGAATTGCACCATTCGACGTCACGTGGGGCAAGCTACACGGTATTATACTAATAATTTTTTGATAATTTTGCGTGTTGGTTATATATATATAACAAGAAAACCATTTAGCCGCGTCAACCATCTGTCAAACTGACAGGTTGAATTTTGTTGTGGCAGTCAAAGGATTTTTCTTTGATATGAGTAGGTTTGGAGTTGAATCCTTGCAAACTATTTATGAAAAAGTAAAGGGAAATGTCCCTGTTAATACGATTAAATCGAAAACCTCAGTCTGGAATCAATATACAAATGTCTATAACAATTGTGTATTTAACTGCAATACTTTAAACATGAATTAAAAGGTTTTTGTTCTGGTTATGAAATTTCCTTCTCAGAATGATAATTTTTGTCTCATGGTGCAATTCCATTTATCGTAATTTGAATAGAAAAATAATCCCCCGAATACCACTCGAGCTTCGAAATTAATCTGATATTTCCCTCCAGGTTCCCTGCAAACAAATAAACTCGTCAAGTTTTCCAGAAAAATCACTCGCGCTACGCACTCGTGATTTTTTAACCTGGAAAACTTCACTGGTTCACTGGTTCATTTGTTTGCAACGAACCTGTCAGGAAATATCCGATAATTTCAAAGCTCTTGTGATATTACAAGTGAAAATTCTATATGTCATGTAACATCGTGACGTCACAATCGGCTCGGGCAACTTCGGGTGTTTCCGGCGCGTCGTCGGTCGAATTTAAATCATGATTTTTGTAATGTTTATATTTTCGTTAATATTGAACAAAAAAAATTTTTAAAAGCATTTTTATTTAAAACATGCATATAAACTTTAAAGATAACCAAAAAAAATTTACGTTAAAAATTCCAATTATGTGTTTTATCGGCCATAAAAACAGTGGCCATCTTCACCTACTAATTTTGATTAATTAATTTAAAAAAAAACGGCCCACCACCAAATGTTGTAATTAGGCTACCAATAATCTGCGGACATTGGCGGTTAAATTAACACCTCGTTGAACGAAATCGGTTTAGAAATACGAGCTTTATTCAAAAACACGTAAGTCAATGGAAGTGTGAGCATATATCTCGGTCAATCCCAGCGTTCGATGTTCATCGTAGCCTAATGAATGACCACCAAATGTTGTAATTGAACTACCAATGATCTGCAGACATTGTCGCTTCGACTACGACCTCGTTGAACGAAATCGGTTAAGAAATATGAGTTTTATTTAAAAAAACACGTAAGTCAATGGACGTGTGAGCATATATCTCGGTCAATCCCAGCGTTCTTTGTTCGTCGTAGCGTAATGAATGACCACCAAATGTTGTAATTAGACTACCAATAATCTGCAGACATTGACGCTTCGATTAAGACCTCGTTAAACGAAATCGGTTTAGAAATGTGAGTTTTATCCAAGAGAATATATGTCAATAAATCTGCGTGCGTATACATTGCGTTACTCGTCGTAACGCAGCAGAAATAAGATTATGGATATCTCATAATCTAATTAATGACTAACAATAGTTATTAAACCGTCCTGCTTTGATAACGAGCCTGTGGAGCGTTGTTGGTTAAGAATTATGCGTTTTATGAAACACCGTTCATATTACCGCGGTACTCATCTGTCAGCCAATCACAGCGTTCGATGCTCTTTTGTAATGCTCGGGTACGTTTAAGGACATCTAATATGCAAATTAATAACCACCAAATGTTAAGATAAGGCTACCAATGATCAGGGAACGTTTCTGCATTGATTAAGACCTCTCAAAGCAAAATCGGTCTAGAATTATGTGTTTTACCGGCCATAAACATTTGCCCATATCCTTGCTTCCGGTTCTGTCGAATGGAAATTAGTTTTTTTAATTTTTCTCGAGAACTAGTGACCACCAAATGTTCTAATTATGATATTCTTGACCACTAAACGATTATACATCGATTGGGCATCAAAAAAAAATAAATTCGTGAAAACAAAAAAAAATCGGCTAACTTCACCGGCCAATTTTGATTAATTAATTAAAAATAAACGGTCCACCACCAAATGCTCTACTGAGGCCACCAATGACCACCAATCGACCACCAATCGATTCCGATAATTTAGAATCAGATTCATTAAAATCATCGGCTAACTTCACGGAGGTTGTTGTGACGGCACGACGAGCTGGAATCCGGTACTGTGTCGGCATAACTCCGGCACAACGTGCTAAATCCAGCGCTGTATCTTAACAGTCTTTTGCGTTCGAGCATGTGTATGTAACATGTAACCCAGTCGATCTGTCCAGGAATCCATTCTTATTGGTTGGCGGCACACTGTTGTCGCCGGACGCGGGCGCCTTTTTATGTACGATTCTGCCTTTACGTCGCTGTGTGTCGGAGCGTCGTAAGTCGAGTAGGGTTCAAGAGCCATTCTTCGGAAGTCCATGGCCGTATGGTCAATTCCACCTAAAAGTGGCGACCAGAGCCAGCTCCAATCAAATGAATAGAAAACATTCTTCGGAACTTTTGGAAAACCTAAACGCTATCGCAACCAATCGCGTAGGTGGCGACAGTCGCGTGGGCGTGTTACGTCCCGGAGCAGTTGGTGGATGTAGCTTTTCTCCTATTGGTCATCCACGACCGCTCGCTCGTTGTGGATTCGCTGCTGAATTAACAATAGAAATAGAGCAATGGGACTGGGAACTTTTAAATGATCAACACTGTCCTCGAATGTATTTTCACTGATTTTACTGTTTATTAAAAACGCAATATAAGACAAAACTTAATTATTTTACGAAGCTAACTTGTACACAAACTTATAACTGCTGCTATCGCAGGAACGTTGGAATTCGGAAAAATGCGCGAACAGCAAAAATAGCAAACCACGCGTTACTCGAATAAAACGATCTTTATCCGTTGCTGGTTGCTCTCGAACTAACTCTCGAAAATCAGCGTGTACGCTTCCAAAGTCCTTCGTTGCTAAAAAGGAGGAAAATAAGAAAAGTGGGGGAGAGGATGGAAAGTTCCGCGGGAAAATCTCAGCGTCGGACCCAAGTAGGCGAAAGGATCTGTCTCTGGTCAGCACGTGTGGTTGACAAAAAGCAGGCCCGCTCGACGACGTTAACCAGGCTCGCGCGGAGACGCTGATCAGGCGTGTGCACTCTTGAGTTTTATTGCTAGAAAACCCTGGGAACGAGGCTTCATTTGTAGGTGATTTATGAAGAACGTGCTCAAACATAAATACAATGTTATACAGGAAATTGTACGTTAAATTATGTGAGCTGAGGAGAAAGTTGTAGCTGAGGCATGCTGCGTTAATTTAAAAGTGATTCGCGCTGCGCGAGTACTTAATAACAGCGTTCTACTATACCGGGAGACTCCCGGTAATGTAGCTTATGATAAAATCCGATTTAGTGATGACGCTCTATACCTCAGCTCATCACAGGCGGCACAAACGATATCATATACAAATCGTGGACCAATCGTGACGATCCACGAAAAAGCTCGTAGGCAACGTTGCACACAGTCGGCGTGAACTATACGAAAAGCCTCGGCTATATTTGGAGAAGATTTACTATATCCACCAGTGAGATAAGTACAAAATCGAATGATACACCGAAGTGGGTTGCAATCAACGTCGTTTTGAAAGCATTTTTACGTCGATTACAGTTGTAAAACAAAATGCAGGCCTTTCTCGGTAAGTTCACAAGCATTTCTTAATGATCAACTTTTTTTTCAAATGTATTTGATCCGTACTTTGGGCAATGCCGGCTAATTCACGCCGAGACAGATTAAAACGTCGGAACCTCGAGCACCTGTTGAAATTTTGTCGTTTCGGAGTTAATTTCATGCAGTTTTGACAGAAGAACTTTTCCTTTGGTTTGCCGGTTCTCCGTTTATTTTGTGCATTTCTTCGATTTCTTTAAATTACCATCACTCTTATGACTTATATAGGGTTATTCTTGCTCGTCGCCGGGGCAAATTGCCTTTACTCATCCACGTCTGACGTCGTACAATTGACGCCGAGCAATTTTGACAAACTTGTAACTAACAGCGAACATGTCTGGATCGTTGAGTTCTATGCACCTTGGTGTGGATACTGCAAGCAGCTGACACCTGAATATGAGAAAGCTGCTACTGCACTTAAGGTTTGTTAAGAATTTCTCTATAATTTTGAAATTTTGGAATATATCAGTTGTTTTTGCTTCCTCATAGAGAAAGCTTTGTTTTCATGAAAAACAAAAAATTTTCAAGATTTTTATGTCAGGACACCTAGAATTGTCCAAAACATCCATAAAAGTGATCTAGAAAAAATGTCCGTATGTATGTGTGCATCTGTGTGTGTGTGTATGTATGTATATATATACAACTCTGAAAATTCAAACGCCGATAACTCAAGAACCATTTTGTATATCGTGTTCAAATTTGGCACACCAGTGTAGCAGCAGATCCTCTTCGACTGTAGCAATTACCGACAAAACCTGTGCAAAGATTTCGATTTTATGCAGTTTTTAATTTTTTTTAAAAAGGAGGTGGGTGCTCTAACTTTTGTAAAATTTAATCTATTTTGCTAAATAGTTGGTTATAAGAGCAGGTGCACTCTATGTTGTTTGGTATTGAATTTGGCTTGAATCAGTAAAGTGGTTCAGATTTTATGGAATTTTGAATTTTTCAAAAAATTCACATTATCACTATTGTAACTTTTGCAAAACTTGAGATAGCAAGTTCAAATTTTGTATATAAATGAAATAATATTCAGCCATTATATATGTATAATTGATTGACGAAAGGTATGAAATTTTTGATTTTATGGAATGTTGAATTATTTTTTAAAATATATATGTTATCACATTTTCTTTCGGAAATGCTCTAATAATAATGAAATAACGGAATAACGAAATAGAAAAATCAAATTCACAACATGTTTACATATCTAATTAAAACAAGGATGCAAAGTAAAACCTTGCACATTGCTTCCTCATTATTTTTTGCTTTTTACAAAGCTTCCTCTATGAGAAAGCCAAAATTGAATAACATACTTCCTCATAGAGGTAGCTTTGTAAAAACCAAAAAATAATGAGGAAGCAATGTGCAAGGTACTACTTTTTTTTTTGCTTTTTTAGATGATGATTAAAATTGCAATTTTTGACACTATCAACAATTTTTCTGAAATACGACACTGGTGAAAGTATTTGAAAATTCTTGGAAAATTTGTCTGATAAGACTCTGAATTTCTAACAGTTTTCATGTACTTTCCAGAGAATCAAAATGATTTCTCTGAATCTAAATATTCCTGATTGTTCTGAAAATTTGAGATTTTCTATGCTAAATTCTCTGAATTATGAACATTGTTAATATTTTAAGCCTGTTTCTCTTTTATATTCCAAAACCATTTTCTGAAAAAGTCAATTTTTTGGTAAATTCCTTGTACAATGTATATATTAAGTCTTTCTCCCAGAAAGATTCAAGGAGAGTCAGAGTTTTCAACAAAATCCTCCGCATTTTTGGTCGACAATAATTATTTGAATTACTCTGAAACTGTTCGATTTTTTTGTCTGCTTTAATAATTATGAAATTTGCTGTTTTTCTTTGGCTATTTTTTTTCTGTATTTATGAAAATTTCTCTAAAGACTCCAATTTTCTTTAATTTTCTCATATAACTCCTAGAGAATTTCGAGGAAAGTCAGTCTTTCTCTTATATTCTCTGCATACTTCGTTAAAGAAAACATTCAGAATCACTACTATTTATAAATTCTCTCGAACATCTATGTTGTTAGAGGGAATTCGTAAGTTCTCTGAAATTCTCAAAACCCACATTATCATAGAAATTAGGAGTTTTTCAGATAATAAATCGTATTTTCTCTGAAAAAGTCTAGGGTCTGTTCGAGTAACAGAATGAATAGATGTTAGAGAGAACTCGTAAGTTGTCTTAACATACTGTATCCGAAAAAATCAGACTTTCCCAGAATTTTTTGGAAAAAACTGAATTTATTTGATAAATTGTGACTGCTGGGTTTTGTGCGTAGAAAATGACAGATGTTTAGCAAATGGCAGAGAAACTCAGAGAAAAATCTTGGGAAATCACTGAAAAGGTCTGGTTAGAGTTTTTCAGACAAATTGTCAGAGAAATATTTTCACCAGGGAAATTAAGATTTTTAAGGGGGGTATATCAATTGCTCATGTGAAATCCTGAAAAATTATAAAAATGAATAAGGGCAGAAATTTAAAAAAAGATTCTTTAATAAATGAATTAAAAGATTTTCTAGAAAAACTTTATCTGACAAAAAAAAACCTTACGATTTTTCTTTTGTTCGATTGTCTAAAGGAATTATGTTAAAATACGAATTATTGTAATATGGAATTCGGGGTATTGCAGAACGAACTTTGGTCAGGGAAAACTGATGACTTAGTCAGGAAGAATCAGGGAAAGGGCAAGGAATTTTTTCCTTAGCAAAAAACGGTCACCATGTACAGACTTTTAACAAAGAATCTGACTGCTCCAGTCATGGAAATATCAAATCCATGTGCAGCATATATATGGGACATTCCACCGGTTATCGACGGGGTCGCGACCCTCATATATATATATTTTTTCTTCTTTTGAGATGTCGTAACATGTTTACATATCTAATTAAATTTATATTGCTCGTAGAGCATCATAAAATGTTATTTTTTGTCTCTGTCGATAACTGGTGGAATGCCCCATATTTACTTTTGTACCAAAATTTTTTTCTATGCCGAAATTATTATTTTCATTTCCTCTGTAATTTCTGTGGTAGACTGGTATTAAATACAGAAAATTACAGGTAACAAACTTTATACTTATAATTTTCTTAAATTAAAATAAATTATGATTCAGAAAATTGGAAAAATGAATTCTGTATTTAAGGAATTTTCTATTCAAGGAATAAAGATATAAATTTTATTACTGACTTCCAAAAGATGTAAAAAGAAGAGATTCATAATACTGTAACTATATACTTTTAATTTTGGGGCTTTGAAACTGCAAAAATATGAACATCATTTTATAAATTTTATGACTCAAGAAATAAAATAGTTGACAGTTTGCTTACTAAAATGTTTACAAAATTTGCTGACTAACTGTTCACAGATTGATCATGTGAATAGTCATAACTGAAGAATCTTAAGGTCCAAATAAAATTGGTTTACCACTCCATATATGAAAATTTGTGAATTCATAAAAAATATCACTTGTAGTGTATAATTATAGTTCTAAAAAACCATTTAGTTCGATAGCCAACAATTTGGGAATCTAGAGCGCGTCCAGACTTTATATGAAAAATTCACAGTCCAATAAAATCTGAACAGGTTTCCATTTTTGTGTGGATTCCTGCAATCAAAAGGGCGTAACTGCTCGATCTGCACGCCAAATTTTACCTCAATTGATGAAGTAGTTATTGAGATTTGCCTTTTGTCATAGATGTCCAAATCCATTCAGAGATTTGTTATAAACCGCTTTTCTCGATACTTTAGATTATTTTGAGTCTCTTAGTATGATAATCTCCAAAGACTTTTTTTTTTTTTTTTTCATTTTCGTAAAAATTAAGCTTTCTCTAAGAGGAAACCAAAGTTTACAAAGTTATTGAACTACGGATGTTTTGCTATTGAAATGTACTAAGCAATAAATGGAAACAGGATAATTTGAGCCAATTTCGTGACAATACTTTTCCAATTTTGAGATCGCACTCTGTTAGCGTACATTGTTAAAAATACTTAATGTAAATTTTCATTATGTGTAGGTACAGGAAGCTCTTTTACAGACACTAGTATATTAAATTTGATATGGAACTGTGATGTAAAATGACAATACTTTCTACTAAACCAAATGAAAATTAGCAAATTTAATATAAAAATTTGTAATTTTACGACTCTCGTGTATTCAATTGAATATATCAGCTGATAAATAACATTTCCGGTAATGTGAATTTGCAAACATTTTTTTTCCTCATAGAGGCCATTTTCGTGAAAGTTATTTTTTGTGTTTTTTTTTTAGATTTTCTTGTCAGGGCACTCAGAATGGTCCAAGTTGTGGAGAAAAGAGGTTTTAAAAAAATGTCTGTGTATGTGTGTGTGTGCAGATTTCCTCATAAGCATGATAACTGTTTTAATTTTCGATGTATCTTCCTGAAATTTGGCACGCCAGTGGGCTGCCATACAACAACGTTTGAGATTCTAGTTGACGCAAATGGGTTGGAAAATAAAAATTTGATAGCATTTTGAAATTTTTGAAAAAATCATTTCAACGCTACAGCTTTCGCAAATTAAGAGATATCGGACTGAAATTTTGTACATAAATGGATTACCATCAAACCATGATGGGTAACAAATTTGGCGAAAATCGATAGAGTGGTTCTAATTTTATTGCCATTTCAATTTCTTTTTAAATGCTGCAAAGATTTCAACTCCTGTATATTCTGAGATATCCGGCTGCAATTTTCGGCATTATTTCACGATTATTGATTATCAATGATGAATTTAGTGAAAGTAAAACAATAAGTAAAAAATAAAACAATGCCATGACAAAAAAAAATTGAAATTTTTCACAGATTTATCTTAAATTTCGTTCACATATGGAATATCATCGAAAAAGATTTGATTACAAATTCGACACAGATCTGATGCAGTCAAGTCGTTCAAATTTTATGGCATTTTGAATTTTTCGAAAAATCTCGTCCTCGCGCTGGCTCGTGCAAATGAAAGGTTCTAACTTGGTCCATACATGGACTACCATGGTACAAGGTTTTAGTACAAATTTGAGAAAAATCGGTTAAACGGTAAAAACTCTACGACACTGAATTTTCAGAAAAATGTCTAGAGTACAAAAAAAGCCAGCAAATTGCAATCGAACTTTGCAAATTGCTTCCTCATTATTTTTCGCTTCTTACAAAGCTTCCTCGATGAGGAATCCAAAATTGATTAACATACTTCCTCATAGCTTTGTAAAAAGCGAAAAATAATAAAACACTTCGCAAAGCTTTTAAGAGTGTAACAATGCCGAAAAACGGAAACGTACTTTGAAAAAATGTTTACAACAATATAGCTTGCAGAAGGTTGTCGAACCGATGTTGCACTTTAGCTACCAAAATGTTATTAGGGTAGAGGCCCAGGAACTTATTTCAAACCGACTGATATATTCCATATCATTATGATATTTTATTTGATAAAATATTAATAAATAACAATTTGTTTGAGAAATCTTTCAGGGCGTGGTGAAAGTTGGCGCCGTAAATGCGGACGAGCACAAATCACTAGGCGGTCGTTTCGGAGTCAAGAGTTTCCCGACCCTGAAGATCTTTGCAGGAAACATGAATAAGCCCGAGGATTACACCGGCGCAAGAACGGCCGCCGGTTTAGTGGAAGGAGGTTTGAACGCAGCATCTTCAAAGGTCCGCGCTGCACTGGGAGGCAAGAAATCTGGCTCCGACTCAAAGTCCAAAGACACCAAAGACGTGATCGAGCTTACAGACGATAATTTCGACAAACTTGTTCTCGAATCCGGGGACATGTGGCTTGTCGAGTTCTACGCTCCGTGGTGCGGACATTGCAAGAACCTCGTGCCTATTTGGGCGAGTGCAGCAAGCGAACTTAAGGGAAAAGTCAAGTTAGGAGCACTCGATGCTACTGTACACACAGCCAAAGCCAGTCAGTACGAAATCCGTGGTTACCCGACGATAAAGTATTTTGCGCCAGGCCCGAAAGATGCCGATTCCGTCGAGGAATATGATGGTGGACGCACAAGCAGCGACATTGTCAATTGGGCGCTCGACAAATTTTCCGAAAATATTCCAGCACCCGATATCGTGCAGATCGTGAGCGAATCTTCGCTGAAGAAATCTTGCGAGGAAAAACCTCTCTGCGTCGTAGCGGTGCTTCCGCACATTTTGGATTGCCAATCGGGATGCCGAACGGATTATCTCAAGACGCTTAAGGCTCTGGCGGAAAAATACAAGAAGAAGATGTGGGGATGGGTTTGGTCGGAAGCTGGAGCTCAGCCCAACATCGAGGAAGCTCTAGAAATCGGAGGTTTTGGTTATCCAGCTCTTGCGGTCGTTAATATCAAGAAAATGAAATTCTCTCTTTTGAAAGGCAGCTTTTCGCACGACGGAATCAACGAGTTCTTGAGGGATCTTAGCTATGGCCGAGGAGGCATTGCGCCCCTTAAGGGAGCGGAATTGCCGAAAATATATGAGACCGACGCTTGGGACGGCAAAGACGCTGAACCTCCACAGGAAGAGGACATCGATCTTAGTGACGTCGATCTTGATGAGAAAGACGAACTCTGAATATTCACGGAGAACCTTTTTTGGGATTATCAGACTGTAAATTTGTGAATGTTCGTCGCGCCTCGGAGATTTTCTCCATCAGGGGGATAAGCGTTTATCGCTATCTCTCGACCCGGTAACGAGTCGGCACACAAACTCTTCCACTGTAGCTATACATTCATCTTTTTATCTTCATGCCTTCAGTTTTTTTTTGTACGTGCTCTGCATTCCACGGAGATGGTTAAGAGACGGCTAAACAGAATTGAGCATTTTTATTGTTTCAGAATATATTCTCGTTCCTATTTATCATCGATCAGAGTTGTTAATTCTTTCATTCACTTTGATAAATATTTATCGTATTATTGAATTGATAGTTATTATTTTGAAATATTTATCTGCACCTTCTTCAACATGTAAAACTTTTATAATAATTACTAAAAAGATATGATTCTATGAAATTTTGCAGATGTTTTATTAGAAAAATGGGATCATACATAATGCATTGAAAAGGAAAAAGACCAGGATAGTATAACTTGGTTTTATCATATAAATTTTTATAAAAATTCACTGAAAATCTTTTCTTTTTTTCGTTAATAACTCAACCCATCTTTTTATAAACGCTACAGATTATTATTACAAAATAATTATTATGAGTATAATTTTACCATAAATTTATATTTCGAAGGTAACAGGGATTTACAGCTTTAGAGTTAAGAATTGAGTAAATCCTTATTTTTCTCGCGTATGAAAACATGGTTAAACAGAATGGGGATTTTTTTTTGTTTCCGCATAAATTGTTCTATATGTTTCATTTTTATTCTGCAATTTTTATGTGGAAGCAATGAATATCGTATTATGCAGGAAGAAAAGGAATTAATCAAATTAATAAATTCAACGATATTCCGGACAATAAAATGCTCATTTCTAGATTCACTGAGGCCTGTGAGGCTTTGTGCTGTATTTTCCATTTTCTACCATTGCTCGTTTCATTTCGCAAATTTCATGAAACTCTCAGTTTCTTGATAATGCAGTAATTGCATTTACTTTCTTTTTACGAAAGTCATCGGCGCTGTTTGACATTCCGTACCGCTGCAGGCGGAGACCGTATTACTTTATTTCACCTTAGATTTTTCGACATATCATTCATAATCGGCGACCAAGATCGTCCCGAACTCCTCCCGCAAGTTTCAACACTCGTTTATGATAATATGAAGGGTAAATTGTAATCACACCGAACAGCGTCTTCCATCAAGCGCATAAAATATATTAAAGGAGTAAACATAAGCGTCGAGTCTCGGAGACGAGAAGCTCACGCGAATCTCGATGCCGAATGTGTAATTTCGCATTTACAGAAAAGGCACGGACATCTTAATTATAAAAAATAATTGTTAATTGTAATTATAATTTGTCTCTTTTTATTGAATAAAGTTTAACAATAAAAGGATAAACAAGATTCTATTTTTTTATACGTACCGTAGTTTCTCATCATAATTTATGTTTATTGTTATGTCCAGATCAAGAATTCGCGATCCAATTAAGGTAATGTGACACATGTTCGAAAACTGCAATCGATATCGAAAACTGTAATCAAATCTTCTCAAAGCCGGTTAATATTTCAGACAAAAGCAAATTAACTTTGACCTCGTCTATCTACGACGGAGTAAAACCTATTTTTTTTCA
Organism: Ephialtes manifestator; assembly: GCA_963970395.1. Taxonomy (NCBI): domain Eukaryota; kingdom Metazoa; phylum Arthropoda; class Insecta; order Hymenoptera; family Ichneumonidae; genus Ephialtes; species Ephialtes manifestator. Next base: position 10,709,590 of record OZ019977.1, on the reverse strand, counting down.
TCTAAAATATTAAGCGCCACTGAGTAGTTTTGATTACAGTTTTTTATACCGATTGCAGTTTCCCAGCAGTTTTCGAACATGTGTCACATCACCTTAATAGTTGAAACTAATATTTTATGTTGTCACGCTCGTTGCATTATTTATTCAATGATGTTGATCAAATTCGTATTGGGTGTTACAAATAATTATTATATATACAATTACAAATAATCATTAACATAAAATATGGTTTCAAAGACTGTTTTAGCATGTAGTATTTGCCACTATTTGGCACGCGAATCCGATAATCATAATTCAATACAATTACAGATTAGTAGTGAAGAAGGAATAAAAGATTTCAAGACAAAGTTTAGTAATTTTATGTGCATTGAAGTTTTGGCTTCACATAAAAGTTGAAAATTAAAAAACCATGAGCGCCTATGCATTTTAGGAATATTAATCTTAAATTTTGAAGCCGTATTAAAACTCAAATGTATAAACCAAAAAATATAAAAAGTAAAAATGAATATACTTTTGTTACAAGGTTTAATGAATAAACCTGTGTATTGAACGTAAAAATCGTTATTAGAGTGATTGTCAATGAAGTTTGGGTTTGATTGCAGAGGCCATGGAGACTAGAGTAAAGGAGACCGAACGCTTATGGCGCGAGGTCTTCTTCTTCTTCTTCTTCAATTCGGACAGGCCTATAGAGCACCACCTCAAGGCTGCTGGGCACTGGGAAAAGCTCCGTGTCGGCCAACGTATAAACTACTGTTGGATGTGCGTGGTTGGTGGATCCACAGACTAATATGCATGAGAGACCAATCAAAATAGTCTCAAATTGTAGTCTTACAATCTTCGTCATATATAGCTACGGCTCATATTAGATACCGTCAAAGACGTCCACGAGTAAACTCACTCTTATAAGAGAGTACTCAATGCCTCACAAATCGGGCAAAGGTATGGGAAGGTTGATTATACTTAACGCAAGCGAATCAGTCAAGGTAGTGAAACATTTATTATGACAAGCCGAGAAGTATTATCGGCAGGAACAAATATAAATCCCTGTTATGCGCCAGAGAAAAAAGAAAGATTAACATATATGTATATACATATACATATATATATACAAATATATTATACATGTACACTAAGAATTTAACTATTTAAATACTGACCTGTAAGGAGAATGGACAAGGAGGTCAATTGCAATTAATTATATGTGAGTGCACAAATGTGTCTTATATCTTTGGCAAATTTATACAAGAGGAGCAAAATCTCCCTAGAATCCGTGAAAGCAAGGCTTCTAATCTCAAAGGGGGGGAAATACTTAAGTTTAATCAATTCTTTTTCTAGGGATTCTGTAAAGTCGGCAGTTTCGGTGCACCCCCAGTATATATGGTTTACCGACTGAGGATCGTGTCCACAAATGCAGACCGGGGTCTCGCTCAACCCAATACGGAATAGGTGCTCATTCACTCCTATATGTCCCGATCTTAATCTATTGATAAGTGTAATCGTTTCCCTAGATAAATTAATTTTATTGAACCAAATAAAATTCGGCTTTTGGAGCCTTAGAAAGTTATATATGATACCCTTATTTTCAAATGAAGCTTTAACCCTAGTCGCTTCACTTACAGAAAGAATGGACCACCTCTTTTTTGCCAAGCTTCTTGGTAATGCTTTGAAATCAAGGAGACTCCCTGAATGACGTGCTTGGACAGCCAGTTTGTCTGCAACCTCGTTTCCTGTAATTCCACAATGCGACGGACACCAAACAAGTTTCACCTCTATATTTGCTAGGGATAATCTGTTGATTAAGGATCTAATTTCGAGAACGAAAGGGTGAGTTTTAGCGCTAATATCACACGGCATGAGAGCACTCAATACACTTAGCGAATCGGAGCAGATAAGGAATTTGCCCACGAGATGGATTTTAATAAATTTCAAAGCCTCCAATATGGCCCTAGCTTCCGCCTCAAAAATACTTGCCAATGAATTAAACTTAAATGACCCAGATAAGTTACAAGACTGAATGAAGAAGGAGCAGCCCACGAAATGTTCTCCATCCTTTTTTGAACCATCCGTGAAAACAAGGTTCCAGTTCGGCCATTTCTGGCTCGTCTCCCTGATAAAGGTAGATTGGGCCTTCCCATTGAGTTTATTTTCGTTACAGATTAAGGACCCAATTCTAACGTCAATTTTGATTAATGTTAATTGAGGAGCCAAAGGAGTTTCATAACACGCAGGTAAGAAAGACCTATAGGCGTTTTGAGAATTAGTAATTACCACCTTCCAAATTCTGGATAGAAAGGATTTACAATAAGAAGGAGTATTTTTGAGCTGTCAATTCTTTCTGTAAGTAGCCTTAGTTTAGGTATTAAGGGGTGACTTTTGATATGAAAGGACCTACAAAGGTATGATGTGACCAATCTAGAAGCCCTGTAGTTCAAAGAGGACTCACTTGCAAGATCTAAAAGGATATTGGTTGGCGTTGACCTGAAACATCCCAACACTAATCGTAATGCAGCAAATTATTTTTTTTCAAGGTTATAAATGAGAGTTACTAGATGAGTGGGAGCAAAAACACGCCCATTCCAATCGAGATCGAATGAGGCCTTTGTACACTAATAGCATTGTGGACGGGTGCGAACCCCAGGATTTGTGTGATAACGAAGAAAGAACTCTCGTGCCTTGAGTAGCTCCCCTAATAACTTCGTTAATAAAGGCCTTCCAATTTAACTTTGAATCTAGAAAAACCCCCAAAAACTTAGCTACGTGCGATCTGGCTATCACAGACTCACCAACTCTAATTCCCATGAAGTCGGGGATGGTTCTTCTCCTCGAGAATACCATAAATTTGGACTTTGAGGGGGAAATCCTTAACCCAATTGTCTTAAGCCAGTCAAGGAGAAGACTCATGCCCCTCTCAAGATTCTTCACACATTTATCTAAGTCTCTATTCCTGGAATATAATACGATGTCATCTGCGTATTGTAAAGAGTGACAATTAGGACCAATATTGTTGTTTAAATCTCTCAAATACACATTAAATAGGGATGGACTCAATACTGAACCCTGCGGTAACCCTTTGACTAGCTCCCGATTATCAAGAAAGGAGCCATTCGAGTAAAAATTAACATTACGCCTACCTATGATATTCAAAATTAATGTAATAAAGCATCTAGGTAGTCTGAGTCTCGACAGATTTTTAATTAAAACATTTGGCAAAACATTGTCGTATGCACCTTCCAAATCAATAAAGACCGCAGCCAAAACCTCCCTTCTAGAGAAAGAGTTGCAAATATCTGTAGTCAAAATAGCAATATTGTCACTGCAAGATCTCATTTTCCTAAAACCAAATTGAGAATTAGGAATCACCAGCTCTGTCTCTAGAAAAAAGTTAAAACGATTCTTCACAATCCTTTCAAATAACTTAAATAAGCAAGAGGCTAAGGAAATAGGTCTAAAGCCCTTTGATTGCTTGGGAATGAGACAAACGTCAAACAAGTTCCAGTCTTTAGGTATCTGTCCAGAATATAATATTTTATTAAAAATCCTGCAAAGAAGGTTAATGACATCCGAAGGGAGATTTTGAATAACCTGGTTATTAATAAGATCCCTGCCAGCTGCAGATTTCATTTTAAGCCTGGAAATGGTAAAGGATAGTTCGTGAGGAAAACATGGGTGCCAAATCCCCTTAGCAATCTCAGGATTAATGGTGGGCAGAATTGCTGGGGTAGAAAGATCGTCAGGAATAGGAGGCGCAAGTTTTACGATTGCTTGCCTCAGTTCTTCCTTCCTTCTGTCAGAATCAAAATTGTTACTATTAGATGGAGAAGTTACGCCATTAAATCTCCTAACTATTTCCCAAACCTTTTTAATAGGCATATCAGGATTAATAGATCCAGCAAATTCTCTAAATGATTTGGCTTTCTCCTCCTTAAAAATGCGTTTAGCCTCATTATCTGCTTTAACCCATTCCTGAAGAAGGAAATCCACCTTGGACTTATCCTTGTTGTCCTTAAAGGCCACAAAGGCCGTACGTTTAATTTCTAAAGCACTTTTACAGGCTGAGTACCACCATAACTTAGGTGATTTTTTGTTGTTATGTGAATTCTGAACCAAATTGGGGTTCATACAAGCACCGGAGGACAACAAATCCGCCTTAATTTTGTCAACCAAGTCATCATAAGACTGCAAAAAATTGTTCGATCTTATTTTGAGGGACGAAGAACTTGCCTTAATCTTATCTTTAAAAGCTTCCCAATCCACTTTAGAAACCCTCAAAGAAGGTCGTAATGAAAAATTACAAGGGGACATATTATTAATACGGATTTCAATGATCACATGATCGCTTCCAAGTAAATCCTGGGAAGTTTCCCAAGAGCACAAGGCAGAAATGTCCGGACTCACAATAGAGAGATCCAAGACGTTACTCCGATTATTCCTAGGAAAGAACGTGTGATCACCATTATTTAAAATACTTAAATTATAATCTATTAATATACGATCTAATGATTTACCCGAAATATTGCAACTAAGACTGCCCCACAAGGTGGAATGAGAGTTAAAATCTCCACCAATAAATAAATAATTATTCCTAGAGATTCGCAAAATTTCATCAAAAAATTTACTCCAAATTCGATGAGTCGTACGATAACATGGATTTTTGTAAACACTTACCACGATAACGTTTTTGTTGCCCTTAAGGGAGATTTCCACCGCAACAGCTTCCAGATAATTTTCTACCCAATCATTAACCTCGATGGGACAGACCTTAAACAGAATGCCCTTCCTAATACCTACAGCGACACCTCCTCCGTGATTTTCTGACAGACTATCCTTCCTAACCAAATCAAATGCAGGAATCTTAAAACGATTCTCTTCCTTAAACCATGTTTCTGAGAGTCCTAAAACATCCGTAGAGTCAATAAGAGTTGGGAGAATATAAGATTTTCCTAAAAGACTCCTACAATTCCACTGCTTAAATCGTAAATCTTTCAGAGATCCACCCATAACAACAGCAACTTAATTAAGATAAAGAAAAAAAAACCAAATCAAGTATGATCTAATTTACAAAAGGGAAAAGCGAGGAGTCTTAGAATCCTAAAGGAAAAAAAAGCTTGAAAGCCTAAGAATTATCCACCAAGTCCATGGACTCAGTATTAACAGGTGAGAGCATAGAGTTGCTCTCTTTCAAAACCCTCTTTTGATTAATGTTGGTAATATTGCTGTTATTATTGTTGTTATGTATGGCCAGAACTCCGTCTGGGCCAGATTCCACCTCAGCAAGGTCAGACCGTGCTGGTCCAAGACCTATTTCCACAATGAGACCAATATCCTCCGGAACCCCGCCTCCAGCGTCACAATAGCAGCCGTCCGAAGAAGCATTGACTATCGTATCTTCTTGTCTAATGTCTGATATCTCGCAGCACTCTTCCCTATTATCCAGCACTGTCTCCAGAGAAGAAGAGGAGGAATCAAAAGAATCACCAGTGATCCTAGGCGACTTCGAAACCTCTCCCTTAAAAAGCGACCTCTCCGGTGATCGAAGCATAGTCGAATCCTGCGGAGAGCGAGTTAGTAGTCTGGAAACAGAGGGAAATTCCCGAGGAGAATCCCCCATGTTTGCAATTTTCCTTCTAGTAGACGGCTTCTTCCTTCGTGATGTATTTTCCCCGCCAGGCAGCTGGGCCCGATCCTGAATATGCTCCTGAGGCAGAGGAGGAAAGGCGTCCCTCCAAGCCTGAGATAACTCTCTTCCTGAAAGCCAGCGATTCAGAGGCTCCTGGCTCCCTGTAGCAGTTGGAGTAGAGAATTCCGTAACCGATGCCGAAACTCTGTTTTGGATAAAGGATTCAGTTCTATATAAGCTTGTTAAATTTTTAGCCTTAATTAACTCTTGTGCTTCTACGCGATCTACATTGAGAAAAGCCATCAATTTGCTAGCTATTTTTTTATTTAAGAAAGAAGCGCAGGATGGATCATTCGCCGAATGAGCTCCACCACAGTTTATGCATCTCCGTCTTGATGAAGTACAAGAGTCAGAAGTATGAGAATCTCCACAATGAACACAGCGTGCAATTCCTCTACAAAACTTGGACGGTGACCGAAGCGTTGGCACTTAACACATCTTATAACTTTTGGTTCGAACACCGAAACCTTTGTTCTCATTTTAAAGATTATAATTAGGTCAGTCACAACTGAGCTTTCAAACCATAGTTTGACCGAGCTTGTCGGGATCAGTTTACTCGAATCCCTGCCTAATTTTCCTAATCGCTTGATGCGTTCGATTTTCACAATCCTAACAGGATCCGATAGCCATTCAATCCCTTCTCTGATTTCAGCCTCCGTCAGAGAGGGATCAACGTCCCTGGCTACACCAATTCTCGTTAGTTTAGAGCTAGGAATCCACGCTCTCCACGTTTCTGGGAGACTAGAATCCTGTGAATCTACCATTTTATTCGCATGTTGGTAAGTATCTAAATAAACTTCAACAAGATTTTTCCCCTTGCGTTTCACTTCTTCTATACCCTCTATTTTTAATTTTAACTTTCTGAAAACTATCATTGGATGTAAGTTGCCTACTCCCTTTCCGGAACTAGCCTCGCTCACCGAGTCACCCAGGTATTGCGACACCAATACCACAAAAGGAGCCTTTATTTTGGCGTTGTATCGGTTCCTCCGATCAGAAAAATCTTTAGTCGTTGCTCTAAAACGTTTCACAGGTAAAGCGATCGAATCTAAGGAACCTGTCAACGCAGGAACTTCCTCCGCAGTCCTCGGAACCGATACCTCCCCATCCATTCTCCTTTTAGTCGGTCTCAGAGTATTGCACCCTAATTGCATGTCATTTTGTGAGCCAAGAATAATCTCCTTGACTGCATCCTCGTCCAAATCACAAAATTGGGAATTCTTAGTTTGCATTTCTTTTAGAAATTTCTTTTTAATCTTAGAGTTAGTCTTTGGTAAAGAAAGTTTAGACGAGCTAGGAGTCGCCATGTCACAAATGCTTAACCTAATTCAGACTTATAAAAAGTCTACTGTCTTATACTTGTATCAATGGCGCATACAAAAGATTGAAAAAAAGAAAAAAGCATAAATACCTCAAAAACACTATAAAATAATACTAGAAACCGTTCAATCAACCTTCCCTCCAGAAAAAAATCCGCTTGGATGAATTCAGGCCAGGCTCCTCCACAAAAGGCAAGTATTCGTGGTCTCTATGGATAACGGTTCTGGCTGTATCAGGATCTTCAGAGCCACTTAAAAATATCCTCTTATTTATCCACCGTAGCGAAAAACTTCGCAACTAGAAGAGTTGGACCGATCACACTGCCGCGTGGTCCGCTCTACGAGTCACTGAGAGAATATTATTATATTCTCCGTCAAAAATATACTCCAAAACCGCCCTAATCGCCAAAAATAATATTCCAGCTGGTATTCCACAATATTATAGTTTTAATTTTTATATAGATTCTTTAGATGTACATTATACAATTCAGAATAAACAGATTAGTATAGAGATTAATGATATGCGTGTTGCTGCGTCGCCATCTTCCAAGCTTCTTCTTCTTCTTCTTCTTCTACCTTAGGGCTGGCTCCGGTACACGCAGTAATGCGTTTTCAACCATACGGCCATGTTCTAACATGAGCTGCCGTCGCCGAGCAGACGACGCAACTTCAGAATGGAGCTTAATAAGATTTAATTCATGGCTGATAAATACATGAGGACCGGGAAAAACTGGAGTGTATGCGGAAAACTTATATGGAGAAATTAAAAGTCCAGTTTGCAGGAATTGATAAAAGCCATTATTGGAGTAATTGTACGTAAGGAGGGTTTCGCAATAAGAGATTCAATGTTAAATGGGGGAAGGATTTTTGACGAAATAAGAGAATGAATTAAGGAGGAGCGTTGATTGACAAAACGAGGGCAAGCCCAGAAGATGTGGTTGAGGTCTTCCACTTCAAAACCACATGGACAAAATGGAGAGTCACTCAGGTTTTTCCTAAATAAGCTGGCCGCTAAATTGTAATGATTAGATCTCATCCTGTTAAATATAACTATCGATTTTCTATCTAAACGTTTGAAATTTGAAAACCACGGTTTATGCGAGTGATTGTAGAATAGATCAAAATATAATTTGCCTTTATAATTGCTATTAATCAGGAGAATACGTTTTGTCGAAGAAAAACATTTTTTCCGGGAGACTGGAAAGAATTCCGAAGGAGGAAAATGTGCGTAAAAATGAGTGCCATCGCGAATAGCTGCTTTGGCTAAAGAGTCAACCTCTTCATTGCCCGTAATGCCAACATGGCTGGGGATCCAAACTAATTGGATGATGAGATTCGAGTTCGCAGCCGAAATTAACTCAGAACGGATTGTCAAAATTATAGGAGAGCAGTAACTTGAGAGAGCTGGAGAGCGCAGAGTTTGTAAGACGCTAAGCGAATCCGTAAAAATATAAGAATTTTTAATGTTGTTTTCCTTGATAAGTTTAATAGCTTGAAGTATTGCAAGGGCTTCTGCAGAAAAAATAGAGGAATGAGAGGAAATGCGATATTTAAGAGAAAGGGAGAGAGACGGACAATGAACAGCGAAGCCAACATAATTGCTTTCCTCCTTTTTAGAACCGTCTGTGTAAAATAAAACTGAGTTAACCATTTGATTCTGAAACGAGTAGAAGAATTCCAATTTAGGGTCGCTCGATGATTGAATGGATCTACCTGTAGAAATGTCAATATTAGAAGATGGGAAAGAGTGGGAGGGGATGATAGTGAAAATAGGCGGGAAGGTAAAAGATTCAATAAACGATTTGAAGTGAAAAACTCTGTTATACGCTTGAAGCATAGGAAGATCAAGAAGCGAACGGTGATTATCCTGAGCTAAGAGTGATTGTTGTAATTGCGGGAGCATAGTGAGAAGTGGATGCCATGTCGTTGAAAATATTCTAAGAAGATAATTATCTGAGAGTGTTTGTAGTCGGAAATGGAGAATTGGTTCTCCTGCCTCTGCCAACACTAAATTATTTGAAGAAGAGTTTCTAAGCCCCATAGACAATCTCAGAGCCTTCCTCTGAATAACCTCCAATTTGCTTAGAAGAGGATGAGATTTATAAGGAATAGCGGGAGAGCCGTATTCAATGGTGCTTCTGATAAGCGCTCTGTATATCGAAATAAGAGAGGAGGGGTCCGCGCCCCACCAAGTGGAGCGGAGACACTTAATAATGTTAATTAAATTTTTACATTTGGAAATAAGGAAAGTAAGGTGGGATTTCCATGAGAGCCGGTAGTCCATGGTTAAGCCCAAGAACTTAGCTTCTGTAGTACCAGAGACAACAACTGAGTTGATGGTAACTGAAGGAAGAATCGGATCAAAGTGTTTATGGGAAAATACTACTAATTTTGATTTGGTAGGTTCGATAGAAAGGCCTTTTTCTAGGAGATATACTGAAATATTGTTAAGGCTGATCTGAATCGAAAAAATACAGTCCTGTAGATTATTGGATCTTGAATATATTACGATATCATCAGCAAACTGCAAGCAATGACTCTGAGGATGAAGTTTGTCGTCTAAATTGTTAGTATAAAGAACATAAAGAAGCGGGCTTAATATGCACCCCTGAGGGACTCCCCTATGAGAAATGAAAGGGCCAAACATTTCTCCGGCTATCTTGAAAAAGATAGAACGTGAGGAAGTCAAATTGTAAACAAATTTGCAATAGCTCCAAGGGAAGCCAATGTCCCTAAGGTAGTGTGTAAGCAAACCAGGATCAACATTATCGAAGGCACTGGCAACGTCTAGGAAAATACAGGCCGTAAATTGATTATTTGCAAAGCCGGTATAAATCTCAGTAGTTAAAATGGAGAGATTATCTGTACAAGATCGAGATTTCCGAAAACCAAACTGTGAGGCAGAGAGAAGTAAATTACTCTCAAGCCTCTGGATCATGAGCGCGTGAACCAATCTCTCCATAAGTTTAAGTAGGCAGGAAGCCAAAGATATGGGGCGGAATTTACCAGGAGTGGATTTAGGGATAAAAAAAAGAAGAAATTCGTGCCAAGAATTGGGAAAGATGCCTTGCTCAAAGAATTTATTAAAAGTATCCAATAAAAGATCTAAAATCGAGTCCGGGAGATGCTGAATAATCGTAAAATCAATTTTGTCAATACCAGGAGCAGATCTAGGGTTACCTAAGCTAATGGCCGCTTTCATTTCACTAAGAGTGAAAGAACCTTCAAGGTGAGGGTTGTTACGGAATAGATAAGGAAAGTTAGGATAAAAACAGGTAGGAGGACAGATAGAGGGGATTAAATTTAGCATTTTCTCTTTGGAAGCTACATTCGTAGGATATGTCGATGCATCGGGAATATGCCTGTCTCTAAAACGTTTAATTTTTTTCCAAACAAAATAGGAAGAAGTCCTGAAATCTATAGTTTTTGTGAAGCTAATCCATGACTCTCTTTTAGCCTTTCTAAATGTTTTTTTAGCAATAGCTTCATATTTTTTGGCATTAATGAAATTTTCCAAGTTAGCCGAACGCCTGAAAGCAGCCCAGGCTTGCCTACGGTCATTATTGGCATTTTGGCATTCCTGATTCCACCAAATAGCATGGCGAGTCTTGATGGGCTTTACGGAAGAAGTATTGCCTTTATTGTGAGGATTTGGAATAGACGCTGATACCGATTCATTTATAGCATTAATAATGTTATGGTATTGAGTTAGAGCAGTAGAATCTGGCAGCGAAGGAGTTAGGGAATCAAGGGAAGATTTGAATAAAGACCAATCTATTTGTTTAATTGGAAAGCGATGAGAAGAGAAAGAGAGTGTAGAGAAGGAAATACCTAGAGAGATGGAGATAGGGTAATGATCACTAAGCATAGAGTCATCTTCGACATGCCACGAGCAGAGAGGAACCAACCCACATAGCACCGAAATATTTCTAAAACATTCTCGAAATATTCCTTTGCAATGATGCCATATTGCGAAAATATTGTGACAGATGTTTAAAACATTTCTAAAATATTGTAGAAATCTTGCAATGTCCGCTCAAAACGTTGCAAATATAATATTTCAATAATATTACAGAGCAATATTGTGTTAATATTACATTTTTTGCCCAAGGCTAATTCGTAAGAAATTCTACCGTTTTTAATATAATTTTTGGATTGCGAGTTTTTAAGCAGTACCATTGGATGTCCTCGATAATAATATTATTTATTGAAAAAAAAAAAAAAAAAAAAAATCCCGTCCAGGAATCGAACTCACAACCTCACCTATGTAGTACATCCACGTCGAATTAACGATGGGTAATTTTAAAAAGCGATCCTGTTTCAAAAATATATAACAATATTAGAGTTTCATTAACTAAATTTGTTCCAGAGGGGAATGCGGTTGAAAGAAACGTAAATTCTCGCTTCAAAGACTTACATCTACCTACCTATCAAACCTATTTAACGACTTAATGTCTATCACGCTAACCACTAGACTATCGATTACTTGTACAAACGGTATACTTTTATTGCCCATGTGTTCTGTCAACAAAGACTGATGAATTAAAAAATAAAGATTGAGCAACCTTTTAGAAGATTTCTGGTGCATAACAATCTTGTAAAAAAAATCGATTCATACCGTGCCGCGTTTTCCAATCAATTCTAATGAGGCTTCCAATTTCTGTCAGAATATGTCCCCATTTCCAAATAATTATATGACGACTTCCCGATTGAATTTGAGTTTTTTCAAATCGAATGATACTCAATTGAACGAGGCGAATTTCTTTTTATCAACAAATTCAACTTTTTAAAACTAGTTTAGAAATTTCCACTTGAAACGTATTGGAATGTTGCAAAAAAGTTTCATTGTAATATTTGCAAAATCTAATCTGGAACCTTTTACTCGAAACTTTGTGAAATATTGTTGAAGAAATTGGATTGTTTGTTTCACAGGTAATGTTCAGAAATATTTTTAAAATGATTGGCAATTGTTTTACCTTTAACAATATTTCTGAACTTTAAGTTGACAATATTGCAATTAAATATTTGTGAATATTCGATTGGAAGCTTATGGTAATATTCCTGTGTAATGAAATATTCGAAATATTCCTGCAATATTTAGGCAATATTATGTGCTATGTGGGAAATGTGGAGAAACTAGAGTTAAGTCTATAGCTGAATTAAAATGATTATTATTGAGCAAGTGATCTAATTTATAGGTGGCTGAACCATCATTTAAACAGGATAGATTGTAATCTAGGAGCGTGTCGGAAAGGATGAGCCCCGAAGTTTTATCTTCAGAGCAACCCCATGAGGTGTGATGGCAATTAAAGTCACCTCCTATGATTACATTTTTTTTTGTTGATAATGTGTCGAATAAACGTCTCCATTCAACTGCCTGAGTAATATAAGAAGGAGATCTATACAGAGAAACGATGGTTAGGGGACCTGAAGATGAAGAAATAGAGATAGAGAGGGTTTCGAGGAAGTCCGAGCGGTAATAAACTGAGTGATCTTCCGAGAAAGATATATTCTTTTTGAGACAAATGGCAAGGCCACCGCCTCTTGTATGAATTCTATTCTTCGTGACAAAATAAAAACCATCTAAATTAGGGATAGACGTAGGTGTAAGCCACGTTTCCGAAAGTAAAATGACGTCATACCTGGGCGCAATAACTGACAAGAGACCTAATTTATTATGAAGGCTACGGCAATTCCATTGGAGAATTTTTAAATCTTTATTGGGAGCCATTTTGAGGTACGGGTTGAGGAGGATCAAGAAGCGAGCTGAGTGAGTCTACAATAGGGCCGATTTTATCTTTCTGACCCAGGGTTGAGAGCGCAGGAACGAGATGGTCGATGATGAGCTGAATGAGGGTCGGGACAACTCTGAGGATAACCTCAAAAGAGTTGGAGGAGCCAGAAGGGTTCAGAGAAACTGAAGGAGGACAGGTCTGAGGGTTAGGGGAGGAATAAGAGGAGGTAGGTGAGGGGGGGAGGGGATGATACCTGAGAGCGAAACCATTTTGATTGTCAGATGCAGGGAAATGTCCATGAGGAGCAAGAAGTAAGTTGCTGTGCGCAGAACGAGTGTTGTATACAGCCTTGGAAGAGGAAGTAGAGGTAGCTTTCTTGAAGGGTTTCAAAAGTTGAGACGCATAGCTTTGAGAATAATGCGATGTTTCTGGTTTCGACTCCTGACATGAGTGACGAAACGGTGTTGGAGAAAGCGACGGAACGAGAGGGGTAGAGAAACGGGTGGGAAGAGCTGGGAAATGAGTGTCAGTTCGTGAGATAGCAGAAGGATGAGGAGAGTTTACGCTTGCTGGCACCCTGCCCCCAATGAGCTGTCTGGCTTCGAGAGGAGAGATGTTTCCTTCTGCAGCTGTTGTTTTAATCGCTTTTTCGTGTAAAAAAGCGGGACAGTTTTTATCTGTGGGCAGGTGATCACCCTTACAGTTAGTACAACAAGGAGGAGAGTCCTGATTTGGACAAGGAACATCAGAGGAGTGTTTTTTCTTGCCACATCGGATACACTTTGGTTGACTTTTGCATTGAGAGGCAATATGATTAAACATAAAGCAAGATAAGCAGATCTTAACAGGAGAATGCCAGGGATCGATAGGATCGCGAACTTGGAAAAGTGAGATATGGTCAGGACGAAGACGGCCATCAAACTTCAAATAAACAGTTTGCGTAGGGATGAGTTTAGACTCAGAATTTACAGTGACTTTACGGTTTTGTCGGCGGGCTACTAGGATGGGAAAAGGTAAATCAGCATATTGAATGATCTCATCTTCTGACAAGTCTAGGGGAACACCCCTGATGACACCTTCGCAGGAGAGAAAAGAATCAGGAATGAAGGCGGTTAGTCTGTCAGCTTTAAGGGTAGGAAGTGAGAGGATAGCGTTAGCTGTCATAGAATTTCCAAGAACGATAGAAACTTGGTGTTTTCCAGAACTAAAGACGTGTGAAACCTCTTCTTTCTTAAACTTCTGCAGAAGGATCCTGCCAATGCGGGTAGCATTCAGCCTGGGTGTGGTGGTTGAGATGTATGTTGGACGAATCAACACCACAAATGGTCCTTGAAAGTGGTTTGAATACCGATTGGCCAAAAATCTCTCAGGAACGCTGCTTTGACTCTCACCAACTTGATTTTGAGTCTGGTCCTGCGTAAGGTTCTTCGTATGGTCCTGTGTCCCCTAGCAAGTCGTGCCACCGATAAACAACCGCAAAAACGACTGACGTCGTTTTGTGCAAAAATGTTACGGCAAATCACTGCAAAACGACCGATATTATTTCATACTCGATCGGTCGTTTTCCGGCTAGTTAACGAAAAAACGACTGCAAAACGACCGACCTTATTTCACGTTCGATCAGTCGTTTTACGTTTAACGACTGTAAAACGACTGATCTTTTTTCAATTTTCAAAAAAAAAAAAAAAAAAAAAAAAAAAGTGCCGCTGGTAGGTCTCGAACTTGCAATCTTCGGTTTACCAGTCGAGTACTCTGCCTACTCGGCTACTCAGTTCGTTGAAGTATGATCAACACACGTTCCTCATAAGCTACCATACGTTTTGGCGAATAACTTATAAGGAACATGAGTTTAACATGTATTAACGAACTGAGTGGCCGAGCAGGCAGAGCACTCGGCTAGTAATCCGAAGGTTGCGGGTTCGAGACCTATAGGTGTGACTAATTTTTTTTTTTCTCCGAATGCGATATTTCAGGAGCACGCACATATTTTCTTGGTCCGCGCATTTATTAATTTAATAATATTTAATTAATATTAAAAAATGAAAAAAGATCGGTCGTTTTGCAGTCGTTTTTCGGTCATTAAACGTAAAACGACTGATCAAGCATGAAATAAGGTCGGTCGTTTTGCAGTCGTTTTTTCGTCAACTAGCCGGAAAACGACCGATCGAGTATGAAATAATATCGGTCGTTTTGCAGTGATTTGCCGTAACATTTTTGCACAAAACGACGTCAGTCGTTTTTTGGTGAACTAGGGGTTAATTGCGGTAAAATTGCAGTGACACGACTTGCTAGGGTCTGGTTAAGCGTCTGGTTGTGTGTCTGGTTCTGCGTTTGGTTATGAGACTTGCTCGGATCTAGGGATGGTGGTTGGGATTTACCTTTATCGACTTTAGGTTTACGCCTGTTGTCCTGTCCGAGAAAATTCGAAGCATCTGCATCATTTGTTCTTTTACGAGAACCTTTGCCAAACTCTTTGTGAAGATCCGCTAATTGAGACGCAATAAGGGCGGGATCAATATCCATGGATTCTTCGTCGGATAAATCTTCAACACCCGAAGGCAACGAGGTTGATTTGTCAGGAGGTATAGCAGAGGCGGCCATGACGCGCCGCCTGCACCCTCGAAGAGTGCCTTTTGAGGTTATAAGTGAAAAAAGTAAAACTGAGACCAAACTATGAATAAAATATAATGAAAGGTTTAAAAGAAAAAGAAACTAAACAAGTATCTAGCACACTACTCAAAAAATAAAGTCACACTTAAAAACAGGTAAAAGAAACTCCAACTAATACAGGCATTTGAACTCAACAACGGCTACGATGCGAATCCCATCTTCCAAGCGAATCTCGGCGCGAGGTCTAGAATTTTGGTCTACAAAACGGGCCTACGTTTTAGTTCCAGTTGTCACTATAAGCGTCGCTCCGATCGTTGAGTTCCACGGTGAAGTTAGCGCTTGGTCGATAAACGATATTCAATTTCTGATTACAGATTCCAAAGTAACTCGATAGCGAAACGCGTTGAGTAAGGGCGTTCGTGACCGTAAGGTTGACGGATCAAATCTTTATATAAGCAGTTTTTTTTTTTTTAATTAGAGGAAATACCGTTTTAAAGTGTCGGAATGTCCACCTTTTATTTTTCAGTTTTCAGTTCATGTTTTAATCGACCCACAATTTACTTAATTAGTTACAATAATTATACATTCTTGATTAAAAAAAAAATGCATAAGGAAAGAATCGATCCGCGAACCTTCCGAATACGAAGCTTGTATCTACGCGCTTCGCCGCCGCGTCGCTTTACGTTAGGTGTTCAGTTACTCGATATCGTTTATTTGATATAATTTCTGTTATGGAATTTGGACAATTAGCATCACCTACCGACTTAAAAACTGGCAATAATCGCCTTGCAATCTGAACAAACTAAAATAACTTGTTTATACTTTTCGCGTACCGATGCTATACCTCTCGCCCCCTATGATACGACGGTTTTCGACGAAACGCACAATTAAACGATCCTTAAAGCGCCTCCAGGTGATAGTAGGACAGAATCCAATAATTAGTCAATCCGTAATTACGTGTGAACTTAATGTATTCGAGTATGATCGCATAAGTACGAACGTAGAAGAATGCTCTGTTAAAAATTCCCGCTCTCTGGGATCTAATCGTACGCTGCGCCTCTATCGGCGAAAGCTGAAATAATTTTGGCTCATTTCATCGACCATCTGCTCAGCACTACGTTCGGTCTCCTTTACTCTATCCTCCATGCGTACATCGCTACGTTAATTCCGACATAGCATCCGTTGTGTGACGCGTTTATGCTGTTCCTGTGCCACCAAATATCTATCTGGAAATGTATATACTATTAGGGCTGTTCAAAAAAACGTAATTTCTTTATAATCGGTTGCTCCTGAAATTCTGTATTGATTATCACAAAAAAAATGTTTTCGCGAAAGCTGGGAGTTGTGCGATGATATTAAGTACTGCTCTCAAGGCCGAAATTAATTAAAAACGTCGATTTTTAGAATTTTTTTTTTTTACTTGGTGAAGCGCTCATGGAGATTGTGGTTGCTTTCGATAGACTATGAAATTGTGTAAAGGCAGAAACAAGTTCGATAATGTTTAGTACTGCGGCATCGATATTGAAGTTAACAAAATAAAAAATGAAATCCTTTAAAACATTGAATTATATTTCAACGCCTCGTTCTCGTGATTACTACGTAGTACCGCTACTTTCCACTAGGTGTCGCCACAAGTTTCAGAGATAAAATGAAAATCTCTAGGATAGTCTCCTGACTAGGTTCCGTTTCCGGTGTTCCTCATAACGTTCTTTGTGCTGGTTGTCGTCACATGTGAAAAATCTACGTCGTGTATTTTTTCAACCTTTTTTAACGTTAATTTCATAATAATCGTCATGGAGAAGGCGAAGAAGAGGAAGCGCGGTTCCATAGGAGAAGAAGAGGCTAATCGGATGCTGAAAGTCCTGAAGGAGTTAGAAGAAAACATAAGAGGACGCTCGGCAGAAGATCGAGAGAGCGAGAGCGATGACGACCTTTCGCAAGACGAGCACAAAGGTACGCAGGAATTGCAGGACGACGTCAATTTGCTAGACAATAACGGCGATCCTCAATTAAAAGAAAGACTCATTCGTCAAAGACGACGAATTCCAAGCGGAGGGACGCAGTTCCCCCGACAACACTCTTCGCGCTCTTTCCGAAGAAAGGGAAAACGAATCTAACCTCGACGCACATGCTATCGAGGGACAGTTTCCCAAAGTGGACGAACAAACTCTTCTTATCTTGGGAGAGGACCCATCCGTAAAGGAGCCAGAAGAGTTTGTTATTCACCCAGTTCTAGCTGCTCGCTGGAAAGTTTGGCTGTCCACGGGTCTAAATAAACAGACCAAGGAGGAAATACTCGGGAAATATTCTCGAAAAGGGAATTGCCCCCTTGAGGCACCGGACTTAAATCCGGAAATAACCACAACTCTGAACGAGTCGGCAAAGAAGAGAGACGACCACTTAAAAAACGCCCAGGTGCAGATTGGGACGTCACTCGCAGCTCTTGGCTCAGCGATTACTTTGATACTCGCTGGAGATGGTAGGGTGGATCACTACGAACTTCTGGGACACCTATCGGATGTTGGGAAATTATTGACCGATCTTCACCAGGGCCATAATACATCTCGCAAGGCCTTTATATTACCAGGTCTAGATAAAAAGGTCAGAGATGTATGGGAAAAAACAAAACCTGGGAATTTCCTCTTCGGCGAGGACCTAGGTGAAAGGATCAAGGAGAGCCGATCGATTGAAAAGATGGGCAAAGATCTCAAACCAACTCCAGTAACAAAGAAGCCTTTCACGAAGACACCAGGGGGTTTAAACTCCCAAAGCTCGTCGGCAAAGGGTCAGAGGACAAACCAGACGAGCAACAAACCAAAGTCCTCATCGAAGTACCAGTCCAAGACGTCCTCGCAGCAGAGGAGCCCAGCGAAGACCTCGTACAACAAGTCGTCGTATCGACCCAGGAAATAGAACAGGTTTGTCCGGCAGGTCGCTTAAAATTTTTTATAAAAAATTGGGAGAATATAACCTCGGACAAATTCGTGATTAATTGCGTCAGGGGTTATAAAATTCCTTTTACGGAAGCTCCCAAGCAGACCTCGCCTGTTCCAATTCCAAAATGGTCAAGAAATGAATCAGAAGCGATCCGATTGGAAATTAATAAACTTTTAGTGATCGGTGCAATCGAACGATGTACCTCTGTAAAAGACCAATTCATTTCGCCTATTTTTCTGGTCGATAAACCGGATAAGTCAAAGCGTTTTATTATTAACCTCAAAAAACTGAACAAATACATTTATACACCTCATTTTAAGATCGAGGATATTCGCACGGCCACTAAACTTCTTTCAAGGGGAGCGTTCATGTGTCATTTGGACCTTAAAGACGCTTACTTCTCCGTTCCCATTCACAAGGAACACATGAAGTATTTGAGGTTTCAACACGGAAACGACCTTTTTCAATTCAAATGTCTACCGTTTGGACTTAATATTAGCCCTTATGTTTTTACAAAAATCAGTAGACCAGTAGTGAATTGGCTTAGAGAAAGAGGTTTTCTGTCGGTGATTTATCTCGATGATTTTCTTCTGGTGGGGGAAACTTTTCAATCATGCCGAAAAAACGCGGAAGTTACGTGTACGTTTCTCGAGTCCCTCGGGTTTATAATCAACCGAAAAAAGAGCTGTCTCACACCAGCTAACAGATGCAAATTTTTAGGTTTCGTGCTAGATTCGAACTCTTTATGTCTAGAGCTACCCACGGATAGACAAGCGGACCTGGTAAGGGCCACACAATCTTTTGCCTCGAGACAGCAGTGCAAGATTAGGGATCTAGCGCATATAATCGGTCGATTAGTCGCAAGTTGCCCAGCGGTAATGTACGGATGGGGATATACCAAAATACTAGAAAGAACGAAGTTTCTAGCCTTAGAGTCAGCGGGGGGCGACTACGACCAAGTTATGACTCTCACAGAAGAGGCCGTTAAGGAATTGCGTTGGTGGATCGAAACCTTACCGGTAGCAAAAAACCCAATTAAGTCGTTAATTTATGTCCGAGAAATTTATACCGATGCATCAAACTCGGGATGGGGCGTTTTTTGCGAGGGACAAAGATCCCACGGTTTTTGGAATACCGAAGAGAAGTCGTACTCTATTAATTATAGAGAACTATTGGCGGTCTTGTGGGGACTTAAGTGTTTTGCTTCCGACCTCACTAATTGCGAAGTGTTGCTCCGCGTAGACCACACTACAGCAATTGCCTATATAAATAAGATGGGGGGAACACAATACCCACATCTTAATAACCTAGCCAGAAAAATCTGGAAATGGTGCGAGAGGCGGAAGCTGTGGATCTTTGCATCTTACATTGCCTCCAAGGAAAATGTGGAAGCAGATAAAGAATCTCGTTCGAGAAACATTGATACGGAATGGGAAATCGCGGAGGGGGCGTTCAAGAAAATAGTTGACGTGTTCGGGGAACCAGAGATCGACCTTTTTGCCTCAATGGCTAATGCGAAGTGCTCAGTATTCTGTTCGTGGGGACGCGATCCTTATGCAAAATACGTGGACGCATTCACGATCTCGTGGAGTAATCGTTTTTTCTACGCTTTCCCCCCATTTGCCCTTATCCTTAAGGTGCTCAGAAAAATTTGTCTCGACCAAGCCCGCGGCATAGTAGTGGTTCCTCGATGGCCATCTCAGCCCTGGTTCCCGGTTTTTACGTCGATGATTATAGGAACCACCATCGAGTTTAAACCATCCTCATCTCTACTTTTATCGGTCTGCAGGTCACTTCAACATCCATTGGCACCTACCCTCACGTTGATAGCAGGAGTGTTATCCGGGAAGCCTACAGGAAAAGAAACTTCTCGGAGGCAGCAATAAACATCTTTATTGCGTCGCTAGCAGACACAACGTTGAGGCAGTACAACGGAGCCTTCAGGATATGGTGGGATTTTTGCAACAAGGGCAGTATAAACCCTTACGAGGCTACAATCGAAGACGTGATCTCTTTCCTGTCAGAGTATTTCGATAGAGGGGCATCTTACGGGACACTAAACTCGACACGATCAGCAATCGCGCTAATCGTACCAGCAATATCGGAGAATAAAACGATAAGCCGGTTTTTCAGGGGTGTTTACAGACTCAGACCCTCTCGTCCAAAATACTCAAAGACGTGGGATACCTCCCCAGTTCTAGATTATATTGCAAAGCTTTACCCTTTAGAATCTCTCAGTCTTCAAGACTTAACAGATCGTTTGATAATTTTGTTGGCACTCGGGACGGGCCATAGGATTCAAACCTTTTCTCTCCTGGATGTAGAGCACATCGCGGTAACACCGGCGGGAGTAGAATGTAAAGTCGTGGAAATTATCAAAACATCAAAAGTTGGAGCGAAACAACCCTTGTTTTTCCTCCCCTTTTTTACAAGCGAGCCTCAACTATGTGTGGCAAGAACCGTAGTACGGTACATAGAGGCTACCAAGTCCTTGAGAGGCAATATCACTAAGTTATTTTTATCCCTAAAGAAACCCCACAAAGCAGTCGGGGCACAAACTATAAGCAGATGGATTCGCAAAATTCTGACTCGATGTGGCATAGACAAGGACTTTACCGCATACTCAACGAGACACGCGGCCACGTCCTCCGCCTTCGCAAAGGGTTTGGACCTTAATTTAATTAGGAACTCGGCGGGTTGGTCCAATAACTCAAAAGTGTTCGCTAGGTTTTACAACCGACCGATAGTATCATCAAAAAAGAATTTTGCATCTACTGTGTTGTCTAGATAATAAGCTGTAGATCATAAGCTCTACATTGGTTTGCGTTCTTTATATCGTTTTCTATTTATACCTGTTAACAGTTATACAGAGTATATAAAACAAATAAAAGCAAATAAGAAAATTGTGTTCTGAACATCTACGTAGTAATCACGAGAACGAGGCGTTGAAATATAATTAACGATCAAACGAACTTATAAGTGAAGTTCGAGCGTAATTATATGATACGCCTCGTTCGAAGGGATTACCTCCCACCCAGAGCACCTCGTGTCTCTTACCCACCCAAACCACAAATAGTGACTATATTGTGGTTGCAATTTTCTTAAGGAAAGCACTTTAAACATTATGAGGAACACCGGAAACGGAACCTAGTCAGGAGACTATCCTAGAGATTTTCATTTTATCTCTGAAACTTGTGGCGACACCTAGTGGAAAGTAGCGGTACTACGTAGTAATCCCTTCGAACGAGGCGTATCATATAATTACGCTCGAACTTCACTTATAAGTTCGTTTGATCGTTAAATATTCATCTGCTCATCGACTATTTCGCGGGTTTTCAAATGACAAAATGGCTCATGAAACGGGAGTCCTGTATGATCAAATTTAGTACTGCCGCATCGATATCGCAGTTTCCCAAAATTCTAAAATCGCTTATCATCATCATGATTATAATCATACATGAGTCCCGTTTCAAGAGACATTTTTTCATTTGAAATCACACGAAATAGTCGATGAGCAGACGAATATTTCAATGTTTTAAAGGATTTAATTTTTTGATTTCGGTAACTTTAATGTCGATGCGGCAGTACTAAACATTATCAAACATGTTTCTGCCTTTACACAAATTCATAGTCTATCAAAACTAACCACAATCTCCATGAGCGCGTCACCATGTAAAAAATTTTTTTTATAAAAATCGCCGCTTTTCATGAATTTTGGCCTTGATGCGGCAGTACTTAATATCATCGCACAACTGCCAACTTTCGCGAAAACATTTTTTGATGATAATCAATACATCATTTCAGGAGCAGCCGATTATAAGAAAATTATGTTTTTTTGAAAAGCCCTAATATACTATTGCTTCGCCGTGTATTTCATAGACTAGCTCATCACTGGACGACGTTATGATTTTCTTATAGTGATTAGTAGGTTGCGAAACATAGTGGTTGGCAGATTGCGAAAGATCGGTGTGCGAAATCACAGAGTCGACCACTGAAGAAGTGTAATATTTCAGAAGTTTTGAAATATAAATGACCATATCACCTAAACGACTGAACGTAGAGGGCTCGTTTTGGTCTTAAACGAATTATTTTGGCCTGTAGTATCTGATTATATCTGAAAAAGACTTGAAAACGCTATCATTTTATCAATATATCATATTAGCCTCGAAAAAAAGTGGTCAAAACAAGTTGGCTCGAGTAAATGATCTGCGGTAGTGTAAATGTACTTGTCTCGAAACGCTGCCACGTCTCTTGATATTCTTAACAGTGTACGTTTCGCCTCGCCTTAAGGTATTCCGAGCGTGAGGGCATAGTCTTCAGAATTCTATAATTTTCGACTATACTATAGTTTTATTACCTAGAATTGTGTCAAAAAAATCCCAGGCGTGGTAGCCGGCCATTTAATGATTATTTATCCCTTCAAAAAGTGCAATATTAGCACAGAAAGATATGGCCGCGTTTCAATTGCAGATTTCATTAGTCAAACATCTCGACATCGGAAAGATAAAATATGCAATGGACACAGCGGATTTCAGAGATAAATTATCGCGCTTAAAAACTATACCGACCGAAGTCTTTTGCGAGAAAATATTATCTAAAGGTGTGAAAAAAAATCTGATATCACGTGGCAGTCATAGCGGGACCTGTGACATGATAGCTGGCAACGGCTGTACATCGTCAGCTGTGCTTCTGACGTTCGCCGGCGATGTCCATACCTGATCTATAGAGATAAAAATAATATAATGAATAGAATAGAGGATCGAATACATAGTAATAGGGGTGAAGGAAATAGCAATAGTTGTTAAGTTGTTAGGTTAGCGGCCCGCGCGTTTTGGAGTGTCTGTCATACTGCGACATACGCAGCTATTGTTTTCGTGCTCCTTCTGCAAACATGGCGCTCAATCATGTGGTACGCTACAACAGCGTTGTCAGATCGTTCGTGAAGGCTCAGGCCCGTAAGATTTGAAAGTGAAAAATTGTTTTCAAAAACACAAATTCTGCATATTTTGTGCATCAGGGAGTTTAATCGGACATTTAAAAAGATTCTCAAATAGTTTCACGGTGGTACAGCGTTACATGCTCGAGGATATTAGGGGCCCCGCACAGGCACCCAGAAAACCCGCACCTAGGCGCTCGGAATACCTTAAACGGGGCATTCGTTACCTATAAGTTAAGTAGATTATAAAAAGACCAAAGCGAAATTTTTTATATTTTTTATAAGCAAACATCGGTACGAGAGAACATACAAATACTAAGAACAACTCAAAACAGAAAACTTAAAAATAATTATCTCGACAATATCTAGTATTATTTAGAGTATTTTTTAAATACTCTACTACTAATACTAAGAACGCTTCAGGATATAAAACTAAAAAAATAATCATTTTCATAATATCTAGTAATTTATAGAGTGCTTTTTATAAGCAAACATCGGTAAGAGTGAACATACAAATACTGAGAACAATTCACAAAACTAAAAAAATAATTATTTCGATAATATCCAGTATTCTTTAGAGTATGTTTTAAATCCTCTACTACTACTAATACTAAGAACACGTCTGAATAAAAAACTAAAAAAATAATTGTTTCGATATTATCTAGTCACTTTTAGAGTATTTTTTATAATCAACCATCAGTAAAAGATACCATACAATAGTTATATGATACCATACAAATACTGACAATAATTCAGTATAGAAAACAAAAAAAAATAATTATCTCGATAATATCGTATGAAAAAATAATCACTGTGATTTCGAAATCACGATGAATGATACGTTTTGTAGGAAATGTAACTGCAAACAGGTACCAAATGATATGATGAATTCTATATCATTGTAATGGTGCAATGATATAGAATTGTTTAATTACTTATAAACCAACGAATAAAATGTTTTCAAAATAACGATTTTTATAAAAATTTCGAATTTCGCTTAGATTATGCAGCTTTATCTGTACTGAGAATGCCTAACATTCATAAAGACTGTCTATTTATTTTTTGGAGATCTTTGCTTTTCCTTTCTTCGTAACTTTGCGAGAACGATCTTTTGCTAATTTTCGGTCAGTTACCATCGGCTCGTCATCGCGCATCAGCAATAAATCATCAGCAGTTTTATCCGGGATCAAATTTTCCACTTCCCCCTCGAGCTCAGACGAAACTTTATGCTTTTTAGTTTTTTCTGCTTGGTCCTTTAGAGCTTTATTTTCGTTCAGTGGGCGTTTTGACGCGACTTTTTCCACAACAAAAGAATCTACAACAACAGGACAACAAGCAGCCTGAGACATCTTTGCAGTGAAGGGCCCGATGCTTTTAAGCTGTGAATGAAAACTTCTCTTGGCTCTCAGCTCTTCAGCAGAAAAGTGATGCAAAGCCAGTTTTTCCAAGATCCTGATATTGTCTTTGATGCTCCTTCCAAAACTTAGGGGTTGCTGTGCTCTCAAATTGATCTCTCTACCCATTGCATGGATATTCAACTTTTTAGAATCCACATCTGGGAACTTAGTTTGGAACAGATGAAACGTGTCTGTGAAGCCAGCAATTACAGAGTGAAATTTCTTCTCCATTGCCAAGTCTTTGATTGCCCGAATCAAGAGAGCGGCAAAGACGAAACAACATTTGTGCGCAATTAAGGTACACGGCCCATTCAGTTTCTTCAGGTACTGATACATCTCCTCCAGCACAACATTTAGAGGCCATGAACGCTTCATTACTTTGTCTTTATAGATTTGTCCATGACGAATCTCCAGATGATTGATTTTCGTCATATCCTTAGAGATTTCCATGGTGGGATCAATGTATTTGTTGAATGTTGACGAAACACATTTCATAACTATCTGTGATATATCACAATCGTTTTTATAATCATCAACTGATGTTTCCAATCCAAAAAAAACGAGGATTGGTTTGACAGCAGCCATCTTGAATTAAATGTTACACATTAACGACGAATAAAAAAAATCGTTGTAATTTGGTGAAATACTTATTATTCGTATGATTATTAACAAGTCGTCGAATTGATAAGATAGATACCTTTTTGTAGTCGGTTGTACAGAATATGTAACCAATGCGGGTGAGGTACTACTTTTGACGAAGACGAAAAATCGTGGAGACCGAAAGCTCATATACTTTTTGTATTTCGCTTCGCTTTTCCGTTCAGAAACTATTGTTAAGATTTTTTCACGTATTTTGAAAGAAAATAACAGAGCACATTTACACCAAACTTATTGGGATTTGCTCTTCCCGAATATTCTCGAAGCCCGATTTTTTGGTGAACCCGGTAGGAGACGCCTTATGCTTATAATGTCGTGAATGTACTGGTAAACCACCGGATACGTAAGGAAAGACAGTGTTGCCAATGGGCGGGAGCTAAATATCAATTTAAAATTAATAAAAATTGTAAAAATAAAGGTAACCGAGTCGCCGACTATTAATATGTATCTAACAATAAATCCTCTACATATAATTTAGAATATTATTTTTAATAATATTGTAAATTAATAATATTATTAGTTTAGAGGAAAATTAAAAAAATGAAGTTACTGTCGACAGAACCGGATACAAGGATATAGGACTTTTTTTTAGAAGGTCTTAAGAGGCAGTGGTACTTCCCCCACCACACCTCAAAATTTCAAACGCTGTTTTCTCTCAAAAAACAACACAGATTGGGCTTGCATTTTGAGGGAATACGCGGAAGGATGGTACAATTGGGCTAAGCTTCTGGCTCGTCAGTCGATTCAGTCGTTTTTTTGTGAGAATTAAAAGAAAAATAGTGCGAGAGAGACAGAGTTATGTGCGAGAGAGACAGGCCTATAGGCGTTTAACATTGGGCGAAGAAATTCCTGCCGGTGTATCACATTCTCTTAATCGACGCAGAAACGTTCCCTCATAATTAGTAGCCTTATGTTGAACATTTGGTGGTCATTAATTAGCATATTAGATGTGATTAAACGTACACGAGCATTAAACCTGCATCGGACACTATGATCAGTGATGTGTGACGCAAGGTTGCGTCTATATCGAAAGGACAGTCGATTATCGAATCCGCGAACCCCGCGAACCGCGCGCCGAGCTGATTAATTCAAACTGAGATGCTAGAAATAGAAACTTATAGATATTCTAGAGGTAGAATTGGTCACACGAGAATGTAGCGAGCGCATGGGGAAGACTTTCTTTTTTACGATTCTCGAGAAACTCTTCACGACTCGAGGACCACCGGAAGAGGGTAATCAACAGCATCCTTGAGCCGACAACGAACAACACGCGAAGACGCGCCGGTTATTGTCAATTGCCATGTACCATCAGCGGAGACCGTACGTGATTTCTGCCCGTTTTTCCGGCTCAGAAGAGTCGCCACTTGGGTAGACAAAAAACAGGCCCCGCGTACGGTCCGGTACGCCAACACGTGGTGACCAACAGGCCGCGGCCGGCGCCGATCCGCCGATCGACGCCGGGCCCGCCGAGCCCGACGGACGCGCTACCCCCGCTGCAGCCAGGGAGACGGGAGTGGACAACAGCCCCGGAGTAGGAGAACCGACGCTACAACGACGACCGATGATTGGGCAGCGTTCACCACGGAGGGATGAACCACCCCCATCCAACGACGCATCGGAGACCTCGCCGAAAACTTAACGAGTATATTTAGGCAGAATAACTTCGACTTTTGTATGGAACGGACGTTCTACGTTTGCATTTGTATTTGCTAATTATTCAATATATATACACACAGTTTGACTTTCATCTTTAACTTCAATCACTGAATATTGATTTTCAAACCCGTCCTGCGTTCCCGCGCCTCCGAGCCGAACACTTCAGTGTTCCACGGGCGAAACGTTCCCTCGCGCCATCTCATACGCGTTTCGAGAAACAAAACATAAATTACCGGAATCCGGAACATCACAGATGTAAAGCCGAAAAGTGATCGTCACGTGACAGTCATATGACTGTCACAGAACCGTCACATGACGAGAGTTAAAATGACGAACATAACGATAATGACCAAAATCCGAAAAATAAGGTGCGCATGAATACATCGTGACGGAAAAAATGACAGAAAATATCGTGACCGTCATTTTACATCTATATAGATGAGCCAGGGTTTGGAAGTAACGCGTTACTAGTAAAGTCGTTAGTGAATTCGTTACTTTTTGGTGGTAACGGTCGGTAACGTCGTTACATTTTTATTCGAGTAATGCTAAGATAACGTTCGTTACAAATTTTTTTGTAACGAGTAACGCAATTGCCGCTACTTTTTCGTTACTTTTTGTGGTACAAAGTATTTTTTAACAAGTAGCTTTCGTTTATTTTCGTTGGTATCCTTGTGAAGTGTACAGTGCCAAACTAATAAGCTCCATGAAGTTGGCTGACCACCTTTAACTTTTTTAACTTTTTCTTTTTTATATCATTTGATAATCGTTAGATATTGATTGATAGTCTAATATCAATGTTTGATAGTCGAAAGTTTTTTTTTAAAATAAAAATCAAAATATACCCTGAAGATAGCGGAATTTTTTTTCGTTTTCCATCGAATCTAATTTTTGTTAGTCCTATCGATGCGGAATCGTTTGATAGTTAACAATTAACAGATAATATCGATCGATAGTCGACGGTGTGTAAAAAAAAATGAAAAAACGCTTCATAAGGCACGGTCACCTGGGAACATAACCTAAAATATCAGGTTTTGCGCTAAAATTAATTTAATGCACTCGAAATCAATGCGGAATCGTTTGATAGTTGATAATTATCGTATGATACCGTTTGATAGTTCATAGTTCGTCATCAAAAGAATTTAGAAAACTTTATGCGCTTCATAGAGCCCCGCCAGATCGCAGCATAACCTGAAATCGATTAAACGTATACGCAATCAATGCGAAATCGATTGATAGTTGACAATTATCGTATGATAACGTTTGATAGTCCACGGTTTGTCATAAACAGCATTTAAAAAACTGTATGCGCTTCATGGGGCACGGTTACCTGGGAACATAACCTAAAATATCATGTTTCGCGCTAAAATTAATTCAATGCACACGTAACCAATGCGGAATCGTTTGATAGTTGATAATTATCGTATGATACCGTTTAATAGTTCATAGTTCGTCATCAAAAGAATTTAGAAAACTTTATGCGCTTCATAGAGCCCGTGCAGATCGCAGCGTAACCTGAAATCGATCAAACGTATACGCAATTAATGCGGAATCGATAGATAGTTGACAATTATCGTATGATACCGTTTAATAGTTCACGGTTTGTCATAAGAAGCATTTAAAAAACTGTATATGCTTCATAGGGCACGGTTACCTGGCAACATAACCTAAAATCGATTTTATTTATTACTTGCAGCTGCGGTTCTCGGATGACGAAGGAACATTTTGTTATTTACCGTAGTTTATCGTTAGAGGCTGCAACTCGAAAATTACAAAGGAGAGTGAGAGAGTGAGAGTCAAACGAGAGTGAGAGAGGTCGCTGGGACATTACATCTCCCCCCTTAGATTAAAGATATATAATAAATGATATATCTTTTACATGAATCAAGTTATTATTTAGGTATAAAATGAACGAGGCTATCGATTCTTAGAGTAATTTCATTGACGCTATCGCTATGAGCACATAATATTACAGTCATTCTTAATTTCTAGTTCATTCATTTTTATTTTTTTTATCATCATACAGAGAATAACATATTGGTTTACAATTAGTTATATATACTACTACCGGCGTTTATACTACAAGCACGAGTGGGTCTTGTGGCTACAGTCGGTTTGTTTATAGGGATGTCTTCGTTATCGTCTGATGCGGTTTCTGTTTCAGAATCTTTTATTACTTTTTTTGGAGTAATTTCTACTGTAACTGGCAATTCCTTTCGAGGTGTTTGATATCGACGGGTTCGTGGTGATTAACTTCTTTGGTCTCTATTGTTGACTTTGAAAGTTAGGCAATTAATAATTTTAGCACAACCGCTCGAACCGTCATCGTGATCATGGGGTCTCCTAGTAGATCGGCACCGTTTACCGCATTTGAAAAGTATGTACAGGAACAGTATGATGCAGAAGGCAACACCTATATAGGTGAATATAGACATTTTGCGGTGGACTTCTTTTCGTTCGGACATTTCGTCGAGAATATTCGAGATCGTGTTTAACTTATGACTAGCTACATCTAGATTTTCCATATTTACATTTGCGAGTGGAATTTGTCGCAAGCTGGGGACGAAGCTTTCGTTGCTTTTGACATTAATACAACAATCATCGTCTGAGATATTGAACTTCGGTACGATCGATGAGGTATTGCTTACGTAAGAGCTCTGCGCGATCAAAATCGTGGATGCAGTATACGCTTTGCATTGGGCTGACAATTCGAATATTCCAGAACCTGATAACTTGATATCGAAAGGTTGACGTTCGTTTTTGCAATTAATCGTTATATCACCCACTCGAGGCAAAACGTAAGCCCATTGATTTTTGTCTAGTAGCTTATGCCAGATGTCGTGGTTCATTTGGATTGAACGCGTGTCGCATGATTTTGGTATTTTCGCGTTTGTGAATAGGAGTTCGGTCTCGCAAATGGTCTTCACGTGAGTGGCGTACAGTGGTTTCGTCAGTTTGCAAATGTAGGATTTTTCAGAGGATTGTTTACAGTCGTTCAAAGAGTCGAGAGTTGTGTACTGTGATTTTGTCTTTGACATTACGAGAAACTTTGCAGTAGGCTGAATAAATCGATAAGTGTTATTGTGTTGTATGACTGGCAATGGAATGATTTGGTATAGATTATATGTTGTTTCAGAAACAAGAGGAGTCTCGATTACGAAGATTAATTTGTTGTCCATGTAGTACGCGCAGAGTTTCACAAGGTTCAAGAGTTCGTGAGCATTAGCGTGATCCAGAATGTAAGGGTAGTTTAAGCCCGATGGTAGAAATTGAATTGTCTTCTTGAGTTCATCTACGTACTGGACAGGAGTAATAATGCGCGGGTGTAGCGCGTTTTGTTTCGCGAATAAAATACTGTTTGTAATTGTTGATAGTTCTCTATCGACTTCGTTAGTTAGTAATGTTAAAAACGCCAAATGGTGTTTTGCATTCTCTTCGACTTCAATGTGGTTCACTCTCAGTCGTAACTCTTTGTTGTAATCGTCTAGGGCCTTGAAATTTTCGTTCAGAATCTTTTCGCTGTGATGTAAGTTCGTGATCGTCTCGATAAAGTTCGTTATAGTCGTTTGAACTACCTGTACTTGGGATTTCAGTAGGTCAGATAGTTCTTGTTCGTTCGTGTTTATTCTGTCGATTGCGTCGTTGTAGAATTCGGCGTCGTCATTGTCTAAATTGCCTGTGATCGTCTTAAATACAGTTCCGAGGGCATTGATCCAACCTCTTTTAACACGTTGGTGTCCGATTAAATCTTTTAAATCGCGTTCTCTGGTTTTTAACTCGGGAATCGTACGGTTGAGGATTCGCATAGAAACATCGCATAATTTCAATTCTCTGTACACGGCGATGTCACTACAATATACGCCAGTTTTGACAAAACTGTTCTCGATCAGTCGGATTTTCTCGTCTATATGGTTCAGGTCGTAATATGTAACGAGGTTCCATGTTGCGTCGTAGAATCGTAGTTCCTGAATGCTGTTGTAATAAATTCCTGGTGAATGACTGAGTGGAACGTCTCTGTACAGTTCGGCATAGGTGAAGATTGGAAGCCTGTAATGATTGTATGGATCAGTTTGTTTCGTTATGCGTTACGTAGTGTCGTGTGAGATTTCTTTAATCTATTAGTGTGAACTACTACGAATCTTTTTTTGATTTGAATAGTGACGTTGACTGGTGAATTGATTGCAGTAATTTTGTATGGACCGACATAATTTGGAGTTAATTTCTTTGCTCCAGTTATCTTTTCGTTTTTCAAATACACCATTTCTCCTACTTCGTACTCAATGTTGCTGGTTCGTTTGTCATAATAATGTTTGTTTTTGCCTTTCGCTTCGATTAAATGATTTCGTTCAATCTCACGAGTCTTTTGGAATTTGAGTTTGATGTCGTCTACTAAATTGTCATACGTGCACTTGAACTCGCAGTTCCTTTTTAGAGCTGTCGGGATTTTTGGCTTTTTTCCGAACACGAGTTCATATGGAGTAAAATTTGTGGATGTATGTACTGTCGTGTTGTAAGAATACATTGCAGTAGGAAGCCATTCGTCCCAGTCTGATTGATCATTCTTGATAAAATGTTTTAGATAGTCAGCTAGCGTAGCGTGACTTCTTTCTAGTGCACCGTTTGTTTGGGGGTGGTAAGCGGTTGTCTGAATTTGTTTGATTTTGAAAAGTTTCGCGATTTCCTTGAGGAGATTCGATGTGAAATCACGACCTTGATCTGTCAGAATTGATTCAGGAATTCTATATTTGCAAATAAATTCCTTATGCAATGTTTTAGCGATGGTGCTTGCTTCGTGATTTGGGATTGCGTAGGCTTGAGAGAATTTAGTCAAATCGTCGTGGATTGTAAGAATATACTTGTTCCCGTTTTCTGTTAGTGGCAATGGTCCTACAATATCTAGAGCAACCCGTTCGAAAGCTTTTGTTGAAGTAGTTGTGATTTGCATGGGTGCGTGATTCTTTTTCCGAACTAGTTTGTTTGATTGACACGATTCGCATTTCTTGATGTAATCCGCGATATCGTTTTTCATAGAAGGCCATTTGTAGTATGCCTTAATTCGTTTGTAAGTTCGATGGAATCCGGAGTGTCCTGCAGTTGGAGAACCGTGGTATTCGCGCAGGATTTCGGGGACTTGATCAGGAGGAGGCTCATGAAGTGTGTTGAGATAGACGTTTATCGTGATATTGGTTCCCTTGAAAATATATCGCAACATGGATCGAATCTTTTCCCACCTGAATCGTTCATAACCTGTCCCGAGATTCGGGAGGCTGATTGAATCAAGCTTTTCTTTTTGGAGAAGGTTTTTGAGGGTTGACAGAACCATAAAAACGTCCTCGTAGCTGGCCTTATCCCAGTAATTTTCTTTCGCAACCATGTAGAAGACACGTTTGTTTTCCGAGGTTTCAATGCAAACAACTTCGCGAAGATTAGGCTTTTGTTGTTTCAGTTGCGCGCTGTGGTCAAAGCGTTTATTAAATTCGGATAAGAGATTTCCGTTCTCTTCGAGGTCCCTTGGGATGCAGACGGCGTAGTTGTCGTTTGAGGAAAAGAGAGACTCAGCGTGCTCGTTAATTTTATTGTAATTAATCATAGAAGTTGCAAGCTTGACTAGGAAGTCAGCGTATGGGCTCGTTACTTCAGAATTGCCTGTATTAATTGTTGCCTCGTTTTCGTTTTCCGTTTCAATTTCCGGATTGATTCTGCTTAAGGCGTCTGCGTTTGAATTTATTTTTCCCGGTTTGTACTCGATCTTAAACTGGTATTCTTCCAGCTTCAATCTCCACCGAATGAGTCTAGAGCCTGGTTCTTTGAGACTAAAAAGCCATGTAAGTGGTCGGTGATCCGTGATGATTTTAAATTCTCGACCGAAAAGATATGAGCGGAAGTGCTTTGTTGCCCAAACGATAGCTAAAAGTTCCCGTTCAATCGTTGAGTAATTGGTCTCGGCTTTGTTTAACGTCCGACTTGCATATGCGATTGGCAAATCTTGTTTTCCGTGAACTTGAGATAGTACAGCCCCGATTGCGTAATTACTCGCGTCTGTCGTGAGGATGAATTCTTTGGTGAAATCGGGATACTGGAGGATCGGTTCTTCGATGAGTTTTGACTTTAGTGATTCGAAAGCTTCCTGTTGGCTACTGGTCCAGACAAAAGGGGCGTCCTTCTTTAACAATGCTGTCAGAGGATTCGAGATTTTACTGAAGTTTTCGATAAACCTTCGGTAATAACTGGCAAGTCCAAGAAATGCTCTAATGTCCTTGGGTGACTTCGGAACCGGGTATTGCCTTACTGCTGCGACTTTTGCAGGATCGGGTTTAACACCATCTTCTGAAGTTTTGTGACCCAGGTACATAACTTCTCTACGGAGAAATTCGCACTTGTCGAGTTGTATCTTCAGGTTGTGTTCAGACAATCTTTAAAAGATTTCTCTCAACTTCTTCTTATGACTGTTTAATGAATCGGCGTAGATGACAATATCATCGAGATATACGAGACATCGGATTCCCTGTATACCAGCAAGGACCGAGTTCATGAGTCTCTGAAATGTCGCCGGTGCATTTTTCAATCCGAACGGCATGCGAGTGTACTCGTAGTGGCCTGTGGGAGTTGAAAAGGCAGTTTTCTCAGCATCCTTTTCGTGCATTGGGATTTGATGGAATCCTGAGGCTAGATCCAGCGTCGTGAAATATTTCGAGTGACCTAACTGATCGAGAATCTCCGCGATGTTCGGCAAAGGATAAGCATCTCCTATTGTTATGTCGTTTAGTTTTCGATAGTCGATTACTACTCGCCATTTTACTTTACCGGACGCGTCGCGTTTCTTTGGCACTACCTAAAGGGGTGCGTTCCACGGCGATCTGGACGGTGTGATTACCCCGTCGTCTAGCATTTTATTAATTTGTCTGTTGACTTCGTCTTTGTGGCATTCGGGATATCTGTACGTCTTTACGTTCGTTGGTGTTTCGGTCGTTGTTTCGATTTGATGAGTGACTGCGTCCGTGTGCGTCAGTTTGTCTCCCTCTAAATACGCGATGTGATTAAAGTCAATGCAAATATCCAAAATGCTGTTTCTTTCTTCCTCGTTTAGATCGTCGAGCCTGAGATTGCGTTTTAATTTATCAATACTTTCGGCGCTACTGTCGATTTGTCTCGGATCGGGTGATGAGGGTGTTTCGGTTTCGAGGTTGAGGATACGTAGAGTGTCTTCTTCAAGAACTTCAATGTCTACAGTTGGTATTTCTATAGAAATGTCGTCGTCTGTCGTGTTAATTATTGATGTGGTCGCGTTGGAATTCTCGTCTATATTTACTAGGCTTTGACAGAGATACAATCCTTCTTGAATTTCTCTTGACTCGATTATCCCTTCCTTGACGTTGAATAAATTGTTTACTTGGATTTGAACTAAAGTTTTCGAACGTGCAGCTACTTTTATTCTTTGTATCGACGTTTCTGTCGGCATTTGAGGTTCTTGTTTGTCACTACCGCGACTTTTGTCTTCGTTTTTACTGTCTTGTGTCGTTTCCGTCGTGAGTACGTTTTTCATTGGTTTTTCAACGTAAATTAGAGGAATAGATGCGCGAGGAAATTTAAAAATTCCGTTTTTGTTGTCCAATGTTAATTGTAACCCTACTTGAAGATCATTCCCGAGAATTCCTGGGTAATTTAACGGAAAGTCATCTCTTACGATGTGAAATGCCGTATCATAAGAAGCGTTTGCTACATCGATTGTTGCCAAACAATATCCAAGTGTATAAAATGGATCTGGGGTTAGACCTTGTATTTTTACTTTAACGTCTTCATAGCAGAGTACGTCTCCTTGCAGGTTCGAAAGTTTTATAATGGAAATATCAGCTCCTGAGTCGACAAGCATTCGGATATTTCTATCAACTGATTCACGTAATGGCAAGTCTACAAAGGTTGATACTCCGCGGTAAGGATTTATTGTGGCGTTCAAGACTCTTAGTAATCTGCCTGGAGTACTCGGACAGCCCTCGGCGCGGCAGTCGCCGGGACTTGA
The DNA here is from genome assembly GCA_963970395.1 of Ephialtes manifestator. Lineage (NCBI taxonomy): Eukaryota > Metazoa > Arthropoda > Insecta > Hymenoptera > Ichneumonidae > Ephialtes > Ephialtes manifestator. The sequence goes on along the minus strand of OZ019977.1, from coordinate 10,674,652 downwards.
TTGGAGTTTAAATGTTCCGAATTTTCCCTGTTTTGTGTGTGTGAATTGTTGTTTTTTCGGGGGAACGGTGGTTGGAAGTTTGGATTCCGGAAATTTGGATTTGGTTGCGATGCTGAGGTGTTTCCGTGTCCCTGATTTCCGTATTGCGACTGTTGGCGTAGATTGTTATTAAATTGACGTTTGCGACAATCCTCGATCAAATGTCCCACGTTTTTGCAATATCGACAAAATATTTGGTGCGTTTGTTCGCTTTGCCCTGAGTTTGGTTGCGGATTTGACTGAACGTGGCGCACGTTGCGCTGATTGGGTCGTCGATTAGCGTTGTAAAAGCAACGCTGTGTGACGTGACCCGGAATATTACAGATTTCGCAATATCTGGTTTCCTTCAAGCTAAGATTCTGGAATTTCGCGATTTCTAGTTGTGATTTTTGGGAGCTCTCTTCTGCTAGCGCAATTTGAGTGGCTTCTTCGAGTGTGCCCGGTCTGAGAGATTTTAATTAACTACTAAACAAAATATATATATTATTTATAATTATTTTTATGAATGTATGAGGCAGCACTGAATTTACGATTTTTTAAATCGTTTTTACATTGTCTTTTTTTTCTAATACTCAACGAATCTGTAGTTTTTGATGATATCTGTGATGATTTCATTTGTACTTTCGACAAAAAATGTCAAATGTGTTAGTGGTTTAGAATCATACTGTATTAAATTCATTTTGACGAGAAACATCAATTTCCGGTTATGTTGCCAGTTGACCGTGCCCTATGAAGCGCACACAGTTTTTTTAATGCTGTTTATGAAAAACCGTGGACTATCGATAATCGTCAACTATGAAACGATTCCGCATTGATTGCGTATACGTTTAATCGATTTCAGGTTATGTGCTGCAAGTTGGGCGGGCTCTGTGAAGCGCATACAGTTTTATACATCTTTGTAATGACAAACTATGGACTATCGAACAGTATCATACGATAATTATTAACTATCAAATGATATCGCATTGATTGTGTGTACGTTTAATCGATTTCAGGTTATGCTGCAAGCTGGCCGGGCACTATGAAGACAGACAGTTTTCTAAGTTGTTTTGATGACGAACTATGAACTATCAAACGGTATCAAACGATAATTATCAACTATCAAACGATTCCGCATTGATTACATGTGCATTGAATTAATTGTAGCGCAAAACATGATATTTTAGGTTATTTTCCCAGGTAACCGTGCCCTATAAAGCGCATACAGTTTTTTAAATGCTTCTTATGACAAGCCGTGGACTATCAAACGGTATCATACGATAATTGGTAGGGTCTGATGTTCGCAAAACTGATCTTCGCAAAATTTATTTTTTGCGGAAAGTTCCTAGAATGAATGTCCCTATACATATTCCCTCAATCGCTCGGTAGATGGCGCTACAAGCTTCGTCCGAATATCATTGAGCTTTTGCGGGAGCGCCAGCGCAGATTTGAGTTATTTAAAATTCGCCGGCTGACCGTAGTTTGAGGAACTGATGACCGGACGGTATCTCATGGTCCAAGTGTACCACTGCGTTATTCTCCAGGTCTAACTTGACCGGACGATGTCTGTCGTGGTCCAGGTGTACTACGACGTTATCCTCAAGGTCTAGTTTGACCGGGCGGTGCGTCTCGTCGTCCACGAGTACCACGACGTTATCCTCCAGGTCTAACTTGACCGGACGGTGTCTGTCGTGGTCCAGGTGTACTACGACGTTACCCTCGAGGTCTAGTTTGACCGGGCGGTGCGTCTCGTCGTCCACGAGTACCACGACATTATCCTCCAGGTCTAACTTGACCGGACGGTGTCTGTCGTGGTCCAGGTGTACTACGACCTTATCCTCGAGGTCTAGTTTCACCGGGCGGTGCGTCTCGTCGTCCACGAGTACCACGACTTTATCCTCCAGATTTAACTTGACCGGACGGTGTCTGTCGTGCTCCAGGTGTACTACGACGTTATCCTCGAGGTCTAGTTTGACCGGGTGGTGCGTCTCGTCGTCCACGAGTACCACGACGTTATCCTCCAGGTCTAACTTGACCGGACGGTGTCTGTCGTGGTCCAGGTGTACTACGACCTTATCCTCGAGGTCTAGTTTCACTGGGCGGTGCGTCTCGTCGTCCACGAGTACCACGACGTTATCCTCCAGGTCTAACTTGACCGGACGGTGTCCGTCGTGGTCCAGGTGTACTACGACGTTATCCTCGAGGTCTAGTTTCACCGGGCGGTGCGTCTGTAAAGTTAGACCTGGAGGATAACGTCGTGGTACTCGTGGACGACCAGACGCAACGCCCGGTCAAACTAGACCTCGAGGATAACGTCGTAGTACACCTGGACCACGACAGACACCGTCCGGTCAAGTTAGACCTGGAGGATAACGTCGTGGTACTCGTGGACGACGAGACGCACCACCCGGTCAAACTAGACCTCGAGGATAACGTCGTAGTACACCTGGACCACGACAGACACCGTCCCGTCAAGCTAGACCTGGAGGATAACGTCGTGGTACTCGTCGACGACGAGACGCACCGCCCGGTGAAACTAGACCTCGAGGATAACGTCGTAGTACACCTGGAGCACGACAGACACCGTCCGGTCAAGTTAGACTTGGAGGATAACGTCGTGGTACTCGTGGACGACGAGACGCACCGCCCGGTCAAACTAGACCTCGAGGATAACGTCGTAGTACACCTGGACCACGACAGACACCGTCCGGTCAAGTTAGACCTGGAGGATAACGTCGTGGTACACTTGGACCATGAGATACCGTGCGGTCATCAGTTCCTCAAACTACGGTCAGCCGGCGAATTTTAAATAACTGAAATCTGCGCTGGCGCTCCCGCAAAAGCTCAATGATATTCGGACGAAGCTTGCAGCGCCATCTACCGAGCGATTGTGGGAATATGTATAGGGACATTCATTCTAGGAACTTTTCGCAAAAAATAATTTTTGCGAAGATCAGTTTTGCGAACATCAGACCCTACCACGATAATTGTCAACTATCAGTCGATTCCGCATTGATTGCGTATACGTTTAATCGATTTCAGGTTATGCTGCGATCTGCCCGAGCTCTATGAAGCGCATAAAGTTTTCTAAATTCTTTTGATGACGATCTATGAACAATCAAACGTTATCATACGATAATTATCAACTATCAAACGATTCCGCATTAATTGCGTGTGCATTGAATTATTTTTAGCGCAAAACATCGATTTCGGTTTATGTTTGCCAGGTGACCGTGCTTTATAAAGCGCTTTTTCATATTTTTTTTACACACCGTAGACTATCAATCGATATTATCTGTTAATTGTTAACTATCAAACGATTCCGCATCGATTGGATGCAAATTTAATTGATTTTGGTGAAAAATTAAAACAGGCGGTTATATTACCGTTCCATTTCTGGGGCCCTATTCTCGAGAGTATGCGATATTTTTCGTATACGATAAATTTCGATGACCGTATATCGTATACGAGATCGAAATGCTATTCTCGACTGCCATGCGATAGGAGGGCTTCGATAATTTTCGTATACGATATTCTTACATCGTTGCCACATGGAATCAGTGAGCTCTTCCGTTAGAGAAATCGTGCGGACCAATAAATATATAGATTTTATGACTCCCAAATACCCGCGAGATTCGGTTTGGTTATTTCAAAGATATGTGTCTACGAGCAGAGTTGTAAATCCCCATTAATTCATGAGATATAGTTTACAGTACAATTTGTTTTGTAATTATGATTTCATAATAATAATATGTAGTGCTTTTAAAATAGAGTGTAAACATTTGAATAGCTGAAAAAAATACTAATTTTCGCTTTAATATTGCAAGAAATAGTGGAAAAAATGGAAGAAATAAGTAATGCATTACTTTCTTAATGCAATCCTTATTTTTTTCCATTTTTTTTTAAACGGATTACCGCGAGTTTTTATTGAAAAATAATAATTTTTGCAGCCATTCCAAAGTTTAATCATCGTATTACAATCGCTACATGTTATTATTATAAAATCATAATTATAGAGCTGATCGTATCATCATCATTATTTCTCTAAGTATTAGGCATTTACAACTCTGTCTACGAGTATGTCGCAAAATTGCAAACACCGATTTTACCCAATTGAATTACAAGCCGAGCATCGTACGTGACACTATGTATTATAGGCGCGCATACACAAAAGCTTTTTGATAAAGCAAAACTATTCATTTTCTAGAAACATATATTGTTCATGCACAATACATGTAGAAACCAAAGATATTGCATTCAAAAAATCTTCGCGGAAAAAGGGTCTGTCTGAAAATGGAAATGTCTCATGGTGACCAGATGCTTTATTGCTGCAAAAGTCCATGAGTCAATCTCTGGCGACCAAAAGTCTTATTGCAGGTTCCCCACTAAGCGGTTTTCTTAGGTATGCGTAAATTCAAGAACGGCAAGAGTAAAAAATTCAAGTTTTCAATTCTTCATTATTTTCTCTCAGTCATTAGTCAGCAGTCGTTCCGTTCACAAATCGTTTTGTGTAGTCTAAAAATGAGTTCGCAAAACCAAAAAATTTATCTAATTAAAACAAGGATGCAAAGTAGAACCTTGCACATTGCTTCCTCATTATTTTTCGCGTTTTACAAAGCTTCCTCTATGAGGAAGCCAAAAATTGAATAACATACTTGCTCATAGAGGTAGCTTTGTAAGAAGCGAAAAATAATGAGGAAGCAATGTGCAAGGTTCTACTTTACATCTTTTTTTTATGGTTGTTCGAACGAGCCTAATTATAATAAAATTCATTTACAGACTTGGCAAGACATCCGGACGAATTCGAAGCAGAAGCAGTCTCGGATCAACAACCACAGAAACAAGACTGGAGGCGGCCCCGCAACCACCGAAGTTTTGAACGGAATCGAAACTAATGTTGTCGGACCATCATTGATCGGAGGGCATGTGAACATCAAAGAATCTGCTCTGGTATCCGTAAGTTTAATTACAACATCACCTTACACCACTGGTTGAACCAGTTAATTTACACACAGATAAAAAGTGATTTTGTGCCTATTCCCATGAATTTCAGAATCCTGATGACTATAGCCACATCGAATATATAGACGAGTATGAGGACGATGTTTTCATCATAAACGACGAGAACGTGGCACCGGAGCCGACAAAGCAGCCGAGCATCGACTCCGTACTGTCAGCGAAAACGGAGAGTCAAAAAATTTGTACGAAGATCGAGGTTTCTAATACGTTCAGCCCGCTTGGAATGGAACGAAAACGTCCAATCGAATCGACACAAACATCCGGACATTCCAAGCGACCTCGCAGGGTTTCCGCTCAGCGTTTGGATAATGCCATATCAAATACGAATGTGCTTGCGCACATTTCGGAGCGAGACGTAAATATTCGCGAGAGATATTACGAAAGAAAAATCGTAGCTCTCGAGCGAATAGCTGCAGCTCTCGAAGCCATTCCTTCAGCACTTAAGTCACTGCCTTTAGAACTCCAACCCGAATATAAAAGTGATTGAGAACAATAATTAATAAGTGTATTAAATATGAATCAAATAATTTGTAGCATGAAGTTAATTCCATGCTAAAGTATAATCAATAAATAACCATATGGATTGTTCTCTGAAATGATTTATTATCTTTCGTTGTATTAAGCGTCCAGCAGCTAGTTCTGGGTTAACCCTTGCGCCTGCTATTTCCTTCGCTTCAATATTACCACCATATTCATACAATCCAAAGTCTGCATCTTCGTCCCCGGCTTCGAGTTCAGGAGCGGGTATGCCATTGCCAACGCACATATTATGCAAGACCACACATGCATTAATGATTTTTGAAGCAGTTTCTGGGCTGTAATGCAAAACTCGATGCTTTAATAAGCAACGGAATCGCATTTTCAGCAGACCATTGCATCGTTCAATCGAAGAACGAGTACTAGTATGCCTTTCATTATATTGATGTTCTGCTGTACCGGGTTGAGGGTTAGCTAGAGGCGTCATCATCCATGGACGTAGCGCATATCCTGAGTCTCCTAAGGGTATAATACAAAAAATACTTTAGAATCTTTTGCATCTTTGAAATTATAAAACTTTTTAGACATTAATGACGATGCACAATTTTCTTTTGCATTATCTGCCTCTTACCTAGGAGAAAAAACGACTGGCGTTGAGCATGAAGTTGACGCATGAACGGTTGGACATTACTGTTATTCCAAATGTAAGAATCATTCGTACTACCTGGGAATCTGGCATTCATGCTCAAAATTTTTAAAGTTGGGTCGCAAATCTGAAAGCAGTGACCGAATTAGTTGTGACAATTTCCATTACAATACATAATATCCATTAGGAAATCATTTTTTCATATGATTTATAATTAGCTTACTAATTGTACGTTTATTGAATGGTAACCCTTGCGATTAACATAGGCATGCTCTGGAAATACAGGATCGTTGGTATGTGGTGGGAAAGTAGCAACATGTGTGCAATCGATGCATCCTATGACACCAGGGAAGTTATGTTGTTCTCGAAATCTAAATGAATGTTATTATAGATCGATAAAAACGTACTTATTATAATAAGATCCTTTCTTCAAATTTCACGTTGCGTGTCAATTTGATATATTCATATCAATTACTACGTGATGTGCAAGCCAACGTAAAAGAATCTTTTATTCATGTATCAAAGTAAATTATGAATTACCGGCTTCGCAGGCTCCGTAGTTTTTGTGGATCCGTTGGAAATTGAACCCATGCCTGGAATACTTCTTCACGGTTCAATATCTCTGTTACATTTTGTATGCATCGGCTTACAGATGGTTGGCTGACGACTAGATAAAAATTCTCTCCGATGTATAATCAAGAGTCGCGGTAGCGACTCGACGCCAAGTTAAAAAAGAAATTAATGTTGCCTTCACACTACGATTTGTCTATCTGTTGATAACTCCCGGAGGCAGCAAACTTAAGCATAGTCAACACCTATAAGGACATAAGACTTTAATCGATGTTCTGTTAGGTAATGCATGAATTAATAATTACCTGTACACTTGCATCTAATGCTGAAGTTCTTGATGGTATACCATTGTACTGCTCTACAATGTCGATAATATTATCAACCATAACTTTGTTGAGTCGGAAATGCTCAGTAAATACTCGATCTGACAGCTCAAATGGATCAACACGTTCATGAAATATTCTAGGTCTGACATTAGCCTGGGTTTCAACCTCATTGAGAATATTAGCTGCTTCAATGTTGATAATGTTCCGCAACATATGAGCCATCTCGGAAGTAGTATTAAACACCTACAAAAATGTAATAATTAGTGTCAATATGATGCTACTCAAAGCGGAGCACAACATAACCTCTACGTTAGCCACTGCCATTAGCTGTTAATTTCGGGTTTCATTCTTGCAAATTTTAGGCATCACTGGATCGAAATAAGCCGTCGATCAATGCTTGTGTAAATTAATAGGTTATTATTTTTTTAGTGATATATTTAGTACTTACGATTATGAAAAACGACCTTTGTAAACAAACTAAACGGCCGCAAGCAGAAGATATTATTGAAAAACGTATACGAGATGTAGATATCGTATGCGAGAACCCACTCGATACGAAGCATTCGATAATTATCGTATACGACCGGCGTATCACCGCTCGAGAATACAGTTTTGACGAGGCATGCGATAATCTAGTAACTTTCACAAAATATCGTATACGATAAAACTCGAGAATAGAGCCCCTGGTAATGGGACCACGTGACTCCGTAATGTAACCCGCTGATTACACTTTACAGTTTTTTTTATATTTTCGGTCGAAAAGTGGACTATCAAATAATTTTTAAACTAATTCCGAACTATCAAACGATTCCGCATCGATAGGACTAACAAAAAGTAGGTTCGGTGTAAAAATAAAAAAAATTCCGCTATCTTCAGGGTATATTTTGATTTTTATTAAAAAAAAAACTTTCGACTATCAAACATTGATATTAGACTATCAATCAATATCTAACGATTATCAAATGATATAAAAAAGAAAAAGTTAAAAAAGTTAAAGTTGGTCAGCTAACTTCATGGAGCTAAACTAATAACCCGCCGCAGAGAGATAGACTGGCGCTGCTACAGCGCCGTCCCGTGACATTATAGGGAATATCTTATTCTAAAAGTTCCGGCTTGATAACAGTTCTCTGTTCGATGTTCCTTGACCTCCGTGAAGTTAGCCGATGATTTTAATGAATCTGATCTAAACTATCGGAATCGATTGGTGGTCGATTGGTGGTCATTGGTGGCGTAATTAGAGTATTTGGTGGTGAACCGTTTATTTTTAATTAATTAATCAAAATTGGCCGGTGAAGTTAGCCGATTTTTTTTTTTTCACGAATTTAATTTTTTTTATGCCCAATCGATGTATAATCGTTTGGTGGTCAAAAATATCATAATTAGAACATTTGGTGGTCACTAGTTCTCGAGAAAAATTTAAAAAACTAATTTCCATTCGACAGAACCGGAAGCAAGGATATGGACAAATGTTTATGGCCGGTAAAACACATAATTCTAGACCGATTTTGCTTTGGGAGGTCTTAATCGATGCAGAAACGTTCCCTGATCATTGGTAGCCTTATCTTAACATTTGGTGGTTATTAATTAGCATATTAGATGTCCTTAAACATACCCGAGCATTACAAAAGAGCATCGAACGCTGTGATTGGCTGACAGATGAGTACCGCGGTAGTATGAACGGTGTTTCATAAAACGCATAATTCTTAACCGACAACGCTCCACAGGGTCGTTATCAAAGCAGGACGGTTTAATAACTATTGTTAGTCATTAATTAGATTATGAGATATCCATAATCTTATTTCTGCTCCGTTACGACGAGTAACGACGAGTAGTTGAACTTTGGGATCGGTCAATGTATACGCACGCAGGTCTATTGACATATATTCTCTTGGATAAAACTCACATTTCTAAACCGATTTCGTTCAACGAGGTCTTAATCGAAGCGTCAATGTCTGCAGATCATTGGTAGTCTAATTACAACATTTGGTGGTCATTCATTACGCTACGACGAACAAAGAACGCTGGGTTTGATCGAGATATATGCTCACACGTCCATTGACTTACGTGTTTTTTTAAATAAAACTCATATTTCTTAACCGATTTCGTTCAACGAGGTCTTAATTTAACCGCCAATGTCCGCAGATTATTGGTAGCCTAATTACAACATTTGGTGGTGGGCCGTTTTTTTAAATTAATTAATCAAAATTAGTAGGTGAAGATGGCTAATTTTTTTTCTTTTTTTTTCACGAATTTGATTTTTTTATATGTCCAATCGATGTTTAATCGTTTGGTAGTCAAGAATATCATAATTAGAACATTTGGTGGTCGCTAGTTATCGAGGAAAATGTAAAGAATTAATTTCCATTCGACAGGCCCGGAAGCAAGGATATGGGCAAATGTTTTTATGGCCAATAAAATACGTAATTTCAAACCGATTTTGTTTTGGGAGGTCTTAATCGATGCAGAAACGTTCCCTGATCATTGGTAGCCTTATCTTAACATTTGGTGGTCATTAATTAGCATATTGGATGTCCTCAAACGTACCCGAGCATTACAACCAGCATCGAACGCTATGATTGGCTGACAGATGGGTACCGCGGTAATACGAACGGTATATATTTCATAAAACGCATAATTCTTAACCGACATCGCTCCACAGGGTCGTTATCAAAGCAGGACCGTTTGATAACTATTGTTAGTCATTAATTAGATTATGAGATATTCTTAATCTTATTTCTGCGTTACGACGAGTTCGGATTGGCACGTTTACATTAAATAATTACCACCAAATGCTCTGATCACTCCACCAATGATTATTGGATGTTTCTACGTTGATTAAGACCTTGTGGCTTAAAATAGGTCTAAAATGGTCCGTTTCATGTGCGTTAATTCCGCTGTATCCATTCTCAGCCAATCCCAGACTCCGTCCCTGATCGTAATGGACGAGTATACGATTAGGGACAGCTGAGACGCTAATTAATGACCACCAAATGTTAAGATAAGGCTGCCAATGATCAGGGAACGTTTCTCCATCGATTAAGACCTCCCAAAGCAAAATCGGTTTAGAATTATGTGTTTTATCGGCCATAAAAACATTTGTCCATGTCCTTGCTTCCGGGCCTGTCGAATGGAAATTAATTCTTTACATTTTCCTCGATAACTAGCGACCACCAAATGTTCTAATTATGATATTCTTGACCACCAAACGATTATACATCGATTGGACATATAAAAAAATCAAATTCGTGAAAAAAAATATAAAAAAATTGGCCATCTTCACCTACTAATTTTGATTAATTAATTTAAAAAAAAACGGCCCACCACCAAATGTTGTAATTAGGCTACCAATAATCTGCGGACTTGGCGGTTAAATTAAGACCTCGTTGAACGAAATCGGTTTAGAAATGTGAGTTTTATCCAAGAGAATATATGTCAATAGACCTGCGTGCGTATACATTGACCGATCCCAAAGTTCAACTACTCGTCGTTACTCGTCGTAACGCAGAAATAAAATTATGGATATCTCATAATCTAATTAATGACTAACAATAGTTATTAAACCGTCTTACTTTGATAACGACCCTGTGGAGTGTTGTCGGTTAAGAATTATGCGTTTTATGAAACACCGTTCGTATTACCGCGGTACCCTAGCACTCACGATAACGGTGATATAACGGCCATAATGACGGAAAAAATGACAGTCGTTTTTGTACACCTTAATAACGGTGCGATTTTGGTCATAATAACGGTGTAACAGTAAAAAAATGACGGTGACCATGACTTTTCTCATGGTCACCGTCATTTTTTTTTGTTATTTTGGCAAAACGCGCCGTTATTAAAGTGTACAAAAACGACTGTCATTTTCCCTGTTATTATGACCGTTCTCGTGAGTGTTAGGGTACTCATCTGTCAGCCAATCACAGCGTTCGATGCTCTTTTGTAATGCTCGGGTACGTTTAAGGACATCTAATATGCTAATTAATAACCACCAAATGTTAAGATAAGGCTAACAATGATCAGGGAACGTTTATGCATCGATTAAGACCTCCCAAAGCAAAATCGGTCGAGAATTATGTGTTTTACCGGCCATAAACATTTGTCCATATCCTTGCTTCCGGTTCTGTCGAATGGAAATTAGTTTTTTAAATTTTTCTCGAGAACTAGTGACCACCAAATGTTCTAATTATGATATTCTTGATCACCAAACGATTATACGTCGATTGGGCATCAAAAAAATTAAATTCGTGAAAAAAAAAAAAATCGGCTAACTTCACCGGCCAATTTTGATTAATTAATTAAAAATAAACGGTTCACCACCAAATGCTCTAATTAGGCCACCAATGACCACCAATCGACCACCAATCGATTCCGATAATTTAGAATCAGATTCATTAAAATCATCGGCTAACTTCACGGAGGTTGTTCCTTGTCTTGGCGGATCTTTTGTATTTAGTTCGGAAGTATTTGTACTTGAAATAATATATGAATATTTAGAAAAAAATGAGTGCCGACGGTGAAAGTACGACGGTTGATTCACCGGAAAAAGTTAAAGAGACGGATAAAGACGAAGAACCGGCAAAGGTTATAGAGAAGGACAAAGACGATGCAACGAAAATACTCCCATCCATCATTTTTCAAGCTGATATCTTACTCAAAAGATTTTAAAAACTGCACTGTCGCTTGCCAGCAATGTGTACCTAACAAATCTCTAAGCTGTTCAGTCAAGTCTGCCTCCAACCTAAAAAAACACGTCCAGGTAAGGAATACGTAAAGTAATTGGAAGTCTAATCATCAGTATGAATGAAGTTTCAGAATATTAAAGTTGAGTAATTAAATTAAAAATCTTGAATGTAATCGCACATATGCAATTTTGCATGTCTATAAGCATAATAAACAATGAAAAACGAATATCATCGGTGCAAATATTATACCTATTATTACAAGAACGTAATAATAGGAATAATATTTGCACCGATGATTCTTACGAGGCTCACAAATTGGCTTCACAGTTTTATTGTAAAGTTGCAACGTAGGTCTTGCAAAAAAAGTATTCGTAACTTTCATAGCTTCATGATCTATTCGGTTTAATTACAGACAATACATCCTCACTGTCTTAAAGATTTTCTGAAATGTACATATAATGTAGTGGAAGGAAATGGTTAAAGAATACTAATTGATATGGAGACAGTGTGCAATTTATTACTATACTATTATAAATATACGAATATAAAATGTATGACTGGACTGAGCGACGGCAGTATAACGACTCAAGAGTCCGAAACGGCGAAAGCGCTGCGTGCGAGCGTCGTCACTAGAATAATGGTACCAACCTAAATCTCTAGCACTTAAATGCCAACTTGAATACATCACATATCCTCCCTTTTCACATTGAAAATATGATTGAAATTATTACTCCAAATAAGTAACAACTTTTACATTTAAAAAAAACTGAAATATTTAAAATGGCCCAAAAACTATTAGGCTTCACAAATTTAATCTTTGTACAGGTTTGACAACCCTTTTACTTCTCTGATTTATGTTCAAATTTTCATTGCTTTCAATCAAACTTTTCTTTTTAACAACCTTCATATCAGCACCTTTAACAACAGGTTCCACACTCGGATTACTCAGACTAACATCCTTGAAGTCATCGCTACTCTGACGCAAACTACACGCAGGTAGTCGAACATCCGATACATTCACATCCTCATTCAACATACCCTTACTTGCACTTACATGTGCATCTAAAATTTGCTCATTGCAAATATCACTTTTATCACAGTTTTCACTTTCACGTTCAACTAACAGTACCACATGTTCTTCTTCGACGTAATACCTCGATTGTTCTTTGAGTTCCGAGAACTCCTTATCATAAAACTTTCCACTTTTAACCATTTGATCAACGTGTCTCTTCCAGACTAAATCATCGTCTGTTTTACATACATATGTCCTATCTCCTAGTTTCTCTTTCACACACGCTTTCCGCCAAACAGGTTTCGCTGGATTTTTATAATCACGAGCATACACCCTTTTGCCGACTTCGAATTCAATCTCTCGGTTACCGTTAAAATACTTTACTTGGTTTTCTCTAGCTTTTACCGCCGCAGTCTTACTTATAAAATCTAACCTGGTCCTAACACTTCTACCTAATAATAATTTTGCGGGAGTCTCCCCGGTCGTACAATGTGGTACATTTCTGTACGTCAAAAGATACCTACTAATTAGAGTCGTCATACCCACGGATCTACCACGCAAGTCACTTAAAGCTCTTGATATCCCTCTTTTAAACGCTCCTACTGCGTTTTCGGCCAAACCATTAGTCGCTGGATGATAGGGAGCAGATGTTCTGTGAACTATGCCGTTCACCTCACAAAATCGCGCAAACTCCTCCGATGTAAATTGCCTACCATTATCAGAAAATATCATTTGGGGCAAACCAAACCTCGCAAAACACTCCCTGAGTTTCTCAATAGTACAACACGAGTCAATTTTTGCCATCTCAAAAACTTCAGGCCATTTCGAAAATGCATCTACTACAATCAGATACACTTTACCATGAAAAGGACCCAGAAAATCAATATGCACTCTTTCAAACGGAGCTGTTGCTTCGCGAAACTTGATTAATCTACCCTTATTAGGTGCTTTCGATACTGCCTTACACGCCTCACAACTTTTCACATATTCTTCGATGTCAGAATCTAACTTTGGCCACAAAAAATACTGTCGTGCCACAGCTTTCATTTTTGCCATGCCTAAATGTGAACTGCGGATCTCGTCAAGCAATATCGATCGCAGGCTATTCGGAATAAGTACTCGATAACCCCACATTAAAATTCCATTTTCCAAGCTAATCTCGTCAGCTCTACTAGCGCACGATTTCAAATCTCCATCCAGCGACTTTGGCCAACCATTCCTAGTGTATAAAAACACTTTACTCAAAACCTTATCACAACTCGTTTCCCTACGGATTTGATCAGCAGTTACAGGTACTCGATCTTCGACAATAAAGTGAAAATAATCTTTGTCAACCGCGTCTTTTTTCGAACTTCCTATCGGCAATCTTGACAAACCATCCGCGCCTCCATTCACTTTTACCTGAACATACTGAAATTTATACTTCAAACCACTTAGAAACAAAGCCCAACGCTGTAATCTACCAGCCGCCATCTGAGGCAAGCCTTTCTCCTCACCAAATAAAGCTTGAAGAGGCTTGTGATCCGAACACAAGATGAATTCATTTCCAACTAAATACTGATAAAACTTATGCGCTGCCCAGTAAATAGCTAGCGCCTCGCGATGTATCACAGAGTAGTTCTTTTCTGATTTTCTCAAAACCCTTGAAGCAAAAGATATCGGCTTTTCTGAACCGTCAGGCAAAACGTGCAAAAGCACTGCTCCAACTCCTACTCCCGACGCATCACAAGCTAATTTAAGCGTTAACCTCGGATCGAAGTGCATCAAGAAACGATCTGCTGACATTTCCCTTTTAATAGAATTGAATGACTCTTCGCACTCTTTCGACCAAACAAACTTTTTCGACTTACCCAGACTATAAAGCGGTGCTAAAACGTCAGCAATCGTTGGAACAAATTTTGCATAATAATTTACCATCCCGATAAACGCTTGCACTTCTTGAACACATGACGGCGTTGGAACTTGTACTATTGCCCCGACTTTCTCCGGATCTTTTCTGAGACCGCTTTTGTCAATTATATGTCCTAAATACTTAATTTCCGACTGAAAAAACTTACACTGTTTCGCATTCAATCTCAGACCTGCTTCAGAAAGTCGTCTACAAACTTCATTCAAATTACTTAAATGCTCCTCGCGATTCTTTCCTGTTACTACGATATCATCAAGAAAACACACAACACCATCCACGCCTTGCAGAACTTTTTCAATAGTACGCTGAAAAATCGAGCACGCCGATTTGATACCGAATGGCAATCTATTTAACAGAAATATTCCACGATGTGTACTCCATGCTAAAATCTTTTTCGACTCATCGGTCACCTCAAGTTGATTGTACGCCGCGGATAAGTCTAATTTCGAAAATTTTTCTCCCCCGCTCAGTGCCGCGAAAATCTCATCGATCCTCGGAAACGGGTTTTTGACATCCTCGACGTATCGATTTACCGTAATTTTGTAGTCAGCACACACTCTCAAACTACCATCTTCTTTCAAAATCGGGACTAACGGAGTACCCCATTCGTTAGCGCTTGTCAACGTAATCACTCCGTCTTCTACTAATTCATCAAGTTGCTCGTCAAGTTTTTTCTTTAATGCTAAAGGCACCGGACGTGGTTTCATAAATTTTGGCGCTACATCCCGTTGAAGCTTGATATCGACTTTTTCATAAATATACTTTCCCAGCGAATTATCTAACAAATCAGAGTATTTCTTAATGATGTCTTGAACACCATCGTCTTTTTCGATCAAATTAACAGACACAATATAGAACCCCAATGGCTTCATTAAATCTTTTCCTAGCAGTGGTCTATTACCGTTCTTCACCACTATCAATTTACCTCTCGTTCTCAAATTCTTGTTACAAATATCCACCTAGATATCGCCCAGAGGAACTAGCATACTACCATCGTACATTCGCAAACGAACCGTGGTCTTTTCGAGACTACAGTGAGACCAGTATCGATTATAAATCTTTTCTGGGATAACCGATCTACCGGCACCCGTGTCAATTTCGAAAAGTACGTTTTTCCCTTCAACTCTCAAGTTAACTAATTCTAATTCGGTCTCTTCACAATGGATCTTATACATGTCAACAACTTCCAAAGAGTCATCTGACTCAACTCCAATATAATGATTTACTGAACTAGTTTTCTTATTACTTCGACAAACTTTGGCTAAATGCCCTACTTTTTTGCAAACTTTACATTTGTAATTTCTATACTTGCAATCCTTAAAGCTGTGTCGGATACCTCCGCAGTGGTTGCACCTTGGCTCTGTCGAAGATTCTCTGGAATGATCTGATGAATGTTGACTCCTCGGCTGCTGCGTTGTAGACTTAGACCTTGTCGACTCGTTGTACGACGCACCCCTCCTTGAGGCCCCCTTGGACGAACCGGTGTAAATCTTATTCAGATCTGAAGTTCACTGCCTTGACCTTGCAGCAAATGCAGCTTCCTTATTTCTCGCTACTTCGAGAATTTCTTCCAGTGTAGCAGTTGGCTGTTGCTCGAATACCTTATCCAGAACAGGACCACTCTTTAAGCCAGTTACAAAACCATCCTTAATTTTATCATTCAGCAGAGCACCGAATTTGCATTTTACCGCCTTGGCTTTAATACGAGCATACCAGTCGTTGATTGACTCCGTGTCCCCTTGAGTGAGATTAAAAAATTCTCGCCTCTCCTTAAAAGCTGCCACCTTGGGAGCAAACTGAGTTTGTAATATAGCACACAACTCGGCATACGTTTTAGCTGCTGGCAATATAGGATCACATAAATTCTACAATATTCTGTAAGTCTCTTGACCAATCAAGGTCGCAAGTACCGCTACCCGACGATCATCAGGAATAGAATTTGCCAAGAAATATTGACTAAGACGTTCTGCGTATATTTCCCAGTCGTCTCCGACTCGAAACTCGGCCAACGAGCCAATCGTAGAAAAAAAATTTACATTCGGTACCTGCGATGTTTTTGTTGTTGTTGTCGTTCCGCTCGCTGTCCTTGAGGCCTGTAACCGTTGGCGCTCGGCTTCGGACGACTGCTGCTCACGAGCCAATTGTTCTCTCTGCTTGACTAAATTCTGCTGCTGCGTGTGCAAGGCTTGCTGCTGCTGTAATAAATCTGCCCTGATTTTTTCTATTTCAGCTTGTCCCTTTTCCAAATTTTTCTGTCGGTCTTCGAGTTCCCATAGTGCTGATTCTTTCTTTTTATCCGCCATCTCCAAGTCGAGTCTTCTCCCGTTCTCCGTGAACGATTTATTGCTTCATGCGATTTACTCCAAATCTCCGTTTTCCACGCTTCCAAATTTACTTCTCCTCGTCGCCAATTATAATGTAGTGGAAGGAGATGGTTAAAGAATATTAATTGATATGGAGACAGTGTGCAATTTATTACTATACTATTATAAATATACGAATATAAAATGTATGACTGGACTGGGCGACGGCAGTATTGGCTTCGTGCGTGACCTTCATTCGCGGCCATTTTGGACAGCCAGCGTTCGAAGCGGCGAAATTGTGCAACAGTTGATAAAAAATTATCACAGTAAAGCATGCTAGCGTACGTTAATTAACGATATTATTTATATTTCTTTAATAAATCGACACTATGAGTGCGCCAAAAGGGAAGGCCTCAATGACGTGCTGCGTCGTGAATTGTAAGAACACCTCTGTAAATTCACCGGGTGTACATTTCTACAGTTTCCCTACAGGAAAGATCCAAGTTTTCAAGCAGAAAAGGCGCGAGGACTGGATTGCCTCCGTTAAACGAAAAAAAAAGTTTCAGCGTTACTGTGCGAACTAAATGTTCTCTAATCAATAAAAAGTTATAGAATACAATACTGTTACTAGGATTGAAACTTTACAATACTTACTTCCAACTTCAACTTGTACGGTGTAGTAGTGGAAGTGTGACTGACGTTTGGCGAATAACGCTGCACTTTATTAAGATACGTTTGTCTGAATCTGTTAACTCCTCCCCTGAGAGGCACATGGCACACAGATAAAGCCTTTCCTTTTATAATACCTTGTGGATTAAAATCAATTGCATGCGTTATGGCCTTGAATCCCGTTCTGATTATCAATTCCATCTTTCAATGCCGTTTTAATGCTGCTGTCAGCTGTCATAAACATAAACACCGGCGAAAAGTGCAGACGACACCGGGAACACAAAAATTTATGTACCCTTTTTACGAAATAAATCGAATAACAAAAAGCTATTACCATAACCAAAATTACAAAAAAAATAAATTAAACAACCTATTTTTTATTTATAATAATACTTTTCAGTTGTTCATTTAGTATAATCGGAAAATATTCTGTAAACTATATTCTACCATAAGAATCAATGCTTTTTTTATATCAACTGTTGCCGAGGTGTGCCACAAGCGGCGCTGGCATCTTAACGCACTAAGCCAATAACGACTCAAGAGTCCGAAACGGCGAAAGCGCTGCGTGCGAGCGTCGTCACTAGAACAATGGTACCAACCTAAATCTCTAGCACTTAAATGCCAACTTGAATACATCACAGTACAAAAAACTTGCAAAGACCAGCACAGGTTTACAGAGGTGGGGATCTGGAGCTGTGGCAGTAACACAAACTGATGTCGATAAAGCCATAATAAATTTCGTGACGCAAAATATACAGCCATTGAGAATAATCGACCAGCCGGCTTTTATTGACGTAGTATGCCTTGGCTTGCCTGCTAGCATTACGGTCATGTGCAGCAAGACTCTGAGAACAAAAATTGAAACTTCGTACCGAAAAATGATCAATACTCTGTGTCAAAAACTGATGGAAGTGAAAGTTGTGGCAACGACCGCTGATTTATGGACCAAAGCCAAAAGGTAAGAAGTAGAAGCACTTTTCTTAACGATTCTAAATAATATTATCAATTTATCAGTATGATGTATAAGTTAAAATTCGAAATGAATACTTAATCTTAATAACCATGAGATCTACAGCACTGTTTTACTTTATGTTCTATAGAAGTTACTTAGGCGTTACTATCCACTGGATAAATACTACTACCCTGGAACCAGAATCTGCGGCACTAGCGTGCAGAAGAATGTGTGGAAGACACACATACAATGTATTGGCGAAAGAAATGTATGACATTTATGTCGAATTCCACATCCAAAATAAAATCAGTTTAACGACAACGGATAACGCGACATACTTTGCGACAGCGTTTCAGTGAGCATTAACGTTATGTAACAGCTTATTAATTGTGCATTGTATTCTTTATTCTGTTACAGATTTTGTAATAAAATACAATTATAACGCATGAGATAAGCTACATACATCTTTTAATATTTTAGTGTGTACGAAAAGTAAGAAGATTCCAGCGACAATGACGATCTTGAGTTTCTTAATCTCAATATTATCTTGGATGCAAACAAGACAGAAGAAGCTGAAGAAATTGCGGATACAAACACCGTAGAACTGCCGAAGCACCATAGGTGTGCAAGTCATACACTAAACCTCGTCGCAGCTAAGGACAGCGAAAAAGCTTTAGACAGTTCGATATACAAAAAACTGCATCGAAGTACGTTTACCAAATGCTCGAAGTTGTGGTCGAAACAAAATCAGTCCTGTCAAGTGGCCGATGATATAAAGAAAGCTCTTGGGGTATATTTACAACGACCGAACGTTACTAGGTAATATTGAATTTTTTTATAATTGCGTTTCCCATTCTTCATCGATTTTCTACATTTACGCTAATATGCACACCGCGTTCCTCTATTTGTATTCTAAAGGTAGAACTCAACTTATGATGCCGTGCAGCAACTGCAAAAACTAGCTGTTGATCAAGTTGGCTTTCACAAAATCAATCAATGCCTCGATTTTTGCGCACTACCCAGACTGACCAGCGACGAACTAAAATTTGTGGAGGAATATTGCGAGGTATTCTATTAATGTACCATTAGACGAAAGAAGCCTCACTTATTAAAAGTCAATGAAAAATAAATAAAATTATTATGTTTCAAGGTAATGGCCCCACGAGCGCAATCGTTGGATATTTTACAGTACGAAAACGGTATGTATATGGGATTCCTGCTCCCAGTGGTTAGAACGCTTGAGCGTAAGCTTGATGAGATTAAGAAAAAAGATCTAAAGTATTGCGCTCCGCTCGTGCACGTTTTGATGACTGGGGTGAATGCTAGGTATATTTGGATTTCCTTATGTTATGCAATCATTTTCGGACAAGTACAGCTTTACCGAACAACATGAGTTTATTTTACAAATACAATTTTCGATTTCTCTGTTCTGCGATGCCGGTTTGGTTGATTTTTCTTTTTGATTTTTTTCCAAATAGTTGCACATCATATGATAATGCGGAAATGAATTAATTGTCGAGTTATTAAATTCGTCTTCCTTTACAGATTCACGATGAATTCCAACTTTTGTGAATCAGATCTCACCATCGCCAGCTGCTTGCACTCGCGGTTTAAATTAGACTGGCTGAATGACAACCAAAAGATCGAAATCAATCGGATCTTAGGGGATTTAGTTAACGCGACCGAGAAGTCAACTCCGCAGAGCGTCCAAAACGATGATCAGTTTTTTATTTTTCCAAAAAAATTAAAAGATGAAAGTGGACAGGAAGAACTGTGGCACTTCCAAAATTCGAGTAAGACAAATGTCTCGATGTTGACTGAATATCCGAAGCTAAAGGAATTATTTATTAGGCACAATACAAGCATGCCCAGCAGCGCTTCCGTCGAACGCCTTTTCAGTGTTAGAGGCCTAATATATTTGCCTCTTAGAGGGAATCTCAACGACTCAACATTCGAACAGCTTCTTTTATTCAACGTAATAAACGCTTCCTCTGAATTATTCGTTTTTTCGTTATTAATCTTCATTCTACACATTAATAATTATATAGTCTAAATTTTTTATATGATTAATATGTTTTAAAGTAACGAAAAATAACGGAAGCGTTATATTTTCAGTAACGGTAACGGTAACGCGTTATTTTTCACAAGGAGTAACGGTAACCGTAACGAATTACTTTAGTAAGTAACGTTCCGAACCCTGAGATGAGCTATATAAAGTTAGCCATGCAACATTTAATAAAAAAAACTTAGTTTTTTTCTAATCGATTGGTGGTCGAATGTTGGTGAATGTTGGCGTATTTTCAACGTTTGGTGGTCAATGGTTTATTTATAATCGTTAAATAAATAAAAATACCGTCAAGTTAGCCATACATTTTTTTCTTTTTTTCCAAATCGCTTCGATCTAGGCTTAATCGATAAGGAATCGTTTGGGGGTCACAATAACATATTTGAAACGTTTGGTGGTCACCCTTTTAGTTAAAAAATGCGAAAAATAACAAATAGAGCGCCGAGTGGGAGTTTCGATGTGACGCATGCGTCACTTCACCATTGTCGTGACGCGGTTTATTCGAATAACTCATATTCGACTAGGGATTTTCAATCGGATGGGGACAATGGAAAAACACACGATAATTCTGTGATAGTATTACAGAAATATGTGCTTTTCGCAATATTTATATGGTTTATTATATTTATTATGATAATCGGAAGACGAGAGAAGTTGTTAAGAAACACATTGTTGTTAAAACGCATTGTTGTGCTATCTGTCCAAATCTCGTCCGAGAGTTCAAGACTCGTGGTCCACTTTTCTTCACACAAAATAATTCGTTTTTATTTCTCGATTCTTTTTGGATAACATTAGATTTCCGTTTTCAGTTTTTTGTTTTCTGCGTGTGAGATTTGGCACCTGCATCAGGTGACGTCGAGCGATTCCCGACGAACGAAACTGCGCGTTTAATGAATTTGTCGGGCCCGATATTACTTGACGAATGTAGAGCTTATGAAACTCTTACTTCTCTTTTTTTAGGGTGTTTTCCATTTTCCAGACAAATCGAGAGTAATCAAGAGAAGCGTTAGCTGATTTGACTAATGTGAAATACGACAACCTCCTTAAAGCTGAAACTCGCACCCCAGGGCGTACCTTTTTTTTGGCATTTTGTTAACCAAACAAGGGACATTATTATATTGACCAGAAGTGATATACCACCGACACCAGCATACTTAATCTCCCACCCCAGTGTCCACTTGTTTTTTTTTCTTTTTTCTATTTGTCAACAAAATTAGGGATCACCAAACGTTTCAAATATGTTATTTGTAACCCCCAAACGATTCCCTATCGATTAAGCCTAGTTTGAAGCGATTTGAAAAAAAAAGACAATTTTGGCTAACTTGACGGTAATATTTTTTATTTAACGATTATAATCAAACCATTGACCACCAAACATTCTAAATATGTTATTTATGATCCCCAAACGATGCCCCATCAATTAAGCCTAGTTCGAAGCGATTTAGTAAAAAAAATGTTTGGCTAACTTGACGGTAATATTTTTTTAATGATTATAATTAAACCATTAACCAACAAACTTTGTTATTATGATAAATCGTTTGGTGGTCGTTTGTCGGTGAATATTGACCTAATTACAACGTTTGGGAGTCAATAGTTAAGTTATAATAATTTATAAAATAAATTTACCGTCAAGATAGCCAAACAATTTTTTTTCCGAATCGTTCCGAATTAGACTTCATCAGTGCGGAATCGTTTGGGGGTCACAAATATCGTAATTAAAACGATTGGTGGTCACTAATTTTGTTGACAAATGCAAAAAAAAAAACAAGTGGGCACTGGGGTGGGAGATTACGTACGCTGGTGTCGGTGGTATGACTTCTGGTCAATATAATAATGTCCCTCGTTTGGTTAACAAATTCCAAAAAAAAGGTACGCCCTGGGGTGCGAGTTTCAGCTTTAAGGAGGTTTGGATGTTTCACACTAGTCAAATCAGCTATCGCTTCTCTTAATTACTCTTGATTTTCTTGGAAAATGGAGAACGCCCCACAAAAAGAGAAGCAAGAGTTTCCTAATCTCTACATTCCTGAAATAATATTGGGCCCGTCAAATTCATTAAACGCGCAGTTTCATTCGTCGGGAACCGCTCCACTTCACCGGACGCAAGTGCTAAATCTCACACGCAGAAAACGAAAAACTGAAAACGGGAATCTAATGTTATCCAAAAAGAATCGAGAAATAAAAACGAATTATTTTGTGTGAAGAAAAGTGGACCACGCGTCTTGAACTCTCGGACGAGATTTGGACAGATAGCACAACAATGCGTTTTATTTTTTCTTAACAACTTCTCTCGTCTCCCGATTATTATATTAACTAGCATTACCGTCTTTGTCATGCACAACTCTGTAACATATGTCATATAAATATTGCAAAAAGCACATATTTCTGTAATATCATCACAGAATTATCGTGTGTTTTCCCATTGTCCTTATCCGATTGAAAATCCCTAGTCGAATATGAGTTATTTGAATAAACCGCGTTCAGGCAATGGCGATGGTGAAGTGACGCATGCGTTACATTGAAACTCCCACCCGACGCCCTATTTGTCATTGTTCGCATTTTTTAAACTAAAAGGGTGACCACCAAACGTTTCAAATATGTTATTTGTGACCCCCAAACGATTTCTTATCGATTAAGACTAGATCGAAGCGATTTGAAAAAAAAAAAAATTGTTTTTGGCTAACCTGACGGTAATATTTTTAATTTAACGATTGTAAACAAACCATTGACCACCAAACGTTTTAAATATGTTATTTGTGACCCCCAAACGATTTCCCATCGATTAAGCTTAGTTTGAAGCGATTTGGAAACAAAGAAAAAAATGTATGGCTAACTTGACGGTATTTTTTTTTATTTAACGATTATCAATAAACCATTGACCACCAAACGTTGAAATTAGGCCAACAAGCACCAACATTCGACCACCAATCGATTAGAAAAAGACTAAGTTTTTTATATTAAATGTTGCATGGCTAACTTTATATAGCTGAAAAATTTATACAAAAGTTTTGTGACCGTAATTTCACAACCAAAAGTCGACGTCAAATTACTTCAAAACAACGGTATTTATTTTTATTTTTTTGGTATTTTAAAGGACTAAAATTCACGGTATTTATAGGTTCGTATGTATGTTTCTAATCTAAACATCTTACGATTATTTTGTTATCAGTGGCTGCATTCTTTACCGACGACTAAAGGTTCGATGACCCTTTATACCGACTTAGCCGACACTGGCTCCAAGTTTCCTTCATCATGCTTCCGACATGATGATGCAGAGGGCGCGTAAAAACTTTTTAACATATTTTTTTTGCCGAAAGCAAGGTTGCAATAGCCTCTTTTCGTAGCGAACACGGCTGTGCTGTTTAGTGTTCACTTGTATATCAGCGAGTGACGAGGTTGTTCATTGTCGCCCGGTATTGAATTTTAATTTCAATGTACATATGTTAGAATCACACTGGCAGAGTCATGACCGTTTTCAATAGTATTAGGAGAGAAGCGTCCAGTAAGTGGAATACAACTATGACACAAGTTAATAATCACGAATTCACGAACTTAAGTGGAACTTGAGTAACGCATGGTTATCCAAGAGCTAATGAAATTAAATGATATCTTTTGTTTTATCGAGCGTACTACGATTGCTGAATGGCTCTGCAAACACGTGCGATCCACGATGGTCAACTTTTCGGTGCTTTTTTATTTCCTCGAATTACACAGAAGTCTAAGATTATCGTCTTTTAGTGGCGTTGTCAAACGAGATTGTAATTTGCCGCTTTTAACACTAATGTCACAGTGCACACGATAACGAGAATCCCCACTGATAGCTTATCGTATCTTCAATTTCCGCGAGGTAAACACAACAGTAATTGCGCGAAGCTTATTTTCGGATTCCCATAAATACGTAAATACTCGGCGTGTTTTCTTGCGGGGAGTATATCTCTTCACTGTCAATAAACGTTAAACGATGACGAACGATGTTGAAAAAAACAATTACAAACTACGGTATTATATGTGATAAGTGATAATTAAGTGTTCGATATGAATTCAATGTAAAACGGCTGATGACTTTTAAAAAGAAATTCCGTAATCGTTGCCATGTGTTTTACTATGTGACTAGATGGCGTTTTGACGGAACGGTGATTGCACAGTCTTAAGGATGTTCGACTGTTTCACACTAGACAAATCAGTGCTAAATTTTTGTAATTGTTTCATTAAAGTTTAATGCATTGAATAAAAATAGTAGAGAATAGGTTGAATTGAAGCATGTATACTTAACCCAGAGAAAGATTAATAGTGCCGGATTTGCATACAGATTAACTAATTAACGTTACATTCGAATGGGATACATTTTCGTTCAGTTTTTTTCCAAGAATAATCTATAATTTTTTACCAATTTTGATGAGTGATGGCTCGTTCTCTTTCTTGAAAGATGCTCTACAAATTGACCGGCTGGATGTTTGATATTATTGATCGATTAATAATTATAGCCTGTTGTTTAACAAAAATCAAAACACTTTCATAAACAAATAGCTATAATTATTAAGCGATCAATAATATCAAATATCCAGCCAGTCAATTTGTAGACCATCTTTTAAAAAAGAGAATGAGCTATCACTCATCAAAATTGGCAAAAAATTATAGATTATTCTTGGAAAAAACTGAATGAAAATGTATCCCATCGGAAAGTAACGTTAATCAGTTAATCTTTATGCAAATCTGTCACTATTCATTTTTCTCTCGATTAAGTGTACATGCTTCAATACCAATCAACGCTCCTCTACAGTTATTTAAGGCATTAAACTTTAATAAAAGAATTCCAAAAATTTAGCACTGATTTGACTAGTGTGAAACAGTCGAACATCGTTAAGAGGATCCCGCCCCCCCCCCCCCCCCTCGCAGAAATTTCAAAAGCTGGTTTCTCCCGAATAGTACGGCAGATAGAGTGGGTATTTTGAGGTAATACGCGGAATTATCGCAGAATTGGGCTAAGCTTCTGGCTCCTCAATCTATTCAGTCGTTTTTTTTGTGACAATTAAAAAACAAATAGGGCGAGAGAGACAGACCTATAGGCGTTTAACATTGGACGAAGAAATTCCTGCCGGTGTATCACATGATCTTAAGAGGCAGCAAGTCGGAAAGTTTTTTTCGAATGAAAATGATTTATCAATTTTTCCGAATACATATGAAATTTTTCAGAATTTATTATTTATTTGGAATTTTTTTACCGAAAAATAACGAGATTTGGATATGGGTTTGTCAAAAAGAATCTTCATGGTTTTATGCCAAACGTATATAAAAAATTCGTTTTTTATTGCACGCATTTTTCAAAATTCAAAATACAGAAAGAATTCATATGTTTTCTGAAACATTGACAAATAATTTTCATTAAAAAAAAAAACATTAGGTTGTCGGGTGATTTGTTCAACAATTTTTGTATTCATCAATTTGCTAATAACATTTTCGAATTATTATTATGCATAATCGATCTTTTAAATGCTTGATTTTTTCCGATTTTTATCCCATCGGGAAGTGTTCCAAATTTTCTCTGAAACTCACGCTTGGCGGAACTGTACGTATCATAGCTCCGTAAACTACAAAATATAATAGAAATGCTTTTGAAAATTGCCCACAATACATAGCAAGCAAAAATGATTTGGTTCATATGGGGTATTCCATCCCGATTAGACCTGGGTTTGACCATCGACCTCCCCGATTTGGCTCATGATTTTTTGTACGGTTGGTTAACCCTCAAATGCACCAGATTTTTTATTTTTATTTTTTCTATGAAAATTTTTTTTTAAAGTGATATCGAATGTCATAATTTAAAAATCTGAAATAATTCTGGAAAATACTTTGTTGAATATCAAAATTTTCTAGCTTATACCCAAAGTGGGCAAGATTTTTCTTATTATATTTTTTAAGCTTTATTGTTAAAAAAAATTATGAAAATATAGAAAAAAAATCAATTTACTATGGACGACTTGTCAAACATTTCTGTATATGAAACTGTATATGATTTTTTATGAGAGATTAAAAATAAAATTAAAAATTAAAACTCAAAAAATCGACAAAAAGATTGTCCCACTTCCCGTCTATGCTTAAAATGTTCGTCTTTATGAGTAGTATTTTCGACATTTTTTCGGAAAAAGAAAATTAGGGATAGCTGAAACTTCGTTCAATCTAGAGCATTTACGTACTTTTTCAAAATTTCAAAATTTTTACAAAAATGCAATGCATTAAGCGATTTTTGTAACATTTATACCAATTGAAGATTAGTCAGTACGATACATGTTGTTTAAATTTTAGCTGTTTCGGTCGAATACTTTATAAGTTACAATTATATAAATTTTTGGCCTTTCATCATACACACACACATACATCCGGACAATTTTTCTAATTTTTCTAAACGACAATCTGTCTTAAGGTGTTCCTATGGACGCTGCACTTTAAATGCTATCGTTCTGAAATTCTTATAGAATGTTCGCCAATAATTTAAAAAATGTTCTGCAGAATTTGAATTTCATCGCCTACCGTATTTCGGAAATATTCAATGTCAAAGGTTCATACGCCATAGGTGACACTCGCTTAGAAATAATAGATGATGAAATGAGAAACAAGCAAAAAAATTGTGTCGAGAAGAGAATTTTCTTCCCCAACTTGTGTCCAAATTTCAAGTCGATTGCCTACTTTATTCTTGAGATATCATCAGAAAAAGTATCTGTTCTCTCTCATGCATTTTCGGGTTATCGCGCTCTCTCGCACCAACGCGTTGATTGTTCGTCTTGCACGGAAAACAATTGATATCTGCCCCTCTGACACCCGCGTAGCGGACGTTCATAGGAACACCTTAAACTCTAATCTTCACAGTGGTGGGTTTTTTTTCCTGGACAGAAATTGCCGGAGGAAATCGCCATGTTTAGATGTTTTCGACCGGTTTTGGAACGCTTAACGTAGAACCTTATGTAACTATGGGCTTGCATTACTTAAAAAAAACTCTAGTCTCAATTTACAAAAAAACTCAATAGACCTAAAAAATTCACAAATGATTCAGCGTGCTATTGTCTACGAACTAGCCAAGTTCCATCACGATCGAACAGAAACACGTTTTGGCCCAAATATGCTTAATTTGTTTTCCAAAACAAATAAAACGTTCTTCCATTTCATACAAAGATTAAAAATAGCGATATAACAGAATTTAAAAAATACATGAACGCAATGAATCATCATTTAATACAATATTGCGAGAATAACGAAATTTTGCTTTCTTTTGAGTAATTACTGGTTCTCCGAATTTTATTGTTAGATTATAACCGTATGATCAATTAAAGAAAAAATGCAACTAAAAAGTCATAATAAATACCAATTATTTCCATCCCTGCACGTGTAACTAAGATAACGAGTATTATCGCAAAGTTAATTACGTCATTGAATTGTCCTCTTGCCATCGTATGGTAAATGGGAAGCCAGAAAATTTTCTCTATTTATCGTTTGTCCACGACGTTTTTTTTTCACGCCGAATTTCGTTCTTATCTTGCGAATAACTTTCCCGCGCGTAACTATATCACGCATTTTTTTGGTGGATTTCGCAGACTGTGGCGACCATTGCGGCGTTCAGTTTGACCCTGTTAGTTGAGGATGGGATACGCAGTTCATTCAGCATTGATCAAATTGTTATAATTTTGTGTGTTCAACATCAGTGGGACCAGTGTTTGTAATTACTTTACGGAATAAAATATATAGAACAGTTTATGCCGCAGTTACGATTTTGTAATGATAAACCTGTGCCGATTATAAAACTGTATGTGAACTTTTGAATAGCTGTAAGAGATACTTCATTTTTAATTAAATGTTGGGAGAAATTTTGAGAAAAATGGATAAGCACAGTCCTCCATTACTTTCACACTGCATTTACAGAATTCCTCCATTTTTTTAAATAAGATTACCATAAAATTTGATGGGATATTAATATTTTTTACCTCTATTTAAAGATTTATATACTATATTATAATCATTGCAAGTTATTATTATGAAAACATAATTACATAACCAATTATACCATTAATATAATTTCACTGAAGTAATTAGCAGTTTACAACTCTGAGTGGGACTCACAATCAAATTGCACATCAAATTGTAAATTTAAAAGGACGGATTCAGGCCCAATTTGCTGATATTCATTGGCATTGTATCGATATCTCACTTGTTTATTTGCTGATATTATTTAAAAAATATAATCTTTTGAACCCTGAAACATAGATTTTTTTGCCCTATGGTAAAAGCATCTACGTATTGCAAATGAGCTATCAGAAATTCATAGGTCTTTAAACTTGTTCATACTTTTGATAGAGTAAGCCAAAAATTGCTAAAAATTGCTCAATTGTACATAAGAAGAATTCTTCCTGCTACTTAAATGCAGCTTTTTTTCTTCTCTTCTTAAAATGAGTGAAGTTACAATTGTTCATGAGAATACTTTTTCTAAATTATCAATTGTATCTTCATCTCAAACTGCTTCATTCATGCCAGAAGAATTCTTCTGTTGTGCAAATGAGCAATTGGTAGATATTTTTTGCTTAACAATTATCGTAGGGAAGTGTAAAGAAGTTTAAAAACCCATAAATTTCTTATAACTGATTTGCAACAGTTGAATGCTTTTGCAATAGATTTTAAAAAAGTCTTTGGTCCAGGGTTCAAAAGAGTACATATCTTTAATGACATCAGTGGATAAACAAGGGAATAATTTTTTCATTAATTTATTTGTTTACCTTTTCCAATACAAAATACTACAGGAAAAAAAAATAGAACGTTTATACATGTTGATTGTGGATATGTTTTGCAGAGTTGTTAATTTCCATCATTTCATGAAATATAGTTTACGACACAGTTTGTTTTGTAATTAAGATTTCATAATAATAATATGTAGTGATTATAAAATGCATTACTTTCTTAATGCATTAATTATGTTTCTTCATTTTTTCAACAAGATCACCATGAAATTTTATTGGAAAATAATAATTCTTGCAGTTATTCAAAAGTTTAGTCATTGTATTATAATCACTAGATGTTATTATTATGAAATCATAATAATAGAGCTCATTGTATTATCATCTTTATTTCTATAAGTATTAGGCATTTACAACTGAAAGTTGTAAAAGCAAGGAAAACATTTACTGATGTTTTGATTGCTAGTTATACTACAATTACTGTAAATACATTAAGGACAACAAAACATTTTTCTACGATATTCACGCATGCTTTAGTCATCTTATGTAAACCAAATACTTCTAAATGTTATATCGTAGAAGATGTAACATATTGCTATGTAATGTAATATTATTAAATAAACATTATCAATAAATAATCAATTTTTTAAAAATATCAATTGTGTGTTCTTGATAAATAAGCATCGGATAACAGTTTACAATCTTTGCAAAATTTGTAAGCAGTGAGCGTTAGGTTTTACACTATATTGTTTCATTGTTTCAAATTGAGGATTCAACATAAACTAAAAATGGTGAAAATCCAAATAATATTACACAAACAAGTTACACATGTTTATAGATTACATGTTTTGTTTTTGTAGCTCAGTATAAATATTTTTTTAGACTAAAATCATCAAAACACAAAAAAATTCTCAATATTTTAGAGCATTTTGAGGGACCTGAGATGAAAATCTTAACAACAAAAAAGTTTTTACAAAAACAAAGCTTCCTCTATGACAAGGCAAAAAATGAAAAAATTCATTGCTAAAAACCTTTTGTTATTTTGTGCTTTTGAAGTGATATTTGTTGTTAAATTCTATGATCTATAAAATGCAACTTTATTTCATATTTATCGATTTTTTGGTGACTCAGTCCTCTACTTAATATATAAAGTGCAGAGATGTTCATTTGTGAATAAAAATATATTTGGAATACTTTTATGACTGTATGATTATGGTTTAAAAAAATTAATTAAATATTGAAGTTTAATATAAAAGAAAGATTCACCCAAATTATACATACTTATTGGAGAAATATGAAAATCTTAAGTTTTTTCTATGCTGTAAAAAGAATTTACTTGAAATTTAATGTACAAGTACTGAAAGTTTTGATGTGTAAACTGTTGCACTGAATTTAATATACAGGTGCAATGTAAAATGAATGTATGGTACAGTAATATTAATAATTTATTTTAATTTTACTGTAAAGGTCCATGAATTTTATATCACAATCATATATTAAATTTAGTTGACAAATTTATGCATAAATACATTTGGTATCCTCTAACAGAGTAACAATTCATTATAGTTATTAATTTTAAAAGATATTTTACATAAATTTTCATTGAACAGTGCCCATTTCTTAAGAGGACCCAGTCACCTAAAAAAAGTCATCAGGAAATATTTTTTAGTGATGATACTATTGGTTTGAAAAATCTTGCATTTAAACTTTATAAAGCTCATATCAAGTACTGTAACTGTGCAATTTTGTAGAAATATATGAAACACCAGTATGGTGTAAGGTGAAATGTGAAATTTGTCACTTTGCGTAGCTTTCAAATCAAACCAGTTCAACCAGTTCAAATCAAACAGATTTGAGCTTACGATGTCTTATTTTGTTTCTGAGGGAGGTCATTGCATAATGAGTATGGCAATTACAGATGATATGGAAATTGGATTATTGCAGCCCATTATTCAGTGAGTTTCTAATAAATAAAGATTTCAATACTCATTTAAATTCATAACTTTGGTTTAAAGACCTGGAATAAAAATTCCTATACTCATTATGGAATGATCTCCCTCACAAACAATATAAGACATCCAAAGCTCAAGTTTGTTCAATGGTTTGATTCAAAAGCTGTGCAAAGTGATAAATTTTATATTTCACCTTATAGCATTCTGGTGTTCTGTATGTTTGTAAAAAATTGCATAATTATTGTACTTGATATGAACTTTATCAAGTTTAAATATAAGATTTTTGAAAAGAATATAATCATCAATAAAAAATGTTTGCTGATTTTTTTTTAGATGACTGAGTCTCCTTAACAAAAATGCTTATTGATATTTTGAAATAGATAAATGTATTGATTCTTCACTTTACTAGGAACGCTAAAGCTTCTTCATTCAGCATCTTTCAAGAGTCTCAGGATGTCTTCACGCAGCCAGTCCAGTTTTGTGCCCCAAAGAGTGTTAATCCTGGCAAAAGTCTCTCGATATGATTTTGAGAGGCTCAGACAGCCAGAACTTAGTGAAACACAAATCAAGACAAAGCTCTTAGAGAGGGGCTCTGATTGCCAAGCAATGCTGGACAGCCACTGCAAAAATAAAGCTGTTGTTACAACGGCTATTGAGACACTCAAAAATATGAATGTGGAGTACAAACTTGCGGATAGGTAGGCAAACATAATTCCTCAAAATTTTGAATATCGTAATTTATTGAATTTGTTTAATAGGTAAAGAATCAGGTCATAGTCTCTGTTAATATTTCAAATATTTGGATCTTGGTATTACACGAAATATACGTCAATTCGATACGTTAAACAAAGAATTATTTAGAAGATGGCAGAAGCATGTGAACAGTATGGATCACATATAATAATGTTTTTTAATTTTTTTTACACATTTCCATAAGAGAACGGGTGGGCCAAATATTCTTTAATAATTTTTGGTTGTGCAGAAGATGAATCCTTCTGACATATGTGTAGCAATTTCAGATAGAGGCAAAATTAAGGGAATGCCATAAAATTTAATAAAGCTTTCAAACGATAATTTCTCAAACAAATTACAAAGAAAACAAACGAAAAAAATAAAAAAGTATACACATATGTTAAGCAGAGTTGAGTATTATTTGAACATTTTTGGACTCCAAGATATTTATAATATTGTGCAGAGTAGAAACAATACATATACATTATTATAGGCGATCCACAATAAACTCACTTAATTTTGAAACCATGCAAAAAAATTCTTTGTTGAAAATATTGTACACGTAATACCGACAGTCAAATAAGTGACATTTTCATTGCTGAATATCGTTGAGTTTTTACCTGAATTCCACATCTTAATTATTGAAAAAAAAAATTTATTTATTTTTTGTTATTCCAGGTTAAGCATAGATCAGGCTGATTTCGATTGGGCAGACATGGTTTTAGCTATAGGTGGCGACGGAACGTTTCTACTGGGAGCAAATCTCATTTACGACAACAAAAAACCAATATTGGGCATTAATTCAGATCCCAGAACTTCCGAAGGTTACCTGATGCTCTCAGAGCATTACACTGAGAATATACCAAAGATTTTCGAGAAGCTTAAATCAGGAAAATTCGAGTACCTCATGAGAAGTCGAATTCGCGTTATTTTAAAGGGTACAGGAATCTGGAATGCACCTTTTCATATGCACGAGAAGGGACGAATCTTGGGACAGGAGAGCTACAGGCCATATTATAATGACAAAGATACTGTTATTGAGGACAGCTACATTCAAGAGTAAATTAATTTTTATTCTCGATTTAGGTTTTTTTCTTACTGTTTTATTAAGGATGCAAATCTTGCAGTTTTCGTAACAATGGCAGAGGAGATTTGGGCACACCGACCGACGCTCTAAGGGAGCGACGATTACCATGGTTGGCACTAAACGAAGTAAGTTTTAGACGGAAGACACTAAAGTTATTAACTAAGTTATTAATTTATTGTTTCATGGACGAAATATGAATTTTAAAACAATATGGTTTGCCATATGGGTAGATCAAAACTATTTTTTATGAAATTCTTTTTATTCTTATTGTTTTTTGCTTTCTCATAGAGGAAACTTTGTTTTCGTGCGAAATTTTCATTTCGAGTTTTTTATGTCGGAACATGTGTGGCCGTCACTCAAAATTAAAACTTACATATCTCAAGAACTGCTTTAACAATCGGGCTGAAATTTAGCAAATATGTGAAGCAGGTCGACGCCCTTGTTTGTGGCAACTAAAAAAAAAAAATCAAAGATATCTTAAAATTTTATGTGACTTAGCAATCTTCGAAAAATGTCTACGTTCTCTAGCATCCGCAAATTTTTAGTTATTGAGCTAAATAATTTTTTATGAATAAAGGTATGTTAAAGGAGTTTCGATATTGAATTTTGAATGAATCTGTAAAAAAGTTCGGATTTTATGGGATTTCGAGTTTATCAAAAAAATATTCGTTTTGTTCTAACTCACGATAAATCTTACCAAACCGACTGAAATTTTCTACAGATGAAAAATAATATTGAGCGCTGCTACCTACCAAATTTGGTCGTGATCGGTAAAGCGGTTTGGATTTTACGTGATTTTGAATTTTTCAAGAACTATATAGGTAACGAAAAAAGTTGCAAAATAGAATTTTGCTCATTGTTTTATCATTCATATTAATTTTTTACAGAGCTTCCTCTATGTGAAATAAATAAGCTTACTCATAGAGGTGGCTTTGTGAAAAATGAAAGTTAATGAGGAAGCACTGTGCGAAGTTCTAATTTGCAACTTTTTTTTATTCTCAAAAGGCCGCACACATTTTTCCTGACATAATTCGCGGTTCGCGACAAGAGTAACGTACTCAGATATAATTAAACATCTTATTTGACGAGATTGTTAATGATGAGAAAATTGTGATATTTATTCTTCACGCGTTAACATGAATATATTTCCTAGAACTCTGCGAGAAAAATAATTGACTGTTCGACGTAAATTTTACTTCATTGATTCCGTTATAAATCTACCTTGTGCATCCAATCTTATATGCTTAATTCGCTTGTGCTGAAATTCTTAAATAATGTAACGGTAGGTATCAGATGTAACATCGAAACCGAGTGCCAGAAGTTTGCATGATAACCGCTAAATTTCAGACATGTTTTGATGATTACAGTTACGTACATTATGTTTATTTCACCTTACTGAAAGTTGATAATCTTTTTCTTATTATTCTAAAGGTGTATATCAATGCGCTTCAAAGTTAATAATTTCTGCATTTTAATCAGGAAAAAAAACAATCGCTCGGTGCATTGTAAAATTGAATTTTTTAAGTATCGATTATGCTCGGTATGCCTAAAAAAATGATCTTATTAATTAAATAATTGATAATATGAGTAAGCAACCGGTAATTCGTATTTTTTATTATTCAGGTATTCATTGGCGAATCGCTGTCGGCGCGAACGAGTTCTTTGAATATCAGAGTTGCCGAAGAGTCAAAGTTTCACAAAGTTAAGAGCTCGGGATTGTGCGTCAGCACAGGCACAGGCTCGAGCTCATGGTACAGAGCAATAAATAGTTTAACCAGTCAAATGGTAAAGGATCTGCTGCAGGTTGCTGAACCCAAAAAAGTTTACACTGAATCGGAAGTAGACAAAATTTGTACGGAATTCAACGATCGTCTTCAATTTCCTGCTGGTAAGCTTTAGTCTATAATGTGAATCTTAACGGAGTTGCTCTGCTACGTGCTAGTTAAATGAGTGAGATTTTTCCAAAAGCTTTTCTAACCATTTTGGTGGTTCAGTCGAAGGTTCCGAAGCATTCTTAGTTTATAAATAATCACGTCCCGCTTGACTGATTTTACTAAATCAGTGCAAAATTTTTAATATTCTTTTTACAATTTAGGAGGTTTAATTGACTGTTTTGAAGGGTGGTCCATTTTTGCATAATATATATTTTTTTTGACGGTTCAAAACTGTCAAAAAAATCTCTATTATGAAAAACAATTCCTCGTAAATCATCGATGAAATAAAAAAATATGTAGGGATCGCGACGGAATTTTAAAATTTTCTTGTTTTAAACAGTTTTTTCCAGTGGAAGTTCTCATGTATATGGGGCATTCCAGCTGAATGTTTCATGCTTTGACCTTGACCCCATTTAATAATTTAAATAATTTTTTATCAGAAAGTATTTTGAAAAAGAGAAGACACGTATTTTTTTTGTTTGGCCCTACGACCAATATTTCGACAGATAAATTTTTATAAAAATTTGAATTTTTCGGTCTTTATAATTTATTCTTCATTAATATCTTGAATTTTTAAAAAATTCAAAATGCCGTCAAATATCAATCCGTAAATGGATTAACGCCAAATTAAACTCCAAGCCTTGTCTGATAATAGTCTACTTATGTACTAAATTTCAGCTAGATATCTAAAAAATTGTGGAAATCGGAGCGATAAAAAGCTTTAAAAAAAAATTTCGTACGGCTACCGGCGTAATGTGACGTATTTATCACAGAAAAACTGTACTATATAAAAACTAAAAAAATCTCGTAAAAACAATGAGCGATAATGATAAACATTTGGAGGTTTCGGCCACAGGATGAATAAATTACACTCTGA
Source organism: Ephialtes manifestator (assembly GCA_963970395.1). Classification (NCBI taxonomy): domain Eukaryota; kingdom Metazoa; phylum Arthropoda; class Insecta; order Hymenoptera; family Ichneumonidae; genus Ephialtes; species Ephialtes manifestator. Next base: position 10,638,708 of record OZ019977.1, on the reverse strand, counting down.
AAATACGGGAAACAATTAAGCTTATTATTAGACAGAGTTCACACTGTTTACGAGAATTTTTTTTCGTTTTTTTATAGCACAGTTTGTGATCATTTTAAAAAAAGAGTCAAACATAAGATTATTTTTTATTTAATTTTCAATTTATAGAAAAAAGTCTGAAGGTTATCTAGCTTCCGCAAATTTGTAGTGATCGAGCAAAATAATTTTTCTATTAGTAGGTTTGGTTTTTATAGGTTTTCGATCTTTTCGAAATGTTTACTTTTTGCTCTAACTCATATAAAATATGACTGAATTAATCGAAATTTATCTACAGCCTAACAATAGCACTCAGCGCTTCTACCTACCAAATTTCGCAAGACCGGTAAAGTGGTTTGGATTTTATGGCATTTTGAATATTTTCATAAATTTACATTTGGCTATAACTCACGTAAAATATCATAAAATAAATTGAAATTTATTTAAAATATCGAAATTATTTATAATAATTTACACAACAATTAAAACATATTTCTTCACCTTTCATTAAATTTAAATATTGAGTAAAAAAGAGTCTGCACGCATTACATAATGATTTTATAATGTACACGATTTGTTTGTATTGTGTATACGTACCTAACAAAACTTTAAATATAACAAAAAAGTTGCAAAGTAGAACGCTGCACATTGCTTCCTCATTAATTTTCATTTTTCACAAAGCTTCCTCTATGAGGAAGTCAGAAATTTTAAATACTATTACTCATAGAGGTGGCTTTGTGAAAAATGGAAATTAATGAGGAAGCAATGTGCAATGTTCTCCATTGCAACTATTTTTTATGTAATACTTTTATATAATAATAGTGAAAAAAACAAAAAATTATATCGCCCGGGAAAAATAACGATTTTTACCGGTCATTCAACTTATTTTTTTATGATTGCAGATGATGTTAAGATGAGTTATGCAATCAGGGATATAATTATCAACGATATCTGGCCTCTGCCCAAGAGCATAGCTCCACGAGGCTTCTGTAATAACTTGACGGTGCAGTCGCAGTGTTACGACGCTGGCTTAGTCCTGGATGGTGGTATAGGTATACCATTCAACGTCGGAACAACTGCGTACCTCGAAATCAATCCCGATGACGCTCTTAGAACAATTGTTTTAAAGGATTAGGCTCTTTAAATATGCAACAGACGAACTGACGATGGCGGCTATAAAGACATGGAGAAAATGCGATTGTACACAGGATGCATTTAATATTTCGAGATTTTTTCATGGATTTCAGCGATTTTTTAATATATCAATGATAAATGTAAAATATTACATGTACAAGCGCAGGTTTAGTCATGCAGAGCTCTACGAATACCTTGTAATTTTGTATATTTTTACCAGATAGTGTATAGAGTATGTTTAATAAATTACGATGTATATTCGATTAATTTTAAAAAAAACCTTGCAAATTTATTGAATTTTTTTGTTTTTTTGCAATTTTTTTCTCGACTATCGTTTAACTGACTTCAAAACAAAATAATTAGAATTATTGTTACTAAGAAAGAGCATTAAAGTTTTGGGATACAATTTTGGTTTTATGCAAAATGTTAGAATTCTATCAAAAGTATTAACGTGATGTGTTACACGTGTTTGCCGTTCTCACTCGCTATTCATGGCGACTCGGTCATTATAGCACATCACCTTAAGGCAGCATTTCTCTATAGAGTACGTTTTAGAAATTTATATTCAGTTTTACAAGATATTGTTTAAACCGGCATATTTCGGAAAATCGTAATTATTATAATTCAAAATTGGTATAATAAATTTCAGAAAAATCATATCAATTGTACCAATTTTCTGGTGAAGAAAAATGGTCCAAAATGTCGAGAAAAGTGGTTTAAAAAAATGTCCGTATGTCCATTTTTGCACAACAATAATTGTCCGAAACCTTCAAATGTTTACGATTATCATTCGCTGTTTTTACGAGAATTTTTTAGTTTTTATATAACAGTTTTTGTGGGATAAATACATCATATTACACAGATAGAAATTGACTGAGATCATTTTATAATTTTATAATTTTCTTTTAAGTACGTTTTTGTTCAAAGGTCCATAATTTTTTAGATATGTAACTTTAATTTAGTTTAGAGGTAGAATTTTATCAAAGTTTGGGATTTAATTTGGCATTAAGGTTGTTGTGGGGCCAAATCAAAATGCTACCACTGTCATGAAAATTTTTACGAATGTTCATTATCCCTTTGCAAATAGTCTGGTGAAATTTTAGAACGGTGAACAGCATCGTTTAGGAGATAAAAAATCGCAAATTTTACAACCTATTGCATTATTGTTATAGCCAATTCTGGCGATTTCGCCGTATTTACGTTATAACAGCTAAGAAAATGCTACCACGTACATAAAACAACTATGTACAGTTTAAATGATAATCGCTTTAACGTTTGGCACCTTTGAAAGATGATCGACAGCACCGTTATGTAATTATTAATTTTTTAAAAGTCTTGGTCGTCTTCGCTTGGGAACTGAATACGCAGCTGTCTCATTCGCACACCAACCGCACCGCACATCGCGCGCCCCCTAGTCTCCCCGCCGTCTCACCCCGCAAGCCCAGAGCCCACAACAACCTTAACTCGCTTAGGGATTGAAATTTTATGGCATTGTGAATTTTTTTACAAATAATTTCCTCACCCTCTATTTTTCACTTTCACAGCACATATTTTGCGCAGTTGCAATTATTTCGTACTCTAAAACTACCACAAAACAATAACGGTCTGTCGCAGTGATATCCAGAATCTCTCTGTTTTAAAAAATTATTAAAACAAAAAAAAATTTTAATTTCGATTTTATGCCTTTTTTACATTTTTTAAAATAACTTTCGTAAAATTTGGTCTTTTTTGCTAAATAGTTCTTTATAAGAGAACGTGCACTCAATAGTGTTGGGTATTCGAATCGCTCAAGATCGGTAAAGAGGTTCGGAATTTATAGAATTTTGGGAAAATTGACGTTCGAATTCAAGTCAACTTCGTCAAATTTGGTGGAAATTTTCTAGACTAATGAGTGAACTAATGTATAGCAGTACTAGAGGTCAAATTTGGTGAACATTCAGAAAGTGTTTCAGATTTTATAGCCATTTAAATTATACAACATTGTACCATTCTTCTCTTTGATACATCTGACAAAACGGACTGAAACTTTAGACATACGTAATAATGGGCAACGATATTTGGTACCAAATTATGTGAAAAACAACCGAGACGTTAGAATTGTATAGAGCATTGAATTATTTTAACTTGTTGGAAAAAAGCTGCAAAGTAGAATTTTGCAAATTGCTTCCTCGTAATTTTTCCATAGAGGAAGTTTTTTTAAAAGCAAAAAATAATGAGGAAGCAATTTGCAAAGTTCCACTTTGTAGGCATGTTTTAGCTCAAAAGACATTTTCAGAATAGTGATAATTGATAAGTTTATTAGTTCCCTCAAAACTAATTGGCGCCCAGCATGTATACAAAAGAAAATATTAGAAAACCCAGAGCTCTGGCAGCCACTGACCACGGCCGCGCCAGGTGGAATAATTTTCTCAGAGAAGAGAAACGTACAAATTCTCAGTATCATGACTGAATACTATTTTGTTTACATACTAAATTTGGGCGTGATATCTTAAGTTTTTCTAAAGTTATTGCGATAAAGTTAATTTTTTTTAATGATCCAAAATTCCATGGAATGAAAATTTATTACCGTTCGTCACTAGATTATATAACTATTGTGGTTGAGTATTATGTCGTACACATATTTCATTTGTAATTGATATCTCATGTTTTACCACCGTTAATGCGATACCGTTAATTTTTCCAATTATTCAAAATTCCATAAAATAAAAAATGTTATATCATTTGCCACTAAATTATATATTTATCATAGCTGAATATTATTCTGTTCATGGACCAAATTTGAGCTCGATATCTCAGATAGGATTTTGGAAAAGTGAATGACATAATGTCAATTTTAAAAAAAATTCAAAATTCCATAAAATCTGAACCACTTGACCGATTGGAGCCAAATTCAATACCAAACAGCGTCAAGTGCAAATGCTTTTATAAAGAACTATTTAGCAAAGTAAACTAATTTTTACGAAAGTTAGAGTAACCACGAGCTTTTCAAAAAATTTAAAAAATTACGAAATCTTAATTTTGACATCCATTCAGTCAACAATTGCAGCAATTAAAGAGAAGCTGCTACTCCAGTTGTGTGCCAAATTTGAGCTCGATAGCTAAAATGGTGTTTGAGTTATTAGCGTTTGAATTTTCGAAGTTGTATACATACATACATTCACACACACATACATACGGACATTTTTTCTAGATCACTTTTCTCGACGTTTTGGACCACTCTGAGTGTCCTGACATAAAAATATCGATTTTTTTTTTTTCATTGACACAAACCTTCCTCTATGAGGAAGCAAAATTCAAAATAATGAAAAAACTAGGAAAAAATTCATATGTATTCGGAAAAATTGAAAAATCATTTTCATTCGAAATAAAAACGTTAGGTTGTCGGGTGATTTATTCAACATTCTTTTTATTCATCATTTTGTTAATAACCTTTTGGAATCATTATTATATAAAATCGATCTTTTCAGCATTTTTTACATGCTTGATTTTTTCCGATTTTTATCGGAAATTGGGAAGTGTTCGAAATTTTCTCTGAAATTCACGTATGGCGTGACTGTACCTCCTTAAGGTAGTTCTACATCCTTAAGGTAGTTCTTGCGCCTGATATTCATTTCGCATAAGTCCGAGAATAATTATAGGGAATTGCAAACCCTTCTCGATGGTATGAAAATCTTAAAAAAATCATGCACATTAAAGGCACGGGAAAGATTAATTTTGCATAATAAATGTTCCAAAATGTTATTAACGAATTGATGAAAAAAAAAATTGTTGAACACATTTCCCAAAACCCACATTTAAAAAAAATGAAAATGGTTCTTTTTTCTGAATTTTGTGTTTATGTTTGTGAAAAATGAATTTAAAAATCTGAAAAAATTCATACGTGTTCAGAAAAATGAACGAATTGTTTTCATTTTTTTTTTAATGTAGGTTTTCGGGAAATTTGTTGAACAATTTTTTTTTCATCAATTTCTTAATAACATTTTAGAATTATTTTGCAAAATTAATCTTTTCAGTACCTTTAATGTGTATGAATTTTTTCAGAATTTTATACCATCGAGAATTGTTTGAAATACTCTTTCAGTTTTTTGAATTTATGCGAAATGAATACTAGGCGCAAGGACTACCTTAAGTGACGAGTATATGCCTATCTATCATCTACATTTTGAGTTTCTCTCATACTACGACCATTTGCCCTTTGCGTGGTACTTTTCGCAGGTAGATCCTAACGGCTTACCACCTCCACGAAAATTCGATTTAGGGTTTTCCACCGAGCGCACAATAGATTTGGTGCGGCAGTTCGTTGCCACGTCTTGGCTGCCAAGCATTAAAGTCGGTGAAGGTTACTTATAAACTTAAAGGAATCGCAATACAACAGTTTTTGAAATGCTAAACGGGAATTTAGGATTATTTAATATATAGAAGCGGTGATAAAATAAGTCATACTTTATTTTTAGCCTTGGCCGAAAAGTTCATTTTTTTTTAAATCAATATGGTGGATATCACAATTTCAGCCAAAGTACAAATTTAAATTCACCATCTTTATAAATTAAATTAATTTTCAATACTGTAACTTGAATTTGTAGATTTCTAATATTGCAAAATTCCGTGTTCTTCCGTTAAAGATTCAAGATATATTTAAAAATGTTTTCAAACAAAGGCTGGAGCATTTTTTACTGCCTTAGTATCTCTAGTAACAGAATTTAGAAGTAAATGTGTTTAAAGTTAAATGAGTTAAATTAAGCTAGAATATTGCGGCTCCAATGTTAAATCTCGAGCACAAAAAATGTTATCTACCTTTTTTATCAAAGCTTAAAGTTCTTAAACTTTAAACTAAAACGTGTGCAAATATAAAAAGTTGGATAGCGCTATCAGCGTCGAGATTGCAAACTAACCGACAGATGCGTGGGTGTCATCGGTGCTGGACGCGTTGCGAAGTCTCGCGTGTTTATCCTTCGAGCTAGACAATAGTTCTTCCGGGGACAAAGTGGAAAATTGGTGCAGTGATTGTTTGTTACAATACTGTTGTTGCTTGTCGTTTAAAACGTAGTGTGAGACGGGCGATCAGTGATGCCACCAAAATATCGCCTTCGACGCTGATGCGTCGATTCACGGAGGAGTCTCTCCCATCGAGGGTGAGAATTTTCCTGAATGGAAATATCAAAGTTTAATAGCTTACGCGTGATTCGTTCTAAGTCGTCATCACAACACATTTAACTTGAATAAATTACATTTGATGAAAAAAAAATGATCATTGTCATATCGAATTTTTCAGAAATCTTGATAAGGATCAGATAGCTAATCGACAGGAGTTTTGAGGTTATGTTTCGAATAAACGTCAATGTATATAGATTCCATTACTGATAACGCGTCATTTTTCTTCTGGGTGAAAATGCAACAATGAAACATTTTTATATTCTAATATTTAATTTTTTTTTTCAATTTTTCTTGTCATTTGATTATTGTTTTTATTTTACGCGAGTTTGCTGGGTCGACGTTTGTGTGCGTGAATGTGAGTGAGATTTCTTTCCGGTTTATGTTTTTATGCGTCATTGACGGTCATTATCACGTGGGTCTTGAAGGATTGTAACAAAAAATATATATATACTCGGAGTTTGTCTCATGCGACTTGCAACCTAACGCTCAGTGCATTTGCTTCGTTCGTCCTCGATGCAAACTGCGCTTGGATTCGAATGCGAAGGCTACTCGGGGATTTAAATGCGATCAGCTGTTAGTGAATCAGACATTTTATTTCCTCTCTTATTAGAGTTAGCGTTGTATTGACCTTATGAAAATGTATGTAAAATTTATGCATAAATTTTATATGGGGCATTTCAGCTGAATTTTCCATGCTTTAACCCTGACCCCCATCAATAATTTTAACAATTTGTAATGAGAAAGTATTTTGAACAAAAGAAGACACGTATTTTTTTGTTTGACGCTACGATCGACATTTTTATCGACGGCAGACGAATTTTTAAAAAAATTTGAATTTTTCGGTGTTTATATCTTTTTATTCGTTAATATCTTGAAAATTAACAGGCCTATCAAAAAATGTCCAGGATCGAATTTGTTCAGTTTATGAAGAGCTACATAATGTATATAAAAAATGTTATTTTCGTATTCCTAACGTTTTTTTATGACATTAAACCCTATGCAGAATGGCAAGATTTTTTAATGGGGAGTTCTACGTAATTGAAGATTTTATAACATCCTGAATTATTACGTAAAGCTTCAGTTACGTAGAATTTTTTGAAAAAAAATCCTGCCAACCTCCGAAGGGTCTCAACATTTTTGTTATTTTAGACAATGTTTACATAAATATAGAAAAATTATAAAAAGTGGCGCTTTTTGCAAAACGATACTTTGTTGTTTAACGTCAAACAACAAAATAAAAAAAAACTACAATAACATTTTTTATATATACATTATGTAGCCTTTTGCAAATGTACATAGACATTTTTCGATAGGACTGTTTATTTCCAAGACATTAACGATAAAAAAAAATATCAATACCGAAAAATTCAAACTTCCCGAAAATTCGTCTGTCAGAAATATTGGTCGTAGGCCAAGCAAAAAAATACGTGTCTCTTCTTCTTCAAAATACGTTTTGATAAAACATTGTCAAAATTATTGTTGGAGGTCAAGGTCAGAGCATGAAATATTCAGCGGGAAAGCCCCATATATATTACAATGATTTCGACGAAAAAAAAAATTTTATCTTCGTCGTATATTTTAAATATATGTTACGGGTTTCATGTATATTTGACATCTCAAAATAATATAAATCGCATGTATTTATGCTATATGTGAAATGTATCACATATATTTAAACTATATGAAAAAGCTGTGGGTGCTTGTCCGGTAACGTCTGGCCGAATACCCTTCATTTTTTTAGCACATTATTTTTCGAGAAAAGTTCATCAACATTTATTTCTTTTCTCTTTTTCGTCTAAATTTAACTATTTTTAAATGGAATTCCTAATGTTCTTTTTACTTTATTCCATAAAACTCATCTCAATTTTTTAGATCTATGTTTTTCTCTTAAAAATTTATCAATTTAAAAAAAATATTTGCCCGATAACCGGAGGATTATAATTGACTTATTCCGTACAATGTCCAGTAAACCTAACGATCGAAAAAAACACATACCCGCATGAATAATCATCAGTTTCTCGTCTGTACAATAAAAGAAAACGTTACAAATCGTATCCGTACGAATAATTGTTCAAGTTGATAGCAGTTGTTTTTTTTTTTACTGAAAGCTAATATGAAAGTTATTATACTTTGATATGATACATACAGATACAATTACTAGCAAATGAACAGTGAACATAAATATGTGATTCAGTACAGCAATGATTCTGTTATTATCTTTTCTATCATTCACATGAAATTTATGAAATCATCAATTGTAGAAAAAATGTCTATTAAGTGAATTGTGGCTTGTATTACAGGTCTACTAAATAAGTACACAATCCATACTTCACAAAATAGACATTTCCCATAATGGTTAATGACAGAGATCTCATGTGAGTGACTGAACTTTTTTTTAACGATTTTGAGGTTTAAGAGCATGTGAAATACCGCAGTCGGTAATAAAATCTGTAATCAACTTTTTTCACGCATACTGACATTTCACAGCTTCAAAAAAAGTTGATTAGAGCTTTTGATACCGATTGAGATCGGAATGGTCGGGGAAGAGCACGGCGGGGGGGATTTTCACAAGTTCTTAACCGGACAAATAACTAAGTCAAGTTACAATTTTAAAAGAGCCGGTGAGTGGCCACCTTCGGGAATAATAGCAATAGCGCCCTGTCAAGCCAGACAGAAAATCGTCGTGTGAAGTTTGAAATATTAATTTCTTTTTTAACTTGGCGCTACCGCGACTCTTGATATATTGTTCGACGGGGTATGTCATCATACGTTTTTTAAATTCTGTCCAGACAACCAACTGTCTTTTAATTCGGTATGTGCGAGTACGAGAATAAGTCAACGGTTGCTGATTTCTGTAAAGTTGTGGAAATTGTGGGATATAATCAAACAATAATCATTAAATTTTATTAATGCGGAGTAATTTATTAGCCACGACTAGTCTCACCGACGGCAGGTAAACGACTGTCTGGCGAGATCGACGTTCGTACATGTGAACGAGTGTACCAGGCTTACAAACTTAAGAATTTGTAAATGCGCGATCTTGTAAGGTAGTACAGTAGAACCTCGTTTGTCCGAGGTAATCTGAGGAGGGCGTACCTCGGATATGCAGGAACTCGGATAACACGGAAACCATACAAAATTTAAAAGCCTTTATTTTTTTTATATATGGGGCAATCCACACCAATTCGATCTAGATCTGACCCTCGACCTCTCAGATCTGGTCGGTGATTTTTTATGTTGTTCCAACTCTAAAATGAAAACAGAATTTTTATTTATTTTTTTTTACTTATCGCTCTTTTTAAAAAAACTTTGCAAATTGCGTCCTCATTGTTTTGCGCTTTTTTACAAAGCTATCTTTATGAGGAAGTATGTTAATCCATTTTGGCTTCCTCATAGAGGAAGCTTTGTAAAAAAGCGCAAAATAATGAGGAAGAAATTTGCAGAGTTCTAGTTTGCAGGCTTGTTTATGCTCTAGACATTTTTCTAAACAATTTGCAAATTCTACTTCACAGGATTGTTTATGCTCTAGACATTTTTCTAAACAATTTGGAAAGTTCTACCTTACAGGCTTGTTTATGCTCTAGACATTTTTCTAAACGATTTGCAAAGTTCTACTTTACAGGCTTGTTTATGCTCTGGTCATTTTTTCTAAAAATTCAAAGTGTAGAAGAATTTTAACCGGGTAACCGATTTTTTCTTTAAGGTTGTACTAAAACCTTCTACCATAGTAGTTCATATGTGGACCAAATTAGAACCCGGTATCTCGTAATTTGCACGAGCCAGCTCGAGAATGAGATTTTTCGAAAAATTCAAAATGCCATAAAATTTGAACGGCTGGACAGATCTGCGTCAAATTTGTACAAATGTTTTTCAATGATAGTCCATATGTGAACAAAATTTAAGATAAATCTGTGAAAAATATCAATTTTTTTTTTCGTGCTGGCATTTTTTCATATTTATCAACCCGCGCAGAAAAAAACAGTCCAGGATGGAGTCCCGGATGGAATCTTGGCAGTCCAGGCGGGACTCCATCCTGGACGCTCAGCCGACTTCCGCTTTTAATCCGATCCGGAAGTCGGCGCACTCCGTCCCGGACTCCATCCTGGACGGACTGCGAATCTAGGCTGCCCGATGGTAGAATCCATCCTAATGTCCATTACGGATTCGCGCCTGGATTGTCTCGCAGTCCATCCCAGACTCCATCCTGGACGGTCCGCGAATCTCGGCTGTCCAATGGCAGAATCCATCCTGGTGTCCATTATGGATTCTCGCCTGAACTGTCTCGCTGTCCATCCCGGACTCCATCCTGGATTCCATCCTGGACTCCATCCTGGACGATCCGGGTGTCCACCTGGAGGTTGACACCAGGACTAGACAGTGTCTACCTTGGGCACCTTGGTGTCCAGACGATCCATGTAGGACTACTCTTACTACGTCAACGGAGGGTAGGCCTCTCGTGGGTAGTTGAACTCAAAAAAGCTTTCCAGTCTTATATACGCTCAGGCTTCAAGTTACTTGCGAATCTCGGCTGCCCGACGGAAGAATCCGTCCTGGATTGTTTTAGCCTCCATCCTGGACTCCATCCTGGACTCAATCCTGGACTCCATTCTGGACTCCATCCTAGACTCTATCCTGGACTCCATTCTGGACGATCCGGGTGTCCACCAGGAGGGTGACACCAGGACCAGTCCGGGGTGGACTACGAGAGAGTCCAGGCAAGAATCCATAATGGACACCAGGATGGATTCTGGCATTGGACAGCCGAGATTCGCGGACCGTCCAGGATGGAGTCCGCGATGGACTGCGAGACAGTCCAGGCGAGAATCCATAATGGACACCAGGATAGAGTCTGGCATCGGACAGCCGAGATTCGCGGACCGTCCAGGATGGGGTTCAGGATAGAGTCCGCCGACTTCCGGATCGGATTAAAAGCGGAAGTCGGCTGAGAGTCCAGGATGGAGGCCCGCTTGGACTGCCAAGATTCCATCCGGGACTCCATCCTGGAATCCATTCGGGACTCCATCCTGGATTCCATCCTGGATTATTTTTTTCTGCGCGGAAAAATCGTAATATACCGACATATCGATAGTTCCTTTCACTAAATTCATTATTAACAATCAATAATGGCGAAATCATGTCGAAAATTACAGCCGGATATCTCAGAATTTACAGGAGTTGAAGTCTTTGCGGAACTTATTTAAAAAAATTTAAATTACAATAAAATTAGAACCACTCTGTCGATTCTGGCCAAATTTCGTATACATCATGATTTTATGGTAGTCCATTTGTGTACAAAATTTTAGCCCGATATCTCTTAATTTGCGAAATCTATAACGTGAAAACGATATTTTCAAAATGCTGTCAAATTTGAATTTTCCAACCGATTCGTAAATCAAGTAAACTTGTTACTACGATCTTAGTGTGCCCCTCGATTGCTCGTGGTTTGTGGGGACGATTGTGAACATAAATTTGTGAACATAAAGTTTTCGACGACGAAATTCGTCAAATTCGACATTTGACAAGTAATGCTTGTGAAGTACCAAATGAAAGAATTCTATTATAAAATTGGCAGGGAAAATGGTATCATGTAGCCCATTATATACTTCCTCATAGAGGTAGCTTTCTAAAAAGCGAAAAATACTGAGGAAGCAATTTGCAAAGTTCTACTTTGCAGGCTTGTTTTAAATCTTAAAGAACCTTTAAATCTTATTTTATAGAAAAACGTGAAAACGAGAAAAAAATCAAAGTTGAATCAATTCCATCGGAAAGAAAACAATTTAAAAAATCAGTACCCAATGGGCACACTTGTCACAATGATGTCCTAAAGACATCTTTTGGACATCACATGTTACAATGATGTCCTAAAGACGTCTATAGGACATCATTGCAACATGTGTGCCCATTGGGTAGCCGGACGAATAACGCCGTCATTCATCCGATTACCGAACGGGCAGACAGTTCTTATGAAAAATGCATGCAACACAGAATAACCGTAGTTTGATAATTTCCTTGGAGATTAGGAAAACTGTTTCCAGAAATAGCGGTAATCGTAATTTAGCGGTCAAATGCGTACTTTGACGTTATTTCTTCGAAATTGCTGACGAAATAGTAGTTTTCGATATGAGTGCGACGAAACTTTTTCTCAACCAGTGTTGCAATCTCACGAGTTGAGAAAAAGTTTCTCGCACGAGTTCCGAACAAAATTTTATGCTACCAGTGGGCGAAGTGCGAATTCGCACACGCGACGCGAAGCGGAGCGTGTTCTGTCTTTAGCTTTAGTTTTATAACTTTAGGGAAAGACGATCAGTAGTGGTTGGGGTACACGGCGATTTCTATGATCATGTGCTACTGTTCGGTCGGTAACAAAACCTGTAAAACGTTTTTCTCGTCCATGCTCAATCTTTGGGACAAAAGACGAGAACGGTTGACTGCGTCGTAGATTTCTGTAGTCTACCGCTTTCGTCTTTTATCCAAAAACCCTTTTAAGTGGATGCTGGAGTAGATTTCTTTACCGACTTTGGTCGGTAAAAATAGGCGATTTCGTAGTATACACTATTCATCGAAAATATGCTACAATTATACGTCAAATTTTGCAGGGATGTAATAAAAACATTCATGCTTGGGTGTCCGTTCGAATTACTGTTCAAAACATAGAAGAAATGTAAGAAATTGTATATTACTGAACCTCTCAAAAACCAATATGGCCGCTCGAAATGTCAACAGGTCCTTTGAGGTACGATATAAGCGTTTCTGGAATTCAGATGTGTTAAATCAAACCGGACACCGATTCTTTGATTATTCCTGAACCTTTCAAAACCGTCGGAATGTTGATTACACGAAGCAAATGTACGAATAGTGTATACTACGATTGCAAAGACTGTTTGCTTTTCGCACAGGCTCAGAGCTGGTAAAGAGCATGAATATAGTTCCGTCATTAGGAGACAGGTGCCGCTGTTTACTTTTGGCAAAAGCTCCGAGCCTCTGTAATGCGACCGTAGTATACACTATATATGGATTTGGCTTGTGTAGTTAACATTCTGATGGTTTTGGAATATTTAGAAATCATTACAGAATTGACGTTCAGTGTGATTTTACATATCTAATTTTCAGAAACAATTATATCTTACAGCAAAGGTCTGTTTACATATGGTGTGCGGCCATTTTGCTTTCAGTATCTTTTGCCAAAAGTAAGCAGACTACTCGGCGCCACCTATGTCCTAATCGGGAAACTTACCGACCAAAGTCGGTATGAAAATCTACTCCAGCGTCCCCTTAAGGGGAGGTGAAACATCCATGAGTGCGAGAAAGATAGCGAATATCTTTCGGAACAAGAATTTTCAGAAACTCGAACTTTTTTGGACAAAATGAAAGTTTTATATCATGCAAAATTGAGAGACCAATGATGTAAAAC
>OZ019977.1:10609994-10619994 GCA_963970395.1 Ephialtes manifestator | reverse complement strand
CTGCATTTGTTTTCAATAAAGTTAAGAGATAATGGAAAATCGCACACTCTGTACCATAACTCGTTTGTCAAAGTAGTGATATCGACAATGCGAATGCAAGCTTTTTTTTCATTCTCATTCACTACGACTGGCTTCACGGCATATCGAGCTTTCTTTTTTGCAACTATATTTTCGATGCGTAGTTTTCGCTTGCGGGTAATAAACCTTCTCTTCCCTTTCCCATTCTCGACTCTTACATTGTATTTATTATTCACTGTACTTATTTTTCGTAAAACACTAAACCATAACCTCGAATAAACACATAACTTCACAAGAGACCGAGATTCTGCAAATGGCCGCGATCTACGACTTACGTTACAACGTTGTCACATTTCCGATCGTCTCCCGAGCTCGTGATAATCATAACTTGAACAAAGTCAAACCAACATTAAAGATTACAATTTTACAACAAAAATTAGCTTTATATAATTAGATTACATCGTTAAAAAATCTCAATTATTCGTGCAACTAATTGTTATAATATTTTTGGGTCATACTTTATTACATTTAGTCTCTAGGGTCCACGACTTTGGCGTAGCGGCAGAACTACCTTAAGTCAATTATACGATAAATGTTTAAAAAATGAAATAATATGGGTTTACAACTGTTAGCGGGACTGCTGTCTGAGTTGGTCGATCAACCGCTCGGCAGCAGCACCGCCTGGGCACACCACCGATAACCGCATGTCAGAGTCCGCGCATGCGTTCGAACGTTCTCGAGTCTCTGACTCGCTTTCCGGTTTCTTCTCGGTTCTCGTTAACGGTCTCAACTGGTCGCACGCACGGTCTCAACTGGTCGCACGGACGGACTCAACTGGTCGTACGCACATCGGCACAGTGATGCCAGAATAAAATGTCCGGTCGTTCTAGAGGGCACCACCGAAACGTAACAGAACGTAATAAACCGCGAAAAAATAGTTTGAACGTAAAACGCCATAGCAAATGGTCGAACGTTTTGAAAAAGATCGGACATGCTGCTAATTAATTGTAGTTGCACAGGTTATAAGCATGGATAAATAAAAGAATTGTTTGACATATAAATTCTTTATTTTGTAACATTTTTTAAAATATAAATTATATATTTCATAAATTATTATTTCATGAAGCGAAATAAACAATGTGACGCCTATGCGTCAGTATGCTATAGAGAACATTGAGCATTTTAGTGTTTGTCGTAATCGCAACTCGCGTATAATGGTTTTCTTTTCAACAAAGAAGAGTTGGGTTCAAAAGTAAAGCAAGCATTACCACTAAGTAATTCTTTTGCATGCATAATGCTATCGCATGTGTCAATATGAAGTCTATTCCGAGTCTTAGTTTTCATAAGGTTGAGTTGCGAAAATACTCTTTCTGCTGCTGCCGAAGAATGAGGTAAGCAGAGGAGTCCTTTGACGAGTTTTGTAAGATGAGGGAACATGGGATCTTTCAATTGATTTTTCGACTTGAAAATATTAGTCCAAAATTCTTCTATTGGATCCCCTTTGTGCGCTTGAAGCTCGTGTATATCAGGCAGTAGCCGCCACTCGCTGTTCAATTTTTCGATATCGTCCACAAGTTGGGGGAAAAACTTCAAAGCTTGTGCAGCGATACTACTGATCTGTCCCGATAGTGCTGTTTGAGGATCGAAATGACTGACGAATGTTAAAACTGGATCCTCGAAATTGAAGCGTTTCCTAATTTGTTCCGCGAGGACTATGTAGAAACTCAAAGCTTGTGTTCTAAAATTGTGTATTTCGTGCGGATTTATGTTCTCGTTAACAAGCAAAATCTCAGCTTTGGCTCCAAAGTATACTTTGTCGAGCGCGATGAAGTTTCTCGGATTGTCTGGCACGACTGATTTTATCGGCACACTGTCCAGATGTTCTTTCTTTACGAAATTTCTGAGTATATTTCTATACAAATCCTTGACGCGACTAAGAAGAAGATGTAGTTTAGGCTTCTCAGCTTGAAATTCGAGATTTAATCGGTTAACCGTGTCCAGGATGTAAGCCAGGAATGTGAAATATATTTTATAAATAGGGTTTTTTAGATGAGCGAGGATCGTCTGCGTCGACGGCAAATTATCTTCGAAGCATTCAAGCGTAAAAAAGAGAACCAGCGCGTCCCAATTTTCTAATACGCGATCTACGGCAGCCTATAGAAAATGAATTTAAAAAATGTTAAACAATACATCTATACTAAAAA
Source organism: Ephialtes manifestator (assembly GCA_963970395.1). Taxonomy (NCBI): domain Eukaryota; kingdom Metazoa; phylum Arthropoda; class Insecta; order Hymenoptera; family Ichneumonidae; genus Ephialtes; species Ephialtes manifestator. The sequence goes on along the minus strand of OZ019977.1, from coordinate 10,617,772 downwards.
GGAACTTTTGGAAGGATCTTACTTGGAGAGACAGCTATCTTGTCTGACTTGGGTGCAACAATCTGTGTGGCTTCAGCTCTACGAAACATTGGAACTCTTGAAGTCTTGCTTGCCTATTGCTGCTGTGCGAAAAGTAGTTATAGATCCCGCGAATCAAATCTTCGAGACTTCTAGGCAACTTTTTTGCCGCTGCAGACGAGCACAGGTGAAAGGAATGACAGACGCATCCGAGGACGAAGAGGGTCGGAATGATTTCTTTGAATCGGGCCTGCACCCCACTGATATTACCCATCATCACCGACGCGTTGTCAGCGGCTAAGCCAATCATATTAGCTATGGGCACATCGTGAAGTTTAAAATAGCTACAAATTGTTGTAAACAAATCTTCTGCCGTACAAGACTTTACTTTGATTAATCCAAGAAACCTGCCCTGCATTGCTCATTGTCGTAGAATCTTGCGACAATTGCTAACGATTTTTCTGTGCTTATGTCTGTAGTCTCGTCAATTATGATTGAGAATACATTTTGTTTCAACTTTTCCGAGATTTGTTGCATCTGCTCGGTGGCAATGCATTCTCTTGTCAAGCTCGTAGCTTTCGTTCGACCACACTTAGTGGATTTTGCGATTTTCGAATCGGGACACACAGACGCAATTAGCTTCGGGAGGTGGTCCATTAACGAAAATGGGAGATTATGCTCATGAAGGAACATAATCATCTTCAACTCTCCAGCTTTAACTAAGTCCTGGGTTTTTATTCTATCGTCATTGAAATACTTCTTGATCTCGAGAGTATTTTCAGCTTTTTTTACGTTGTCTTGATGAGCATTCGTAGCGTCGTGTCTTCTCAGATGAGTGATTCCACCATTGATGACCTTGAGGCACACGGTGCAATACGGTTTGCCTAAGTTTGAATCTAACCACATGAAGTTACTTTTCCAATCGCCCTTGAATTTTTGCTTGTAGTTTTTTTTCGTTTTTCCTGTTCGTTTATCTTCATCAATGGAATCGACACTATCGCCTTCGAAATCAGTCTCACCATGACTGTCTGTCGAGTATCTACAAGGGAGAGGGGGTTTCTATCAATTAACATTTAAGAAAATATAGAAATAAAGACATATCCGTACATGAATGACGGAAATATTTGGCTTAAAATTATTCTTACACATACCTGTTTTCTGTGATTACTGTCAATCTTCTCCATTTATTAGGCCGATGGTATTCGTGGGGATTGGCAGAATTTGAACAAGATGATAATTGATCGGATGACGATTCGTCGCATGTCGTCGTATTCGTTTTTAATATATCAATATCAATCGCCGAAGGCTTTTCACTAGGCGTCAATTTATCTTGAGAAGTTCTAGACACACGAAATGCATTAATGAATTCATTGTTACATAAATCGAAGAAGAGTATAATGTAAAACAAAAGATTATTCTCGCGTATACCTTTCTTCTACGGTAATCATTGATCGTCGGCGTTTCTTCGCGCGATCACGTTCGGAACGCTTTCCGGCTGTTGAATCAGATAAATCACGCGGTGACGGTTCGTAGCACGACACTTTCGTGTTCAATGCAGACGATCGACCTGGCGCGTTGATGTTATCAACATCAATCGACGATGTCTTTCCACGGATCATCGATTTATCTCGAAAGAACCTGCAAACACGAAATGCACGAAATTAATTCTTTCAATGTTTCAATGCCTGATGGAGAAAGTTACAGTAAACAATATTAAGAATATCATGATAAAGGTCACAAAAGGTACAGAAAAGTTTTTTCGATGAGTATATTTTTTACATACCTTTGGTTCTTGTCACTTGAGTATTTTTCTCGTACATCTGACGGGTTATGTTCCGTTTCCTCAGGTGAATCTATGCTTGACCCAGACGATTCGTAGTTTGCGACTTCTAACTTATTATTTTTTGCGCACTTAATGGTGTGTTTAATGAACGATGGACCAGAATCGTCAATGACATTTTCAGTTGATTCCGATGTTTTTTTTGGAACAGTTATTAGGAACCTGCAAGAATAAGATTCAGTTGATAAGAAATAATACATATTTAATCTGCCATAACCCAACTGTTCATAACCTTTGGTATTGTACGTTGAAATATGTATTTATTATACATCAGACTTAGTGATATTTATAACGCACAACGATTTTAAGTCAGAATTAGAAGCTAGATTGGCACTGAAATATTTTTCATTTATTTGTTCGAAGAAGGTTAAAAATAAGTAGAGGTTATGTCTCTACGATAACGAAATGTTTACGCACAACGTACAAAGTTACATTATTTTATACATACCTTCTCATTATGACGCTATTTTATTGTAGAGCCGAGCATTGTACACACTAAATCAACGGGTAACAATTTAGACCCACTAACTGCAATGCAGAGAATTCCGGGATTCCCGAATCGGGCTATTTCGCGTCGTTGCGAGACGTCGGACAATTTGCTTTACTATTTAAAAAAGTAAACGTGCCAGTTGTAGGCCGAGATTATTTTAGAATTATGGACTATATAGCCGTGCAGGGCATAGCATTGGATCCTCGTCTGTTGAGGATATTAATCAAACGACGAAACGATATGTATCGAAGATCGTCCCCAATCGTCATCTCATTCACCGGAACTAGTCACGGTTCAAGCTCATATTTTAAAGACAGTTTCATCAATTCTGTCATCTTTTGAGGCATCCTACCAAGACTGGCCTCATCTGAAGAATCTCAACCTGGCAGATCCGGAATTCCTCACTCCTCGAACGATAGACATTATCATTGGAGCTGATTATTATGGCCAAATCATCCGGCCTCGGATAATCAAAGGCGCAACCACCATGCCAATAGCTCAGCTTTCGATGTTTGGCTGGCTCATTTTGGGTCCGGTTCAGGCAACGACATCCCCGATGCACGCCACTTACACTGCTTCAGTTCATCACGAGGAGGTTGCCTTGCAGAATTTACTCACCAAATTTTGGGTTCAAGAGGAGCCCTCAGAACTCGTGACTAATGAACTCACGGCGGAAGAGGAGGAATGCGAGGCTCACTTTCGGCGCACTCATTCGAGAGACTCAACCGGTCGATACATCGTTCGTGTTCCGCTCGAGTCATCCATTGCACAACTTGGGGACTCATGGAGTACAGCTCACCGGTGTTTGCAGCAAGTGCTTCGGAAGTTTGCGAGGGACCAGGAATATGAAAACCTTTATAAGAAGTTTCTAGCTGAATACGAGAATCTGGGTCATATGGCTAAGGCCTCAACCACTAAGCATGTTGGTTATTATCTGCCGCATCATGGGGTGCTCAGACCGGACAGCGCAACCACCAAGTTAAGGGTCGTATTCAATGGTTCAAGTAAAACCTCAACCGGTTATTCCGTGAATGATCTCATGCGCACGGGTGCGAAGCTGCAGCTCAACATACCGGACGTGCTCATCTGGATCCGGATGCATAAACACATTTTTGCTACGGACATCACAAAAATGTTCCGGCAAATTAAAGTCCATCGGGATGATTGGGAACTCCAGAAGATTCTGTGGGTTGACGACCAGCACAACCCAGTACCATATCATCTCACCACTGTCACGTATGGGACGAAGGCAGCACTTGCTGCTTTCTTGCTGTTCGAACGCTTTTACAACTTGCGCAGGACGAGGGACATCGCTTTCCTTTGGCACTGCCTTCGCTCATGCTTGGCAGATACGTAGACGACATTTTTGGAGGTGCGGATTCAGTGGAACAGCTCATCGAGACTGCGCAACAGCTGATCCATTTGTGTGACGCGGGCGGATTCCCGCTAGCCAAGTGGCACTCAAATCAGCCGGATCTGCTCAAGGCAATCTCATCGGCGAGCATCTCAAACCAGAACGTACTCATGGACGATTGCGACACCACAGTTCTTGGAATACATTGGAATCCTCAGGAAGATCGATTCAAGTTCCAATCAAAATTCTCAAAAATCTCTGGACGGCTCACAAAGCTACTCATTCTATCTGAGGTGGCTCAGATCTTTGATCCACTGGGGTTTATCTCACCGGTCACTGTTCGAGCGAAGATGCTTTTGCGAGAGCTGTGGCTACACAAACTCGGCTGGGACGATCCTTTACCGTCTCAGATCTCAACAAGGTCGCTTACGCTCAGAGAAGATCTCACAAACCTAGCTAGGATTTCAGTGCCACGATGGATTAACACATGGAGCAACTCAACCATCGTCATTCATGGTTTCTCTGATGCGTCTCAACTGGCTATGTCGGCGGTTATTTACATAACCGTAAACTCACCGTTCACCGGTGCCCGGACAATTTTAGTGTGCTCCAAAACAAAGGTTGCACCTCTCAAAAGACTCACAATTCCACGGTTGGAACTCACAGCAGCGCTGCTACTCTCAACTCAACTCAAATACGTTCGAGCCACCCTCAGATTGAACGTGGATAAAACTCATTTGTGGACGGACTCACAGGTTGCACTCATGTGGATCAAGTCTCACCCGTCGCGGTGGAAGGACTATGTCAGGAACAGAGTCACACAAATTCAGGAGCTCACATCGCAGGCTAAGTGGTGGCATGTTCCTGGCACTAGTAATCCGGCGGATTGTGCCTCGAGAGGCACAATCCGCCGGATTTCGACAACTCAACTCACCGAGCACTCATTGTGGTGGACGGGACCACCCTGGATCACTCAACCGGAAGACTCATGGCCAGCTCAGCCTGCTATGGCGGACGGACTCAGTGCAACTGAAGTGCGTCCTGGGATTTCATTATTAGTGGCAGCTCCCAAGGTAGAGTACCATTGGGATCTTATCCACAAGGTATCGTCTCTCACAAGGTTGTTTCGACTTACGGCTATCTGCGGCAACGTTCTACTCAAGCTTCGTGGTCAGCTCACCTCTCCACCAATGGACCTCTCAACAGGGGATATGAACACCGCAAAGCAGTTTTGGATCCGGGCTACTCAAGCTGCGTACTTTTCGGCAGAGCTCAAGGTGTTCGGCTCAGGTTCGGTAGCACCAGCCGGTCATCCGTTTTCTCGATTGATTGCTTTCGCCGACGGGCAGGGCATCATTCGAGTTGGTGGACGTCTCACACACTCGACGCTGAGTGAGGAATGAAAGCATCCTGCAATTCTGCCTCGATACTCACGGTTGTCAAGTATGATTATCGAACATGCTCACTCACGAACGCTTCACGGAGGCACTCAGCTCACGTTGGCTTATATTCGGCAAGCCTACTGGATTCTCGGAGGGAGAGCGCCTGTGAAATCTCATATACTTCGGTGTGTGGTGTGTGCTCGGCAAAGAGGGGTCCGCGCTCAGCAGCTGATGGGGCAACTACCTGTTTCTCGAGGATTACGCTGGACCGCTCACACTCAAAACTTGGAAGGGTCGGGGCGCAAAAACATACAAAGGTTGGATCTGTGTGTTCGTCTGCTTCAGCACATCAGGAGTTCACCTGGAGGCTGTCAGTGACTACTCATCTGAAGGATTCATCGCAACCTACCGACGGTTCACAGCGCGAAGAGGGATTGCTCACACAATATACTCTGACTGCGGTACGAATTTTGTAGGTGCCGACAAAACTCTACAGAGCATGTTTACGCAAGGCACAGAAGAACATCATTACATCAGAGCGGTCCTCTCACAGGACAGCAGCCAGTGGAGTTTTAACCCCCCTGCCGCTCCTCATATGGGTGGCAAGTGGGAGGCGGTTGTGAAGTCAACGAAACTCTATCTCACACGCACAGTGGGTGAGTCTCTTCTCACATTCGAAGAGCTCACCACCCTACTTACGCAAATAGAGGCTATTCTCAATTCGAGACCCCTGGAACCGCTCACTGATGATCCTCAGGACGTGTCAGCTCTTACACCTGGACATTTTCTCATCGGCAGTGCTCTTACCACCTTACCAGAGTCTACGCTCCCAAGTCTGGAAACTTCGAAGCTGGCTCATTGGAAGCACATACAGCAACGGGTTCAAATGTTTTGGCGTCAATGGTCTGCTCACTATTTGCAACGGCAGCAGTCTATCTCAAAATGGCATCATGCATCTAACGAGGTTAAGGTTGGTTCGCTCGTGTTAATCACGGACGAGCGTTACCCTCCTTGTAAATGGCCTCTTGCGAGGGTACTACAACTACACCCAGGGAAGGACGGACATGCCAGGGTGGCTACGCTCAAGACGGCAACAACCACGCTCACCCGACCACTCATCAAGCTCTCCTGTTTAAGGACCACTCCACCGGAAGACCAGGAGCATATTCATCAGCGACCTTCGCTGATGGCGGGCGGAAATGTTAGCGGGACTGCTGTCTGAGTTGGTCGATCAACCGCTCGGCAGCAGCACCGCCTGGGCACACCACCGATAACCGCATTTCAGAGTCCGCGCATGCGCTCGAACGTTCTCGAGTCTCTGACTCGCTTTCCGGTTTCTTCTCGGTTCTCGTTAACGGTCTCAACTGGTCGCACGCACGGTCTCAACTGGTCGCACGGACGGACTCAACTGGTCGTACGCACATCGGCAAGTTTTACTTTGCGGTCACCTCATCTTTTTCGGAAGGGTACAACGGTCAGCTCCGGGTAGCTCAAACGGTCAGCGCAAAGACATTACGTACGGGTTAAGTGAACGCGGGTTTATGTAAACAAGAGCGACATACTCACGGGCGGTTTACTAAGCAACACGTGGTGGCACGTGTGCTTCGGCATAATTGGCATTATTGGCTCATTTTGTCACTCGGACTGTACAAGTGTTTTACGGACTGCTCAGGATATTTATGTGTAACGGCTTACTCAATTAATTGTTGTGTTTTATGAAGTTTTTGGGTAAAAATAAAAGTGTTTATTTCGAGTTATGTAATTTCTGCCTACGCCATTTATTAATCATATTTACAACACCTGATCCACTATCAACCATCCATGGCATTATTTTACAACAACCCTGATGAATAGATACATTAAATCACTGTGCACAACCAGCAATCTTGCAGTATACGAACGAATTTACGTAATGCGATGATACAACGATTCCACTGTAATCCCAATGATACGCGTAATCCAAATTATTGTAGCAGCATACTGATTTTACATTAAGCGCTTAGATCACGAGTTTAAAGGCATGATAATGAGTTTCGACGGTATTATGGAAATCCTAGCGAATATATTCACCACGAAACTAGAATGTATCTACCGCGCAGTGATGTCGAATGAGAAAGCCAATTGACAGTGGAAGCACTTGAGTTCAGTGAATACGTAACGATTTTTTAAAGCAGCATTAGCTTTACAATGATAAAACAGGCTCCATACAAATTTCGGTAAAATGCATTTAAAAAATCTTATTGAAGAATAATATATAAACTTGCGTTTTGCGCCGTAGAGTATTCTTAAAAGTAATGTATTGGTGCTTTTAACAGAAAATCTAGCAATGAATTTAAAATTAAAGGTGGCTTAATTTTTCCTTTACCAAATAATAAAAACTATCACAAAATTACGTCGTCTTAATAAACCCATTAATAATCCACAAACCCCTCAAGTCAACCGTTATATAATATAACAAAAATATAGTTAATCACAGGGAACAAAGCTAAGTATAAACTTTGCGCACAAGCGTCTCAAGGAAATATTTTGTCTATGCAGAACACTTCCCGCAAACAAGATTCTTAAACACAAAGTTTCCAACCATTATATTTGAGAAATTATTCTCTACCTAATACATAAACATAAAATATGTTATGGGTTTTAAAATTTCACCATACGTACTGTAAAGTGAGTTACAGAATATGCAATAACGAC
>OZ019977.1:10523875-10609794 GCA_963970395.1 Ephialtes manifestator | reverse complement strand
CAGACAAAATGGCGCGATATCAAATGTTCGAAGATTTTTTTGTCTGTTCGTCACCTTCGATCTCTTCTTTACGGCTTTGGTCTGGTTAATCTGCACAATGGTAAGAAAAAGCTGAAGAAACTAATTTGAACAGAAAAATGACAAATAAAGGGGACCAGGGATTCTGACCGAAAATTCAGTCTGGTTTAATTGTGTATACTTAACAGGGCTAGAATAAAACGCAAATGTCATTCCTTGTTGTGATCATGTATGTATAACAATATTTACTAGGAAAATGAATTACAAAAATCTTATAATATTTATAGCAATCTAGTTATTGCTGTTTATACTGAACACTGTTCACATACTACTACGATTCCAGGACAATAAATGAGCGTTGATTTTGTAAACATAAGAGCAAAGCTTCCCGAAATCCTGATCTATTGACAGAGCCTGAAAAAAATGTGTTCGAAAAACATTCATTTGTTGCCTTTAGCGATCCGAGATTCGGACTCTACTTATAAAGAACTATTTCTCAAAATAGCCTGATTTCACGAACGCTAGACGATTCACCTGCTTTTTGCAAACACTCGAAAAGCTAGAAAATGTAAATATCTGAATACATTTCTTGAAAAGTAAAAAAAAAATAAAGAAAGGTTTGCTGATTCACTTGTGTGCCAAATTTCAGGTTAAGGTAGTTCTGTCGCGAAGGCAATCCAAACTCATATGCATGGATTTTTGACATGTTGTAATTTAGCTATTCAATTTTACTTGCACAAAATCTTGAAGGCTTATACCGAGTATTTGAATGAACAATTAAAACTTGAAAATCGATCTTTTTACACGGTGCTCACGGGAGGACTGGAAAAATTGATCTTTAAATCGAAAATTAACGTACTTAGATCAAAGATAGAGAAAAAATAAAAAGTACTACGGATTCGCAAATCATTCAGGACTTGATGCATCATGAAAAAAGGTGAAGTCTCCGGAATAATGTTTAATTGAACCAAGGTCAAAATGCACGATACTGGGCCAAATGACGTTTCCTAACCTAATTATCGTAAAAATGAAGTGAAATCCGCACTAAACATATCAACTATTTACAAATAATCATTTTAATGTGATTAGACAATTTCGAAGGATTCTCGATTATTTTTTATATTATTATTGAGGCAGTCAAAGTGATGCGTATGATTATTTTTTAATGTCATATAGACTCTGAGATTTATGACTCCGGCGTACCGACAGAACTACCTTAATCGGTTGAGCGGTTCGTGAATTCTACACATACATACGGTCATTTTTTCTAAATAATTTTTCTCGATGTTTTGAACCATTTTGAGTGCCCTGATATAAAAATCACGGTAAAAATATTTCATAGAGGAAGCCAAATAATGAAAATCGATTTTTGTTAAGTTTTAATCCTTCCTGATCCCCTCAACTGTTTAGACCCTAATAATAATTCATAATATATACACGCAATAAAATGACGTAATATTAGTAACGGCATGATAATAAGTACACTTTATAAGTCTAAAATCTCTACACTGAGATTCGTTTCTGTTAATTATCTATTTTATTTGCAGATTGCCGGTGAAAGCATTCGAACTGCTTTCGACAAGCAGGTCGTTCATTATCAATTAACAACTTCACTTTTCGACATCGTTGTAAGTTTTCCCATAAAAACCATGATAATGCAAAAAGTAAATTCTCAATTTTTTAATCTACGTAAATATAGTATAAAATTCTTTTCATTTAGATGGCAGGGGCTTGCAGGTTTACAGTACTAATTCTCTTTTACGCGTTGCTGCATCTTAATCATCGGCTAATAATAGCGGTAAGTCAAGTTTGTTTATAAAAATGTATTTTATAATTGGTAAACATAAATAGTTGATACTTTTTTTAATTCTCAAAGCTCTCTACTGCCTTGACATGTGCCTTTCTTATTACCAAAGTATCATTATTCGATGTAAGTACTACTCTTGAATCATTATTAAGGATATTTCATAGATACTGTTGAGTTATTTCGCAACTGAATATGCAAGTTGAAAATTGTGTTTACAGGCTAGCTAAAGTAATTATAACCTTCCCGGACATTATAAAGTAGCCGCAATTTTCTGAAAACTCTACAAAATGACATATTTCTACTTTGTACTGCAAGTTTAGCTGCTGATTGGATGCATATGTTTTCTGCCAAGAATTTATGATAACGACAAAATACCGTTTTCGGAATTAAAATAAAAGTGTTTGACGCAGTTATTTGTATCGTATTGAATATAGCATTATTGGTGTGTCAATATAGACGGAGTTTTGAGTAAAAAGGAGTACATAATCTTACTATATATGAATGTGAGAACAGTGCAGTGGGCATATGAATATCTACAGCTATTTGGGTGGTTCATATTTAGGGTCCCGCCGTATTTTCTCCTGGTCGCGCTCCAAATATATTTTAAAAAATACTCTGAAACTTTCAGAATTCTAGATTTTATTTTATTCATCCATCGTATGGCTTTAATTGCCTTTTTTTGAGGGGTTCCGGGGGACTTACGGAGCGAGTTTTGGGGGTCATTGCCCCGCGCTGGAAAAAAAATCGTTTGAAGTTTTATTTTATTTAGACATTAAATTAATGGGAACAGAAAAATATCCAACTTGTCGTGATTTCTTTTAGCTTTGTACATTTTTAGGTCATTTAAGTCAAAACATGTTAGTACATGTATAAACTCTCAATTGCGATCGAGTCGCAAATGTGTACATCGCGGTCATGAAGACTAGAGTAAAGGAGGCCGAACGTAGTACCAAAGAATATGCATGTACTGTGACGTATTTTCCGTGAGCGCGATCAAAAACTGAATATAATTCGGTACGGTAGCACGATACTGTCACCTTCGGCCGTCCACCGGTCGCGCATCCGCGAACCCGGTGGGCGCCAGCTAATTTTGTTTCACCGGTATTAACGAACCGGTATGCCCCTGGAATCGAGCTGAGCGGGCTCGATTCCAGCAAAATCGACAGTTCAGAGCTAAACTGCCAATCGAGAATAAAAACCAAAAAAAAGGTAACTTTGTCGATTTTTGGGGTCGCGTAATATCAACAAACGCAACAGGATGCACTCGCGGGAGCGAACGGTTGCGGAAAATGCACGGCCGCTCAGGCTGTTTGTCCTGGTAGGGAGGGTCGAGGTAATGGCCCAACAAATAGTCTTATCTGGAACGAGTTACCTTTACTCACGATAACTCAAGCCAAAATAATTAAATTGTCAAGATCGATAAAATATCAGATTTTAATGCATTAAATAATGCACGAGAACTAGCGAAACGCATCGGAAGCGTGACAATCGCGGTGCGTAGCATAGTATCGCGGACCGCGTGTCACTCGAAATCTTTAATCGATAGGCCTTCGATTACATAATTAAAAATATGTTCGAAAACGACTCACCAATCGACTCTTCATGTACGTCGCGCGCTTGGATGCTGCGCGGCGGTCGCCCTGAGCGTGGGATCGCTGATGCAGCATTTTATATAAAGAAAGATTGAATATTCAATATTAAGGGACCGTTACACTCCCCCTCTTTAAAGAATCAATGCTCCCGCATTGAGGGGTTTACAAAAAAAAAATGAAGTTCCGTGTGACTCTATATAACACAAGTGTGGTATGAATGGTTTTGGCAGTGTTGGAATGTGTATGTGTTTATTTATGTGTAGTTCTTCTTTCTTCTTGTTTCCTGCCGTGGTGACCTGTTTTCTTTTCCCTTCCTTTCGCATCTTGGGTGTGGTGTTGGGATTTCCCTGAAAGTTCCGTCAATTGATTTCTATTTATTGGTCCTCTTATCTTCAGCCTGCTTTGTTATTCCAGAGGATTCTATGTAATTTTCGATGATCTGAAACTGAAATATTTTAGTTGTTCGTGTTAGTGGGGAGGGGTTGTTATGTGACTGTAGGTTAGGTCAGGGTTTTCACATATAAGAGAAGAGAAAAAAAAAATATTTTGTTTGCCCATCGCTCATGTCCGGATCTCGGTACAGCTTATTCTCTCTTCGTTTAAGTAGACAGTTTCCTTTCTCTCCTCCTTTTCTTTTTTCTAACGTTTATTCCGGTTTGTTTGTCGAGGGATTCCTTTCCTTTACTCATTTATTCCACTCGGCTTCATTCGGTCCTACGTTGTCTAAAACATTCTAAAAATCTGATTAGGTTTGGTAAGGGGGTTAGTAGGAATGACCTGTTAATACGGATGTCGTGAGGATCGATTGTATGGTTAACTTAATGGGAATGAAAAAGGGTACAATAGCGAGGTAATATATAGCGTGCGTGCAAGACATGTTTCGATCATCGTTTAACATCCTCCCTTATCCGTAAAAGGAAGTAATATATAAAAAAAAAATATACGGTCCGCTGTTGCTAACCCAGGGAGAAAGTGGGGGGGGGGGGGTAAGAGAGAGAAAAAAAAACGAAACTCATGTGTTCTTCTCGAAGCATAACAACGGTGGCAACCAACCTTATAAGTCTTACAACTATTTGATTATAAATGTAGCGTTATGGACGCAGCTTAGCTCAAAAATGCTGAGACTTCGTTGTGTTATAGTTATTCTTATTCTTCCCTATCTAATTTCTCTGTCCTTCGCAACGGGTTTCATGGGAGCGCGTTACGGTCATATCTTAATTCGTACATGGATTTGCGCGTTGGTTGGCGTGGTTGTCCACTTCGGAGTACAATCTGTTTAGTGCCTCTCGGGGCCTTAATGCTCCTGCGTGGCATCTGAAACATATGCCCGTTTTATTTTATCTATATGGACCGTTCTTGTAGCATCGTCTCTGATACTTAAAACTACGTTATTCCGATCTAGAGTCTTTAGAATTTTGTACGGGCCCGTCCAATGAGCGTCGAATTTTCCGATCCGCGGTTCCTTTTGCAAATATACTAGTTCGCCTTCCCTAAATTCTGATTCCTTTACTTTCTTATCATAGTATTTCTTAGTTCTCTCCTTATATCTAATCGCTTTCTCTAAAACTAATTGGCGAACTGCTTTGAAGTTTGCGTTCAAATTTGCCATGTAGTCGTCGTACGTAATTGTTCTTTCGAGTGGCGGAAATTCAGACGGTACTTGTGCCAATCTGCCAAAAACTAACTCGAAAGGGGTAAATCCCGTGCTTTCATGAACACTAGTGTTGTGCGCGAATGTCGCGAGTGTTAAGAGCTCGTCCCATTCTTTTCTTTTACTGATAAAATGTTTTATGTACTCCACGAGAGTATGGTGGCTGCGCTCGATTGCTCCATTAGATTGTGGATGATATGCGGTTGTTTTATATTGACGGATCTGAAAAAACTCTGCGAAGTCTTTGAACATTTCCGACATGAAGTTCCTTCCTTGGTCCGTCAGTATTGCGCGAGGCGCTCCAAATGTAGTGATCAGCTTATCACACAGAGCTCTTGAAACATCGCTAGTGGTTTGGCAGCTTAATGGTACGGCTATGCTGAATTTGCTAAATAAGTCAAGAATAGTGAGGATATATATATATCCTCTGCTAGTTTCAGGCAAGGGTCCAACGATGTCGATGGCTACTTTGCCGAATGGTTTTTCTGGGGTGTCCGTAAGCACCATTGGCGCCTTATTTCTGACTCGGACCAACTTATTTGTTTGGCACTCCGGGCAATATTTGATGAATTTTTTAACGTCCGCTCTCAATCCTCTCCAATAATATTGCGTTAGAATGCGCTGATACGTTTTTTCAATGCCTTTGTGACCACCCAAATTTGAAGCGTGTAGTTCTTTTATGATATTTTGTCGGTTATCCTGCTCTGGAACGATTGCAAGACCTTCGCATAGCGTTATTCGTATATCAGCTCCTAATGTCAACAGACGCAAGTGACTTTTCATGTTTGACCACAGAAGCGAGTTGATTATTTCGGGGTCCTTTGAAATCATACAGGACTGCAGCTTGTCTCTCTTCAATATTTTCACGAGGACGGTCAGGCATTTCTTAACCATGTGCGCGGTGGTAATATCGGTAGATTTTCCCTTACAAAACATCACAAAATAGCATTCGTTTTCGCTCTGGCAGATAAGAATATTTCCCATTATGGGATTTTGCATTAATAACATTTCACGACTAATTTTCTTCTTTTCCACGAGTATCTTAGTAACTGTAGTATTCATTATACAATCTGCTGATACGAAAAATGCTAAATTATCCTCGTTTGCCAAAATGTTGCTTTGCACGATTTTGATGTTATCTCGCAGGTGGATATCCTCCGCTATTGTTGCGCTTCTGGTGACTGGATTCCTTTCCGGACAAGTGAGTCGTTTCCTATGGTATTGGAGTGGCTGATACGGAAGATCGGTACCCGAATCGTCAGACCTACTCCCCGATGATATTTGTTCTCTGCAGTCCTTACTTGGTCCGACACGCGTTTCATCTGGTGATTTCCTTTGTGGCTGAGTCTCTTCCCAAACAATTTCTGCTGAAGGTGGGAAATCATGCGAAGACGGCGTTGGTGATCGAAATTGTGGTGAGACTTCTGGTGTTATGGTCGTTTCTGTTGTTGGTGATTTCTCATGTAGCGAAAATCCTTCGAAATCTGGAGCTAGTGGTGGCGTATTTCCTTCCTGCAGTGCCATATTTTCCGTTGGTGTGGTAACTTCCTGGACATTTGTTGATGCTGGATTTTGCGATTTTGTGGCTTTCTTTTCATCTATTTGTATAGCTTTTTTGACTGCGTCCGCTTGTTCTTGAGGTGTAAAGCCTTCGAGTTCCATTTCCTCGGGAGATAGTAGTGTACTTTTTCCTTTTGCCGCTGTCGTTTTTTCCGTTGCAACTGTCCGCTCGGGTGGTGTAAAGCCCTTGAAATCTAGGATTGGTGGTGGTGAGGATGTTGTATGCATTTCTTCTTCCAGTACTTGCGGAGTCGTTTCGTTTGAAGCTTCCTCTGAAGATGAGCTTTCCTGCGTTTCCTTTGCATATGTACACCCTGGATTAGTTCGCCGTTTAGTCCAGCGTGTTTTTACTTTTTTCTTCTTCTTAGGTTTTTTTGGTTGCACCAATTTTTGTGGGGGATTGGATGTTGATCGTGCGGCTGGAGGATCTGTTTGACGAGTTAACGTTGAAATTGTCTCTTGCTGTCCCGGTTCCTGAGAATACCGGTACTCTGGTGTCATTTCGGGCGAAAGGTAACCTGGTTTATCCTCCTGTGATGAGTTTGACGAATCTGAGTCCCGAATTTCTGCTTCCACTGCTCCTTCGATTTTTGGATTTTCGGCCTTTTGATGTTGTGACGAATCTTCTGCTGTTCGCTGCACCGAGCTTGTTTTTGGTTCTTCCCTTGACGAATTTCCTCTTTCCATTTCTTTTGATAAACTGTCTTCCCTCTTATTTTTTTCTGATACCTCGTCTTGATTCTCATTTTCTTCTGATACTTCGTTTTGTTTCTTATTTCCTCCTGTTTCGATTTCTTTTTTGTTTAATGATCTTTCTTCTTTAGACAATTTATCTTTTTCTTCTTCTTTAGATAATTTATCTTTTTCTTCTTCCTTAGACAATTTATCTTTTTCTTCTTCTTTAGATAATTTATCTTTTTCTTCTTCCTTAGACAATTTATCTTTTTCTTCTTTTTTAGATAATTTATCCTTTTCTTTTTCTTTAGACAATTTATCTTTTTCTTCTTCTTTTGACAAGTTATCTTTTTCTTCTTCTTTAGATAATTTATCTTTTTCTTCTTCTTTAGACAAGTTATCTTTTTCTTCTTCTTTAGATAATTTATCTTTTTCTTCTTCTTTAGACAATTTATCTTTTTCTTCTTCTTTTGACAAGTTATCTTTTTCTTCTTCTTTAGATAATTTATCCTTTTCTTTTTCTTTAGACAATTTATCTTTTTCTTCTTCTTTTGACAAGTTATCTTTTTCTTCTTCTTTAGATAATTTATCTTTTTCTTCTTCTTTAGACAAGTTATCTTTTTCTTCTTCTTTAGATAATTTATCTTTTTCTTCTTCTTTAGACAATTTATCTTTTTCTTCTTCTTTTGACAAGTTATCTTTTTCTTCTTCTTTAGATAATTTATCCTTTTCTTTTTCTTTAGACAATTTATCTTTTTCTTCTTCCTTTGACAAGTTATCTTTTTCTTCTTCTCTAGATAATTTATCTTTTTCTTCTTCGATATTTCTTCGTTTGTTCTCGTGCTCGTCTGATTCGTCTGATCGTATCCGCTTCCTCAGGGCTGCTTCCTCGTCCTCATTCTCGTGTTCTGTTGGCGTACTCATTCCAACGTCCTCGCTAGCAGTTGAATCTATGTTGAATGTGGTTTCATCCTTCCTTACTGTTGATAATGCGGGTGGTTGTTCCGTTTCGAGGCATTCCGTATTCGTGTCACTTGTTGGCTCACCGGAAGATCCTTCTAGTTCACATAGTCGTTTCCTAGGCGCTGGGTTTCCAGATGATTCGTCATCTGTTGAACGCCCTCGAACGGCTGATGGTGCTTGATGATGAGTCTTCTGTCTTTTTTCATCGGGTTTTTCGGTATCGCTTGATGTGCTCTCGTGAGGTCTTATTGGTAAAATCGAGACAGGATTCCTGGAAAGCGCATCCGCCACAACGTTCAGTTTTCCGGGCTTATGATGTATCTCATAATTGTAGTCGTTCAGAATTGCTTGCCATCGCTGTAACTGTTGAGGTGGTTCGTCCTTGCTTGTGATGTATGTGAGCGCTCTATTATCTGTTACGAGGACAAAATGTCGTCCATACAAATAGGTGCTAAAATGTTGGATTGCGTTGACTACCGCCAGTAGCTCTTTTTTCAAGGCGTCGTAAGATGTTTCGGACTTAGACAGCAACCTGGAGTAGAAGGCCACTGGATGATCAAAATTGTTGTGCTTTTGACTGAGTACAGTGCCTATGGCATAATTTGATGCGTCAGTCGTGAGCGTGTACTCCTTCTCATTCGGATACCGCAAGATTGGTGCTTCTGTGATTCTCCGCTTAAGATGTTCGAAAGCTGCTTGGCATTCCTCAGTCCAATCAAAGTTCGCCTCCTTCTTCAGCTGGCGTGTCATTGGTATAGCGATTTCGGCAAAATCGCGTATAAACCTGCGTTAGTATCCTGCGAGTGCGACAAACTGCTTTATGTTTTTCTTGTCCGTTGGTACTGGAAACTTCTCCACTGCTAGCACTTTTTCCGGGTTTGGTTGGACTCCTTTGTCCGAAATCACATGTCCCAGATAACACACTTGCCTGTTTAAAAAATGACATTTATCTGTTTGCAAGGTCAGCTCGGCTGCGGTTAGTCTTTTGGCTAAACTATGGAATTTTTTCTCATGTTCTTCGAGAGTGTTCGCATAGATAACAATGTCATCCAAGTACACAAATAGGTCTGTGCCTTGGAGACCCGACAAAACCACATCCATCAGTCGCTGAAAAGTTGCTGGACCATTGCTGAGCCCAAACGGCATGCGATTGAATTCGAAATGTCCGTTGGGTGTTGAAAAGGCTGTCTTTTGTTTGTCTTTTTCGTGAACCTGGATCTGGTGGAAGCCAGACGCCAGATCGAATGTCGAAAAATAACGAGCGTTACCCAGTTGATCCAATATGTCCAAGATGTTTGGTAATGGATACGCGTCGGGTGTAGTTTTCGCGTTTAACTTCCGGAAATCGATAACCATACGCCATTTCTTATTGCCATGGGGATCCTCCTTTTTGGGGACAATCCAAACCGGCGAATTGTATGGCGAGAGCGATGGTTGAATTATATCGTTTTTGAGCAAGTTATTAACCTGCTTCTGAATTTCTTCCCTATGGACCTGAGGGAATCTATACTGTCTCGTATGGATTGGTCGGTCATCCGTTGTGAGGATTTCGTGCCTGAGAACATTAGTGTGACCTAGCTGTTCCCCAGGCACGCAAAACAAGTGCTGGTGTTTAGAGATCAATCGCAAAACATGATTTTTTTCCTTCTCATTTAAATGCTCCAAATTAAGAAGTGATTCGATCATTTCTGCTCTCTCTGTGCTACCGACCGCTGTGGTGTAAAATGTTGCGCTACGCTCTGAGTTAGTAGCATAGGGATCATTTTCTGGTGCGTCAGCAAGTTCCAGGATACTCTCGACCGGCTGCAACTCAAGTGTCGGCACCGCGAGATTAATGTCGAAGTCGTTAGCGTTGATAGCTGCGAGATAAGCAACTCGGTTGTTATTAGACACCAAGGCGTCTCCGATATAGAGTTTATCGCCTGCGTCCAGCCTGGGAATATATCCCTCCGTGAGTCTAGTTGCGTTTAATCTCACGTGCATCATCACTTTCGATCTCGCTGGGATGAATATTTTCTCTGAAGTTTCAAAAGGGATTTTGTATCCCGCAAAAGATATGCAGAGTTCGCTGTATAAAATATCTGCCGGGATTTCCCTGAAAAAATTGTCGCCTAGAACAGCGTCTTGTTTAATTGGGAGGCTGTCCTCGACCAGATGGAACTCGACTTTAAATTTTTTAATTCGGATTTCGTACATCCCGAGCGTTCGCACAATGCCCTCCGAAATTCCCGATAACTCGTAAATTATTGATGGGTCTACTTTTGAATTGTTCGCAATTTTTGTTGATTTTACCAAATTGATTTCAGCTCCAGTGTCTGCGAGAAACATTGTTCGCTCGAAACACAAATCAGGAGAACTGATAGCTACTGTTGGAGGCTTATGTCTTTTCGAGAGGCCTAGCTGAATTTTAGCCTTCTTAATTGTGATGTTTATTTTTGCTTCTAACTTCGAATGATGCGCTCTTGTGTTTGGCTCCCCGTCGCACAATCCCGTGGAGCACTTTGCTGGTTTCCCAAACCCAATTTTGCGCGCATTTGCTCTAAATCTCGAGTAATCTGTGCCATTTGCAGTTCTAATTTTTTAGAATCTTGTTCGCTTTGTGAGTTATTCTCGGCGTTACTTCCGGAGGAGTTTCGGTCTCGCGAATTGCTTCTACGGTTTCCGCGTGAACCCGGTCGGTTACCTTGCGCGTTATTTCCCGATTTCGGATGATTTTGTTGATCCGTATAGCCGTTTGGAAAATTTCGCGAATTATTCGAATAACTCCGTGGGTTGTTTGAGAAATTTTGCGGATTATTAGGGAAGTACTGTGAGTTTTGCACATATCCCCGAAAGTTGTTAGGGTTCGCGTTTCGTTGATTCGGGTAGTTCTGGTAGTTTTGCGCAACAGGCCCGGAATTTCGGTAATTATTCGGAAAATTTGGCTCGTTTTGTCTAAAGTTTTGGTAATTATTTTGATAGTTTGGTACGTTCGGTCCGAAATTTTGATAGTTTCGATAATTGGTTTGCGAGTTGGTTGGAAAGGGTTGCGTGCTATTAGCAAATTGCTGTGAATTGTTCTGAAAATTTGTGTTCTGCGGATCTCTATTCTGGTAGTACCTTTCACGAGAAGCGTCTCTGTTCGCGTTACTGAATCTATTTTCGCTTAGCCTCTGCAAAGTGGTACACTCCGACGAGTTGTGGGTGTTATTTTTATGGTATTCGCAAAATTTCTGTGTCGGCCCCACGCTTGTTTGCGCGAATTGAACTCTTGCTGATTCCGGTGTTTTACCTCTAATTTCTGGCTCCTCGCGCCCTCTGTCCAATTCGAGTGCCCTCCTCTTTTCTTGTTCGCGCTCGATATCTATCGCCTCTAAGATTGCCTGATCTAAAGTTACAATGTTCCTTTGAACTAGCATATTTGCAATTTTTTCAAAAGACCACGGATAAACGATCTTATGATTTCTTGCTTCAACTCATCTCTACGATTAGCTAAGTACTGTTGTTGCGCGTCCGCGTGGTAAACCTCCTCGAGTCTTCTCAAAATTTTCTTTTGAATTTTACGTGTTCGCGTTCCGTAGTCCGCAACCGGCTCATTATATTTTTGCGAAATTCTGTGCAATTCTGCCACAAGGTCGGACAGTTCTACCGGCTTTTCGAAGTTATTTCTGAGGTCTGTTAAAAGCTCTTCCAAGTTCGCGTAGTCTTTAGTGTCTACATACTCCCTAGCCTCTCCTCTTAATTTAAATTTAACCGCTATTAACATCATGTCATCGCAAGTTGCGAGCGGCGCTGCGTCTCTACACATACTTGCAAAACAGTCGATCGAGGGGTTTTTCCCATCAAATTCGGGCAAGAGGCTATGTATGTCGCGAATGGACCAGCCGTTGCGACCGTTGTTAGCATTTTCCGCCATTATTGTAGTGGGAGGTTGTAACTCGATTGGTATAAAACCCGCTATGTCATTCTGTCTAAAATGACGCGGTGTTTGTGTTGTTGGTAGAATTTTTCAAACAAAATACACGAGTCATATAATTCAAACAGAAGGTTTCGTTTCAAAATCGGAAGAGAAGAAAAAAAAAGAAA
This sequence comes from Ephialtes manifestator, assembly GCA_963970395.1. Lineage (NCBI taxonomy): Eukaryota > Metazoa > Arthropoda > Insecta > Hymenoptera > Ichneumonidae > Ephialtes > Ephialtes manifestator. The sequence continues at coordinate 10,597,463 of OZ019977.1, read as the reverse complement.
TATACACTCCACCGCACAGGAGGGACTTACCTTTTTCCTCCTCCTAGTAATGTATCAAGTTACCGAGTACAGTGCAATTATCTCTAAAGTATTCCCAAAGGTAATTAATTCCCGACCCCCATAGGCTTTGGAGTTTTCAAAAACTTACAAAAACTCTCAAAAATTGAAAGAATTTTTCATTTTATTTTCTTTCCTATAAAAAAAAAAAAAATATACAAGCCCTTGAAAAATCAATTACTTTTAGAGGTTTTTCTCCTTCTTTTTCCTTTTTCAAAAAAAAAAAAAAAAAAAATGTATAAAAACCCCTTAAAAGTTGAAAAAGATTTTATTCTATTTTTTCCTGAAAAAAAAATATAAGTCCTTTGAAAAATTAATTATTTTTGGAGTCTTTCAAAAAATTTATAAAAACCCTTAAAAAATTTGAAAAATTTTATTCTCCGGAAAAATATGAATCCCTTGAAAAAATTTTATTTCTCGGAAAAATATGAATCCCTTGAAAAGTTAATTATTTTTTTTTTGTTTTCCAAAAAAAATTTATAAAAACCCTTTCAAAATTAATTTTTTATTTTATTTTTTTTTTGAAAAATACGAATTTTTGAAAAATTAATTATTTTTTGTTTTTCAAAAAATTTATAAAAATCTTTAAAAATTAATTTTTTATTTTTTTTTTTTTTGAAAAATACGAACTTTTGAAAAATCAATTATTTTTTTGTTTTTCAAAAAATTTATAAAAATCTTTAAAATTTAACTTTTTATTATTTTTTTTTTGAAAAATACGAATTTTTGAAAAATTAATTATTTTTTGTTTTTCAAAAAATTTATAAAAATCTTTAAAAATTAATTTTTTTTTTTTTTTTTTTTTGAAAAATACGAACTTTTGAAAAATTAATTATTTTTTTGTTTTTCAAAAAATTTATAAAAATCTTTAAAATTTAACTTTTTATTTTTTTTTTTGAAAAATACGAATTTTTGAAACATTAATTATTTTTTTTTTGTTTTCCAAAAAATTTATAAAACCCTTTAAAAATTAATTTTTTATTATTTATTTTTTTTTTTGAAAAATACGAATTTTTGAAAAATCAATTATTTTATTTATTTTTTTTTGTTTTCCAAAAAAAAAAATTTATAAAAATCTTTAAAAATTAATTTTTTTTTTTTTTTTTTTTTTTGAAAAATACGAACTTTTGAAAAATCAATTATTTTTTGTTCTTCAAAAAACTTATAAAAATCCACAAAATTCAATTTTTTCTTTTCCGGAAAAATACAAATCTTTGAAAAATTAATTATTTTTTTTTTTTTTTTTGTGTTTTCCAAAAAATTTATAAAAATCTTTAAAAATTAATTTTTTTTTCTATTTTTTTTTTTCGAAAAATACGAACTTTTGAAAAATCAATTATTTTTTTTGTTCTTCAAAAAATTCATAAAAATCAACAAAATTTAATTTTTTTATTTCCTGGAAAAATACGAATTTTTGAAAAATTAATTATTATTATATTCTTCTTTTTTTTTGTTTTCCAAAAAAAAATTTGCAAAAGCCTTTTTTTTTAAAAAATCAATTTTTTATATTTTTTTTTCCAAAATACGAACTCTCTGAAAAATTAATTATTTTCGAAATCTTCCAAAAACTCATAAAAACCTTAAAAATTAAAAAAAAGAAACTTATTTTCTGGGACAGTCTTTTCCTTTTAAAATAAATTTGTTAATGAATATTCCCTGTAATTCCAAAGCTTAACACATCTACTTTCGGATGTCAATTCGTCGATCAAAACACGTCTTGCAACAGGTTTATAAGCATTACAAGCAATATAAGCGTTAGTTTTGCTAAATAATTTTGTACTTACAGTGCCACGAGAAGGATGAGAGGTGTAATCATGGATGAATAAATGTTTTAAAATGCGGCACTTCCTTCCTTCTATTAAATATTTGTTCTTCCTTGCTTCCTTCTATTGAATGTTTTCCGTCCTTTTATTTCTCCGTTGGTTGTCGTGAATATTTGTTGCCGTGATTCTTCTTCTTTCTTTTCTTTCCTATTGTCCGTTCGTTCAGGCACTTTCCTTTCGCCTTGTTTCCACTTTGTCCAAAAATTCTTTTTTTTTTTTGTTTCTTTTGAAAAATAATTTCCGGCACTTGTTCACTTGTTCCTTTTTTTTTAATATATATATATTTTATTGTTATAGTTTATTTAATTGTAAAGAGAAAAAAAAACAATATATTTTTCTTCACTTGTGCACTTCACTTAAAAAAAAATTTTCGATTTATATATATATATATATATAGCGCGCGGTTTTTGTGTCCGCCACTTCTGACACCATTTGTGACGATCAAAAGGTCGTTTAAATAACTATTACACGCATGGAGTCCCAAAATATATGTATTAGCCAAAAGGTAATGAGGAGAAGTGCACGTTACAACGGTTCGGGAAGAAGTGAAGAGATTGAATGCCCACACGCTGGGTCCGTTGAGTTGGGTCCTTGGGCCCGCTGCGTATCCCTGCGCCAGTGATAAGGCGGCCGTCGCTGCGCGGCGGTCGCCCTGAGCGTGGGATCGCTGATGCAGCATTTTATATAAAGAAAGATTGAATATTCAATATTAAGGGACCGTTACAAGATAACTCGGGAGAATTATCTCGGAAAACCTCTCGACATCAGGCACCCAGCAATTTCCCAACGAAACGCTAGGGCGCCAGGCCTTTTCAATTCGCACCTGAAGGGCCAAGAGGTGATTTTTGCGACGCAATTTTACTCGCGCCGGCTACTCAAACGAAGAGACTAGGTAGTGGGCGGTATGAGAAGGGAATCTCTAAAATAACTACAAAGTCCAAAACCAATATATCATGTAGTGCTCGCTATAATTAAACAAAATAAAATAATTAGCGAGTACAATAGGAGGCTCGGAGCCTCCAAGATTCCTAAAAATATATTTTACAAAATAGGGTTCCCTGAAGGGGAACCCGTGCTCGCTAGCACAACTGACTCTATATAAAATAAATTATTATAAATAACTCCAAAATAAAATTACCAAAAGAATGACAATTTCCCAAATAATTGGCGTGAACGCCACGCGTCACGCCGCAAACTATGGAGAGAGTCGCTCTTACGCTACGGGGCAGCTGAGGCACATCTCGTATTTTCTCATAAATATTACTTCATTCCCAAAAACTATCCAAAATTAAACCCCATAAATACAATGGTTTCAAACTAAATTCTTTTGGATGGCCGTAGCCAAACTGAGCAGACCCCGCGAGATACTTTAGTGGCGAGACGAAAATAGACTCGCTTCGTGGCGGCTGAAGGCCTGAATTTACCTCACTAATTACCAAAAAGCTATTTTTCAATGTCCCGGCACCTTACAGTGAAATACTCTGGCCCACCTCGAGTACGCGATGCTCCGTGATAAGGACCGAAAACGTCCTTTCTTCGTTTCCAATTAATTCCAATAATTTCCGATACAATAGTTCCGATACGATACAATATTCTAGTGCGCTACTGTTCGCACGCGTGTCCAGCCAAGTGACGAGTCGCGGAGGGTACGCATCCGTTCGCAGCGACACATTTTATAGTGGTCTGTTGCGAAGACAGACCACCGTTCGACGCGGGAGTTCCAAACTCTCGCGTATGAATTTGTGTGTGAGAGGCAGATGTACTGCTTCAGCGGTGCCGATTTTTTGATGCGTGAAACTGCCCTCGCTGCTTGAATTTATTATTATTTTGTAGCCTATTTTGCCGTGCAGCCGTATTCCGGCTTGCTGGTTGGACCATTTCTATGTCGCGGGCGACGTCGAAGGGGGGAAAGACGCAACGGACACCGCGTAACGCGAAATTCCGCGTTACAGTACATCCATATTCTTTGGTAGTACTTTGGATGTGGTCACGAAATGATGACTAAGATTAGCTTCGGATATGTAACTCATGGTGGTGCTGCAGTCAGGAGAGACAGAGATAACCTTTTAGCGGGAATTTTGGAAAGAGAATTTTTTGTGCTTACAAACTATTTTATATGTTGTTAGATATGTATTGTCGGCAATAAACAGATCATAATAATATATTTTCATGCCTTAATGGGTACTAGCTCAACACTGGACACTGATAAATAGCTGTTTTTCTTTTTCAAACCGTTCGTCGCGCTCTTCACTCTACTCCAAATTGCCAACTTGACTTGAATTTGCGTGTGCCTGGAGCGACGCTTGTATAGAATTTTAGAAGCTTCACATAATCACGATTCCTGAACCAAAAGTTCGGGGCTCTTCCGTTTGCGTTCGGCCTCCTTTACTCTAGTCCCGATGACCACGCTCTTACATACAGGTAGAGATACTTGTTCACTTTTCCAGTAGTCGGGGTATCTCTCTAGCTGGCCACGTCTTGAATAGTTCGCCTCATGACCATGCCTGTCGCTGTGATCGTAGGATGTGTTGGTATAAATGGTTTTCGCACATATCTTTATTCGGGCGTGAGATGAATAAATCTTTTTCTCTTCTCTATTCGTTCTCGAAGTAATTTAAATGTGCCGCGCTTGGCGTATTTCGAAGGCCATTGCCTTCGTGCTTTCTCGAGCAATATCGGAGATACTCGGCAAGTACCGCCGTCGTGCGTTCTCGGATTTGGTCGGAGATATTCGGTGAGCGCCAAGGCGTCGGTTACACGGGCACGCTCAACGCTCTCGAGCCGGTAGTGTCGCTCCGAACTACATACATCACGGATGCGTATAATTTTGTACTTGAAAATACTTCGAAATAAACGTGGCAAGTTGGCCAATTTTGATCAAAAAAAAAAAAATACGTGAAATATCTATTCTTTTCCATCCATTTCTCCACCCCATCTCTCACACAATTAAATTGAATTTATCTCTCAAAAAGCAACAGGTTATGGGCCCAGGCCACGCCTGAACATAGCGCGTAAGTATTCTTTTGGTGTGAGAGACGGGAGAAACGGAAAAGTCGTTCGCGAAATTTTTCGCATGGTGCATCGTGCGGCGGCCATTGTGGAACGACCGCGTGGAAAAAGATTTTTGAGAACTCGCGTTTGAGTTCGCGTTTTCATAATGTCGGAAGATATTTCGGTACGTAGCCTCAAGAAATTTGATGGCACCGATTTTCAAGAGTGGAAATATCAAATCAAGAAATTATTCATCGCAAAAGGCGTGGATGATATCGTGGACGGTTCGAGGCCGAAACCGGAGGATCGAAATTCACCAGAGGCGAAAGAATGGAGAAGAGAGGACGCGAAAGCGGGTTACTTAATCTCCTCGTCGGTGGATTCGAAGAAACTCAAACCGTTGCTGATTTGTGATACCGCTAAGGAAATGTGGGACAAATTGTGCGTGCTACATGAACAAAGAAGTGAGTCCAACAAGATGGACATGTGGCGAAAATACCACGAATACAGAATGCCGGCCGGCGAGTCGATGGAGCAGCATATTGCAACGGTGCAAAATATGGCAGCTGAATTACTCGATGCTGGAGAAACAGTGTCGGACAAATCTGTGAGTGCAAAATTAATCGGTAGTCTGTCGTCGAAGTACTCAGTGTTCTCTGCAATATGGGACAACGTCGATCCTGCTCGACAAACGCTTCCGAATCTTTTGGAAAGATTAGTCGTCGAGGAAGCAAGAATGCGTGCTGAAGACTGTGAAAGTACCAGTGCTCTTGCCGTGTCGAGACGTGATCGTGAGAGGAAAAACGACGGAGGAAAAAAAGACAGTACCGATAGAAAAACTGAAGCTGAAAAGAAAAAGAAGAAAAAACGTTCCAAGAAAAATATCGAATGCTGGAAATGCCACAAAACGGGCCATTTTGCGAGTGAGTGCGGTGAAAAGAGCGGGAACGACGAGACGCAGAATAGAGACGCGTGTGACTGTGCGTTCATTGGTGGACAGACTAGTGACGTCGAAGAATCTGATCGGTCCAAAAACGCGAACTTGTCGTGTGCGCAGGTACGTGCGGTTAGAGACGCGTGTGACTGTGCGTTCATTGGTGGACAGACTAGTGACGTCGAAGAATCTGATCGGTCCAAAGACGCGAATTTGTCGTGTGCGCAGGTACGTGCGGTGCAAAAGGCCAATCAGAAAGACGTCTGGCTGACTGACAGTGGAGCGTCGGCGCACATGACGTTTCGCAAGGACTGGCTGGAAGAGTACCGCGATGATCCGAATGCTGGCACTGTGTTGCTAGGGGACAACGAAGAGTGCAATATCCTTAGCAAGGGAATAGTGCAAATTGAAAGGCTCGTAAATGGTATTTGGCAAAGAGCAAAGCTCGAGGACGTTTTATACGTTCCAGACCTAAAGAAAAATTTATTCTCGGTGGGGACGTGCGCGAAAAAGAAATATCGTATAGTTTTTGAAGAGGATCGAGTGAATTTAGAAAAAAACGGTGTCGTGTTCGCGACGGGAATCATGCAGAACAATCAAATTTACCGAATGCTGTTTAGACCATTATCGCAAGAAAAAGAAGCAAATGTGACAGCTTCGAGTTTTCGCGTGTGGCACGAGCGTCTTGGACATGTCGGGAAAAGTGCGGTGCGCGATCTAGTCAACAAGGGACTAGTGAAGGGCATTTCAATGACAGATGAAGAAGATTTCTTTTGTGAAGGGTGCCAACTAGGTAAATCACATCGCTTACCGTTTAAAAAGTGTATCGACGCGGTCGAGACAGTGCCGGGCGAAAAAGTGCACACGGACGTATGCGGGCCTATGTCAGTTGACTCGTTAAAAGGCGCGCGTTTCTTTTTAACATTCAAGGACGATTCTACCGGGTATCGACACATTTACTTCATCAAATTCAAGTCGGATGTGTTTGAGAAGTTTAAAGAATATGTGCAGCTCGTGAAAAACAAAACAGGACAAATGATAAAAGTCCTTCGATCGGACAATGGCGGCGAGTTTGTAAATAAAAAGATGAACACGTTTTTAGCTGAAAACGGTATTCGAAAAGAAAACACTGCTCCTCATACACCTGAGCAAAATGGTCGAGCAGAACGGGATAACCGAACGATAACGGAGAGTGCGCGATCGATGCTACATGCAAAAGGTCTACCGCTGTTTTTGTGGGCCGAGGCGATGAACACAGCAGTGTATGTGTTGAATCGATCAGCATCTTCGAAAAAAGGTGCAACGCCCTACGAACTGTGGGTTGGAAAAAAACCTGATCTTGGGCACTTGCGAATTTTTGGATCTCAGGTTTTCACGCATATACCGAAACAGTTTAGAAAGAAACTCGACGCGCGTTCGAAGGCCAAGATATTCGTCGGCTACGAACAGGAGTCGTCGAACTATCGAGTCTATGATCCGGAAACCAAAAAGGTTGGAGTATCACGTGACGTGGTATTCAACGAAAGCACTGGAAAAATCCAGTCGAACGAGGAGAATGAAGAAGAAGAAAGAATCGTGCTAAAACAAACAGTGGTTCCCAGAGAAGAAAACGAAGATCAAGAAGATGAACAGGATGAGGTCGAGAGCTCCGACGAATCGGAAGAAGAGGTCGAGGAGATTCCAAATCAAGACGCACAGAGACAAGAAAATGTGCAAGAACGACGCGTTTTGAGAAATCGTGAGAATCTTCGAGCGCCTGCAAGATACGCCGACGTTGTCGAGTACCAGGCTCCAGAGTCGTACGAAGAGGCTATGAGCAGCGGAGATGCCATGCAGTGGGCACGTGCTGTTCGAGAAGAGCTTCGAGCACATGCGGAGAACAACACCTGGAAACTCATTCCAAGATCTACAGATCAAAGAGTTATCGACTCAAAATGGGTATTTCGAATCAAAGAAGATCCGGACAAGAAAACGAAGAGGTTCAAAGCAAGACTTTGTGCAAGGGGGTTCATGCAGAGAGAGGGCATCGACTTCACTGAGACGTTTGCGCCGGTTGTGCGCTACGATTCAGTACGAGTGTTGCTGGCAATTGTTGCAGAAGAAGACCTGGAATTACTGCAGTTTGACGTTCAAACTGCATTTCTCTACGGCGAATTGGACGAGGACATCATCATGGAGATTCCCGAGGGTCTGAACGTCAAGAAAGAAGAGAAAACAAAAAGTGTGTGTAAATTGATGAAATCGCTTTACGGGCTCAAACAAGCTCCGAGGTGTTGGAACAAAAAGTTCGTAGATTTTTTGAGCCGATACGAGTTTGTTGCGAGCGAGGCGGACAAGTGCGTTTTTGTCGGCAAATTTAACAACGAAAAAGTGTATCTCGCGCTATTTGTGGACGATGGGCTGCTGGCAGCCAAGTCAATGGACATATTAGAGACAATAGCGAGCGAACTAGACAAAACGTTTAATATTACGATTAGCGACGCGTCAACATTCGTAGGGATACAGATAAAAAGAAATCGAGACACAAAAACGCTCTTGATTCGCCAAGAAGCGTACGCGCGAAAAGTGGTCGAAAGATTTGATATGATAGAAGCAAAACCGGTCGGGGTGCCGGCAGATCGGCACGCACATCTTTTGCCAGTCGAAGAGGGGAAAGATGAAATAGTTAACGTACCGTACAGGGAAGCAATCGGTTCGCTAATGTTTCTAGCAATAGTATCAAGACCTGATATTGCATTCGCGGTAAACGCAGCAAGTAGGTACACAAACAAACACAACGAGTCTCATTGGCGCGCAGTCAAGAAAATAATCGCGTACGTAAATGGTACAATTCAATTGGGGATAGAGTATCGAAGCGGTGGTAGAGACTCGAGTCTAGTAGGATATTCAGACGCCGATTTTGCAAGCGATGTAGAATCAAGGCGTTCAACGACAGGATACGTGTTTTTCTTGTCAAACGGGCCAATCACATGGTCCTCGCAAAGACAAAAACTCGTGACTCAAAGCACCACGGAATCCGAGTATGTCGCGGCAGCCACGGCTACGAGGGAAGCTATGTGGCTCAGAAAGTTGGTGAAAGATCTCGGTCGTTCGTGCGACGAAGCTACGAAACTTTTTGTAGATAACCAAAGCGCGATCCGTCTTATGAAGAATCCCGAATTCCACAAGCGGACAAAGCATATAGATATAAAGTATCATTACATTCGAGAAAAGTCTGAAAGTAAAGAGATAGTCGTCCAGTACGTGCCTAGTGAGATACAGCTCGCGGATATTCTTACGAAAGCACTGCCCAGGATGCGTTTTAGAGAGTTAAGAGCTAGTCTTAGTGTAAACAGATTCTAAAGAATGCACTCAAACGGTGGTAGTGTTGGTATAAATGGTTTTCGCACATATCTTTATTCGGGCGTGAGATGAATAAATCTTTTTCTCTTCTCTATTCGTTCTCGAAGTAATTTAAATGTGCCGCGCTTGGCGTATTTCGAAGGCCATTGCCTTCGTGCTTTCTCGAGCAATATCGGAGATACTCGGCAAGTACCGCCGTCGTGCGTTCTCGGATTTGGTCGGAGATATTCGGTGAGCGCCAAGGCGTCGGTTACACGGGCACGCTCAACGCTCTCGAGCCGGTAGTGTCGCTCCGAACTACATACATCACGGATGCGTATAATTTTGTACTTGAAAATACTTCGAAATAAACGTGGCAAGTTGGCCAATTTTGATAAAAAAAAATACGTGAAATATCTATTCTTTTCCATCCATTTCTCCACCCCATCTCTCACACAATTAAATTGAATTTATCTCTCAAAAAGCAACAGGATGTTGGATGCGTCTGTGCACATCAGTTGTTGAAAAGAGATTGATGTAATTTTAAATTAATCCTTAAAGGCCCAAAATGGCATAGATTTTATGTTTTGTTCAAGCGCTGTGTTCACGTGGTAAACATTTTTTTAACTGACCCAGACCATGTATCCTGAAGTAATTTTTCCTGCTCTTTTCGAATCTGGCCTCAGATTCATGATATCTGCCGCCATTTTTGGAAAATGGCGGCTTGAAGGCTAAAAAATGTTAAAAAAACCAGTTTTGTTTCCAAAGAATCGTAAACTTGCACATAAAAGCAATGTTGTAGGGTGCTGAATCTCTGTATCTGGTGGAATAAATGGTTCCTCTAAAAGATAGGACCACTAGTGGGCTGAAATTCCATACGGCAGATCCAAGATGGCGGCCAAGGTCACATGAAAAATTTGGTTTTTCAAAAAATCAACCAATTCGCACCAAATTTAGTTTATAGGGGTTTTCGATGATGCTGATCACGAATATGACATCAGTTTTGCGAAATTCCAAGATGGCGGCCCACTCCTGCGCATGCGCGCTTGAAAAATGCGCGTCGCTTGGCCTGATTGGCCTGGAATTTTGCACTCAGGGGTTTTCGAGGATGCTGAGCACAAATATGACACCAGTTTGACAAAATTTCAAGATGGCGACCCGGTACTGCGCATGCGCACTGAGAAAACTGCAGCTACAACTAATTGACCTGAAATTGAGGACTCGGGGGTTTTCGAGGAAGCTGAGCGCGAATATGACACCATTTTTACAAAATTCCAAGATGGTGGCTCACTCCTGCGCACGCGCGCCTGAAAAATGCGTGTCGCTTGGCCTGATTGGCCTGGAATTTTGCACTCAGGGGTTTTCGAGGATGCTGAGCACAAATATGACACCAGTTTGACAAAATTTCAAGATGGCGACCCGGTACTGCGCATGCGCACAAAACAAGTATTATTTCTTTGCTCGACAGCTTGCTTGAGTCATTTTTTCTCTTCCATTCATTTTGATTTCGCCCGTTTGCCGCATCATAATAATGCGTTGTCCAACTCATACCAGCGTGGAGGTCGACGATCTAATGAGTCTTTGTTTTCGTTTTTTTCCCCATTTTTTTGTATTTTTGTATTTTTATAATTTTTTTTGTAGTTTTGTCAGTTTAAAATTTTTTTTTTGTATTTTTCAAATTTCCTTTAATTTTTTTATAGTGTTTTCAGTTTTTTCTTCATTTTTGAGGGATTTTTGCATTTTTAGAGCTTTTCTTCCCACTGTGATCCCTTTAATTATAATCTGCAAGATCTCTAAGTGCATTATTATTTTCCTGAATTCTTTACATGTAATGTCGTGAAACAATTGCGACAGTAGTACTTACTGCAATCCAGGCAGTATCGGGTTTTTCTCTGTTTGCATTCTGAAACTGAACAAGTTTGTCTATTCTTAGTTGTGTGTTTGTGTGCTGCATCATATACATCTGTTGATTCTTGACAATACGCCTTACTCACTTCAATGCATAAGTCCCTGCTTTTTACTTTTTCTGTCTCGTTTTCCTGGCATATGTTCCAGAGTACGGAGGCATTCACGAGAGATGATTGTAAAAACCGGATGAGAACAGACCATGTCCATTTCCTTGATTTGATACACGGGGCAACTTTTTTACATCTGAAGTCATGCAAGTCAACTCCGCCCAAAAACTTGTTATATATAGAAAACACTAATGGGAATTTCAGTTCAACCTTATCATGGACCCTCCCTGAATATCTTTTGACTGATGACATGGGCCTCACACCAGCTGCCATGGAAAGGAGGGAAACTTGTTTTGAATCAAGAACGCTAATATAGTTGATACCACTATTTGCATCGTGGTGTACTTGGTAAGAGCCTCTTAGTGCTTTTTTGTCTATTTTTGTTGTTCGTTGATCCGATTTTTACGAAGGGTACCGGTTGTTTTCAGACCAATTTTTTTCAAATGAACGAATAGATCTGGACTCGTAAAGTAATTATCCATATATAAATGATACTGACCCAGCTTCCTCATGTTTGTATTCAAGAGGAGGTTATTTACCATTTGTAAAACAACTCTGGAACCAAGAGCACACAAGCATAATTTCCCTTCCTCTTTTCCGCAATTCTTGCCACAATAAATGTCTAAATCAAAGATATACCCATCAGCTGAGCACAAGGCCCAGAATTTCAATCCAAATTTATCCGGTTTATTTGGTATGTATTGTTTCAGAGTGGTTCGGTCGAAAAACCGGACCATCATTTCATCAACAGAAAGGGCTGTTGAAGAAAATCCCAAACTGTTGTATGTTCTTTCTAAATATGTTTAGAAGGGTACGGACTCTCCAACCCTTGTCATTGGGATCGCGATCAGTTTTCTCACTTGATTTCCAATATTTTATTTTCGATTTGATAAGCAGGAATTTATTCCGGCTCATTACAGAAGAAATAGCGTCACATTTTAAGAAATTGTCTTTAGACTAATAATCACGTTGATTCTTCCGAATGTTAAAAGATGTTACTAGTATAATCCCTATAAACGTGTTGAACTCTTGTAATGATAACTCTAAACCATTTTCATTGGTGGCATCAATTATATGCTTCTTTATCTCATTGTTAAAGAATAACTCAAATAACTGTACAGGAGTGCATTGTCGAATTTCTTTTTTGGTTTCTTCACGCAGATTACTTAGATCATTTTGCAAAAGATCAGTATCATATTTTTTTTCTCCTTCAACCCACGAGAAGATGTGATGTGGCTCCAATTTTTTTGGCTTACTGATATAGCTTTGAGCAACGTTTTTGTAAGATTTTTTATAAGAGATATTTGGGGAGGAACATTCATCGTCAGATTTTTCATTTTCTGTGTAACCTTCTACATCAGAGTTATCTGATTGAGGTAAAACACAGTCATCAACATCATCATCAGATGATAATTCACTATCGGAATCCTGGTCTACTAGGTTGGGAGCTTTACGTTTTGACATGTCTATCGCGAAACGAGATGAAAAAATGGGTATAAGCGATTAGGCTGTGCACATGTGATAATTACCGAACCTGAACTTCGTAACAACAAGATGTTGGGGATGTCAGTGACCGAGTTAGGAAGTTGGGGAAGGACTGTGGAGTTTACTGGGATCTTTGTGACTAGCGGGATCAAAGAGCCGCGGATGCTAAATCTCAGTCCAATTCGTCGGAGCTACCTGGTTTCCTGAATTACTCCAGTAATAGATTCATAAAAACGTGGTGTCGCGATAATACTAACCTATTTACTCATACGGGAAATGCTTCAAGATTGAAGAAAAACAAAACTCATTTGCCTTGGTGGCCCGCCATCTTGGAATTTCGTAAGACTGATGTCATATTCGTGATCAGCGTCATCGAGAACCCCGGAATCGAAAATTTCAGTCCAACCACGTAAAGCGACATGTATTTTTGCAGTGCGCATGCGCAGTACTGGGTCGCCATGTTGAAATTTTGTCAAACTGGTGTCATATTCGTGATTAGCGTCATCGAGAACCCCCGAGTCTAAAATTCCAGGCCAATCAGGCCAAGCGAGACGCATTTTGCAGGCACGCATGCGCAGGAGTGAGCCGTCATCTTGGAATTTTGTAAGAATGGTGTCATATTCGCGCTCAGCATCCGCGAAAACCCCGAGTCTAAAATTTCAGGTCAATTAGTTGTAGCTGCAGAGTTTTCTCAGTGCGCATGCGCAGTACCGGGTCGCAAACTTGGAATTTTGTCAAACTGGTGTCATATTTGTGATCAGCATCCTCGAAAACCTCTGAGTGCAAAATTCCAGGCCAAGCGACGCGCATTTTTCAAGCGCGCATGCGCAGTAGTGGGCCGCTATCTTGGAATTTCATAAAACTGATGTCATATTCGCGATCAGCATCATCGAAAACCCCTATAAACCAAATTTGGTGCGAATTGGTTGATTTTTTGAAAAACCAAATTTTTCATGTGACCTTGGCCGCCATCTTGGATCTGCCATATGGAATTTCAGCCCACTTGTGGTCTTATCTTTTAGAGGAACCATTTATTCCACCAGATACAGAGTTTCAGCACCCTACAACATTGCTTTTATGTGCAAGTTTACGATTCTTTGGAAACAAAACTGGTTTTTTTAACATTTTTTAGCCTTTAAGCCGCCATTTTCCAAAAATGGCGGCAGATATCATGAATCTGAGACCAGATTCAAAAAGAGCAGGAAAAATTACTTCAGGATACATGGTCTGGGTCAGTTAAAAAAATGTTTACCACGTGAACACAGCGCTTGAGCAAAACATAAAATCTATGCCATTTTGGGCCTTTAAGGGTTAACAACAATTAAAAATAATGAATAACCTATCAGAACCGTGAATATTATTTTTATCTTTCATTTTAATTAGTATCAAAGACCTTTTGTGTACGAACTATGAGATCCCGTTATATGTGTGCTTAAAAAAGAGAATGCAGCCATACATAATCCCAAATTCCGTAGAGAGCATGTTTATAAAGATACAGGTAAATATTAAGTATATATTATACTTCGGCAATTAGTTTTCCGGTATCATCGTACTTAACGGACTTTCTGGTGACTCAATCCACAAGGAAATGCCTTGCGCAAACAAATTGGATTGGTTTTAAATCACTGATCTCCAGAATTAAGGCTGCTTTTTTTCGCCTTTTTTCGCCTTGCCATGTAGGAATTGCCTACAGGCTTAGTACTAGCTTAGTGCCATTGCCAGAATTGCCAACCTTGGCGAATAGTTCGGTGCCAGTGTGCGATCAAATCTAAATCTGTACCGTGCCAATAACGTCTTTTTCACACCTGACCGAGTCTTGGCGCCAACTTCGAACCGTTACTGACTACTAGATATCGGCCCAGTACTGAAGACCAATGTTGGCCAGGAATGTATAACCGATTTAGTAATTAATTATTACTTTAAAAAAATATCTCATAAAACGGCCGTTTTGCAATAATGTTAATAATATTATTCTATGATTGTTAAAGCAAAAAAAAAGTAATCGCCCACAGATACAATTTTTTCGATAGCTCTCAACAAAGGGATGGTGGCGGGATTTGAACCTAAGACCTATACGACCTACCTAACTACCTAACGAGCACGCTAACCACTAGACCAAATAGGCTACGTGGATTTCTTATACTTTAAGTCCATAATAGTTGCATCCAGAATAACAGTTACAGGGATATTAGATGAATTTTGATAAAATTTGGTACACAGAAGTTTTTGATGCCTCTGGTTACAAAACACAACTCTGAATCTAGAAAATCGAAACGGAGGATCCAACATGGCTGTCCGAATTACAAAAAGTTATATAAATTGGGTGAAACCCAAAACTGGGAGTCCTTTTAGGTTTCTGGTTACAAATCTGAATTCAAAATTCAGAAATAAAAAATGTCGAATCCTATATAGCGACCAAAATACAGTAACTGGGTTGCCCCTGTACACATCCAGTACCACGACAACTCTCGGTAATGATCGAAAATGTTCCATCGTCGACAACAAACATCAATGGTTCCAATTTATTTCTAATACGTAGCCGAGACCCGGAGTAGTGTCAAAAGAATTTGAACGCGAATAATAGGACAAGTGTTTACCCAGCGCATGCCCAATACTTCATTGCCAGTACGATATGCGAAGATTGCCTCAATGTGTTCTCGGTACTTGAGCCAACCCCGATCCCCAGTATTTTGCTACGTGTCGCCCCAGTACACATTCAGTACCGCCATGACTCTTGGTAAAAAAAAATGTCTCGGTAAGAAATGTCATTTGATCCAATATATTTTCCCGCATCACACCCAACACTGTTTACCAGTACCACAACAGAATTATTTGTCGGAATAGGATATACATGCGGTTCGATATCGTGCCTATTGATGGAATTGGATACTTGGGAGAATAAATTAACGGAGCCACACACATGTATACGGCTAGAGCGACGCCATGAAAACAGCGGAGAATGGCGCTACCTTGCCAACTTAATAACTCATAGTGAAAATACTGTTGCCAACAGGCGATTACAAATATTCCAACAGCCCCTCATAATCGCATATTTTCCTTTTTTTTTTAAACATTTTTGAGTGCTTTCAATAAATTAACAAAAAATACAATATACACGCACTCAACAAAAAATAAATATAACAGTCTTTCATCTCGTAATACCAGTGTCTTTGCAACAGCGTTGATGTTTTGGGAGCGACAAGGCTTTTGTCAAAAAATCAGCCTTCATTTGTTCAGTAGGGATGTAACTGATTTTTAGGTTCTTGTTTTCGACGTGTTCTCGGAGAAAATGATGCCGTATGTCGATGTGTTTGGTTCTTTGCCGGTATCCCGAAGTTTCAGCTAAAGCAATTGCGCCTTTATTATCACAAAACATCCTTGTCGGGCCCATAACAGCACTCGCGTCCAACTCTTGAATGAGACGTCTCAACCACAGGGCTTCTTGGCAGGCTGTTGAAAGCGCCATATATTCGGCTTCGGTTGTAGAAAGTGCCACAGTCTTTTGGCTTTTGCTTGCCCAGGAAACTGCACCTCCTTGGATCATGAAGATGTACCCGGTTACGGAGTGTCTGCTGTTCAAGTTGTTTCCCCAGTTTGCATCACTATATCCTTCGATCATGTGTACTCCCTTTTTGTGATATTCCAAGTTCAGGTCGATGGTGCCCTTTAAATATCTTAATACACGCTTCACAGCCATCCAATGGATTTTTCGAAATGATGTGTTAAATCTGCTGAGCAGGCTAGTAGCGTGAGCAATATCAGGACGTGTGCCTTGGCTGATGTACAGAAGGGCTCCCACCGCTTCTTGGTAAGGGATCTTTTTTATTTCCTGGATTTCAGCTGCTGATGGTTCCGATTCACACGTTTCCAAGTTCTGGTTTGTATCAAGAGGGGTTGACACAGGGTTGCAGTCTTGCATGTTGAATCGCTCGATTACTTCTTGAATATAAACGCTTTGGTCCAATGATAGCGTTCCTCGGTTTCTATCACGGACGACTCTGAAACCCAGAATGTGGTTGACCTCTCCAAATTCTTTTGTTTTGAAATTTTCCTTTAATTTTTCCTTGATTCAAGTCTTCTGTTTTGTATCATTTTTTATGAGCAATATGTCATCTACATATACTGCAATGACACAGATTTTCCCTCTCTCTTTTTTGGTGGAAATACACTGGTCTGCGTCTGAAATTTTAAACGCTAAACTCTCTAATACTGATTTTAATTTTAGGTTCCATGACCTTCCGCTTTGTTTGAGACCATACATTGCTTTTTTAAGCCTCCACACTTTGTTCTCGCTCACCCTGTTCTCAAACTCCTTTGGTGGTTTTACATAAATTTCTTCATCCAAATCTCCGTGAAGATATGCAGTGACTACATCCAAATGTTCAACAGACAGGTCGTACCGAACGGCGAGAGCTAGGAGAAAACGTAAGGTACTGAGTCTCATTACTGGTGAATATGTCTCGTTATAATCCACTCCAGCTGTTTGTGCACATCCCCTCACCACCAATCGGGCTTTGTAACGTTCGATTTTTCCTGCGGCGTCACGTTTTGTACGGAATACCCATTTGGTGTCGAGGACTTTTTTATTATCCGGTGGGTTTGCCAGTTCCCAAGTTTTGTTTTCTCGTAGTGACTGGTGCTCTTCTGCCATGGCTTTTTTCCACAATTCTCGTTCCGGTCGTGTTAAAGCTTCTGCGGCGTCCTTTGGGTCAGTCTCATTGTTGCATGTATAATATGATATAAAATTATCTCTTATTACAGGTTTTGGAGCTCTAGAACTTCGTCTCAGCGGCAATACCTCTTCAGTTTTTCGATCTTCGGGTAGAAGAGTTTCTTCTGGATCCCACGATGATTCCGACGAGTTTTCAGATATTGGGCTGAAATATTCTTCAGACAGGTCATCATTAGATAAACCGTCAGCGATTTGTGATTCATCCTCGTCTTGTGGAACGATGTCTTCTGGAACCATAACTTCTTGCGCGTTCACTTCATGTTCTTCTTTCAGCTCCATGGTTACCATTTCTTGTTTGTTTTTTTCTTTAATTTTCTCCTGCGTAAATTCTTCGAAGAAAACGACATCTCGGTTTTTGATGATTCTATGTGTTTTGGGATCTACTAATCTGTACGCCTTGGAGTTTTCACAGTAACCCATGAATAAATATTCTTTCGCCTTAGCATCCCATTTTTTTCTTTTTTCTTTCGCAACGTGAGCTAGAGCCTTGCATCCGAATACCTTTAAATGACTTAAATCTGGTTTTTGGCCGGTCCATATCTCCTCAGGTGTTGTTTTTGCTGAATCTTTGGTAGTCGACCGATTTATAAGGTACACTGCGGATTTACAAGCTTCTGCCCAATACTCCTTTCCCAGATTTGCCTCGATAAGCATACTCCTTGCTTTTTCAACAATCGTACGGTTGAAACGCTCCGCAACGCCATTTTGCTGTGGATTATATGGCGTAGTAGTTTGATGGACAATTCCTGCTTTCTTCAATACAGCTTTTAGCTGTTCGTTTATATATTCAGTTCCGTTGTCCGTTTTAAGTATTTTAATCCGTTTCTGGGTCTGATTTTCGACAAGAGCTTTGAACTCTTCAAACGCTTCACGAGTTTGATCTTTACTTTCTAAAAAATAAATAAACACTTTCTTACTATGGTCATCTATTAGGGTTAGAAAATACCTTGCCCCTCCGATAGATAATTTTTCCTTAGGACCACAGATGTCCGAGTGTATTATTTCCAATAAATCTTTTGCACGCTTACCACTACATCGGAACGGAAGTTTCTGCTGCTTTCCTTTTATGCATATTTCACAGGGCTCGTGATTATCATCACCGAATTTTACCCCAGTTGCAGCACCGTTTTGTAGAAATTTTAAGCCTTTTCTGTTTAAGTGGCCTAGCCTTCGATGCCGCAAAAAAGCATTTGTCGATATTACTGCATATTGAGCTGTTTCTTGTCTCGTCTCCAGTTTGTAAACACCATCGACTTCTCTCGCTCGAGCCAATATCTCTCCTTCTTCATTGGTGATCTGACATCCTTCTTGATTAAAATTTACTGCATGGCCGTTGTGAACTATCTTGCTCACTGACAGGAGATTTACTGTGGCTCCTGGAACGAATAACACTTCTCTAACAGTTACGCAATCTGGAACAACATTGCCTTTTACTGGAATGATTACGTCTCCAAAAAATTCTGCAGCTAGCTTGGAGTTTCCAGCAGTCGTTATCTCTGCGGACGAATTGCCTTTTATTGATTCAAAATTATTTTTATTCGCAGTCATGTGAGCAGAAGCACAAGAATCTACGTACCATGTGTTTGTGTCAGTCTGCGATGAAGAGTACAATGCATATAAAGCCTTCGCTTGACTCTTCGTTTGGCTCTTGTCGTGGCGTTCTGTTGAGCCGCTGCTGTGATCAGGTTTCTTTTCTGCTCGACAAACCTTTGCGATATGTCCAATTTTATTGCAATTGTAACAGCGAGGACCATTCTTCCTTTTTCCTTGATTGCCTCGTGTATATAAAGCTGTATCTGGATCTTGTCCTTTTATGTCGCCACCCGATTTTACATCTTGGAGCAATTTAGTTTTTATGGAGTCTGCGCTGATGACGGTACCAGAACTTTCTATGCCCATAATCATAGGCCTGTTGTCATCCGGTAAGCCAGCGAGTAATAAGGTTCCTATCCACTCTTCTCCAACTGCAAAACCAATGCCACTTAATCGATGCGCTGTTGTAACAATTTTGCTGACATAGTCATCTACGGAGGAGCAGTTTTCTAGTCTAGTAGTCACTAATTGTCGCAGCAGACCAACTCTCCTCGTCAGACCTGAATCTTCGAACGCTTGCTTGAGTTTATCCCAAACATCTTTGGATTTTTCTGCATCCTGAACGTGCACATAATTTATCGGATCAATTGATAATATAATCTTCGATTTTGTACGTACGTCCTTCCTTCCATCGCTGACATACGTAGCTGTCCCTTCTACGCATCCCCACAAATCCTCGTGTTCTAAATACGCTTTCATTGCGAATTTCCAGTTATTATAATTTTCTCTGCCTCGAAGTTTTTCGATTTGTGGCAGCGAACTCGACGATTGACTCGACTGTGAGGTGACTGGCGCAGGCGGCGGTGTCGTCGTCATCGTGGCGTGGCACTTCTAGGTTATACACTCAAATTTTTCTCGGTCTCCGTTTCACTCCAAAAAAACAAATATAAGCATAAAAAATATGTATTTCACTTTGTGTAAAGAAACTTGCGGGTTCGTTTTTAGTCTATTCGTGGCCTTCGTTTCTGGGCCCATAACCTGATGGAATTGGATACTTGGGAGAATAAATTAACGGAGCCACACACATGTATACGGCTAGAGCGACGCCATGAAAACAGCGGAGAATGGCGCTACCTTTATTGCCAACTTAATAACTCATAGTGAAAATACTGTTGCCAACAGGCGATTACAAATATTCCAACACCTATATCGACGTCAAATCTGAAACCCGTGTGATCATCCCAATATTGTTTCGGCAAAGATTTTTATTGCGGCGAGTACTGGCACAGTACAAATAGGTTGGTGCTCGTTAAGTACTGGCATGAATTCTGGGTTACAATACGGGCGTGTCGGCAGCTCGTGTAGAATACCGGCAATTCCGACATGGGTTTCTTTTTCATTTGGTACTCTAAAAACCGATCATTTTACGCGTAGATTTTTATTGCCGGTTTTACATCTCGGCGCAATGCACGGTTTTGTCATTTTTGTCACTTCGGAAATAGGTAACCTCCCATTTTTTTCACTTTGTCAAAACAACATCTAGTGACCGTAGTGACTCTTGCAGGCGACACAAGAACTACAGAATCTGTGGACACTATGTGTTGCATTCCCCACCCCTGCAGTTTCTCGACCTGTATGTAAGGCCGTGGCGTACATGAAGTAAAAAAAGGATGAATGTGCGTATGCCTGCAGTATGTACGATACGCCTTTAGTATTTAGGCATCGCCTTCTCAAAAAGGCGATACCTTTTTGAGATTTCATGTTTCCACATGAACTGGCATATTTCATACATGGGTTACAAAAAAGGTTTTGTGGACGTAGAACTCTCTCGAAATGCATTTTTAGTCACAATGATTAGTAGTTTTCACGTTTCTCCTGATGCTACCCATGCTTAAAGGTTGAACTTGCACATGTATCTCAGAAATATGTAGACAAAAATTCATAAACAGTTCTTTAAGAAATCCTTATTCATTTTTTTTATAACATGTTATTTTCAGTTGCGAAAATTAAAAATGGTTAATTCATGAAATATCCTTAACTATACCATTAACGACCGCTTGAAATGATATCCTAAATGTGGTGAATATTTTTTTTAGTGGTCTCAAAGCAGTCAACCTGCGTTTCAAGGATTTCTTATAATAACATCATTTATTCTGGCGTGGGGGGAAGCGTGGTTCTTCGACTTTCGTGTGATACCTCAGGAGACCGCAGCCAGAGATTGGATCCTGGGTAGGTTCTCCAATTATTACTGTAAAAAAAAAATAATAATAATGGACAGTTGATAAAATTCGAGAGCAATAAATGAGGTTTAAAATTACAGCTGGCTCGATGGATCCTGAGAGGGCACCGCTTATAAGACACTTACTCGACGATCCCACCGGCAGAGTCGAGAATCCAGGCAACTTTTTTACGCCCATGGATTCGCCTGATGTTTCGGATGACGGTCGTAGCGAAATTGGCATCAGCGCTGGTAGCATTGAAGAAACAACGAACGAATTACCCGTCATGCCACGACTTTCGGCCAAAATGGTAAGGTTCTTCTATAAAAAAAAATCGATTTTTCTGTAGGACTTTTAATATGCAAATGAGCTACGAATGGGTGATGGTGCTAAAAATATCTATATCTGAACTAGGGTAAGGTTTTGGCCACATTAAGCACTTTCCTATATATGAAAATTCGTGGTCAGAACCAGAATTTGTAAAATGTTTTTAAACATATCTATTCCATATCTTTGAGATATATAATTCTGCATCTCCGGCATCACAAATGTTAAAACGAATAAAAAGAGACAGATTAATGGAACAACATATGAATAGTTGCTATTTCACCGATTTTGGCCATGTGCGCGCTCGGTTTTGGTCATGCTATCAAATACAATGCCCCCATTATATTAAAACTTGCCTTAATACATTTTTCAGTGAATAATAGTACATTATGCTACAAGTAAAATTCAGCATATTTTTATGCCTACAACGGCATAACGGCACAATTTGTTTAATGGTTTAGTGTGAATTTTGGACACTTACCAATGGGATGAAAATCAGAAAAAAAATCAACTCCATTGAATTTGCAAAGAACATTAATTTTACACAATAATAATGTCAAAAAGTGATTAACAAACAGGTAAAAAAATTATTCGACAAAAAATCAACTTTTGTTTTTCTTTCCAGATGAATTCTGATTTTTTTTTCACAATTTATTTTTTTTGTAATTGGTTTATAACTTTTTGGCATTATTATTATGCAAAATCAAAGGGGGAATTTTATAGAATTAAGATTTTTGTTGAAAACCGGAAATAGTGACGCTGGAAAGCAGTGGAGGGTTCGGGGGGCGCAGTTCCCGGTGGGCGGAGCCTCCCCCCTGCACAATAGTATATTACGCCACTAGGGAGGGAAAGTAGACTATGTCCAACCGCGCGTAAGATTACCACCCGAGCCGAAGGCGAGGGTGGTAAACACGCGGTTGGGGATAGTCTACTTTCACTCCCCAGTGAAGAATACTATTTTTCACCATATCTGCAGCGGAAAGTTCGAATTACGTAAAGCCCGTAGGGCGGTGAGTCGAACTTTCCGCGCAGGTATGGTGAAAATATACGTTTTTATTATGTGCGCACATACACATAATAAACTTAGATCAAGAGCATTGATTTTGGATAATAATAATGCTTAAAAGTTAGTAACAAAGAAATTAATACATTTTTCAAGAAATAATTAGGTGAAAATTAATTTCTTTCTTTTCAAATAAATTTGTTGATATTTTAGAAGCCATATAAATTTTTTCAACATTTTCTGCAGTAGAGTCGCCGCAGCGGGCAGCAATGTACAGTCCTGCCCGCTGCAGCCTATTCCTGCCCGCTGCGGCCTCATTCCTGTCCGCGGGTCAAGAATGGACAACTTTCGACGAGGTTTTGCAGGCATGGAATGTGGTCTTTTCAGCGTAGACGGGGAAATTTTTTTTTATCTCTATAAAATTCGTTTTTGAACTTTGCCTTTTTTTTCCATGTGTTCCCAGATTATTAGAAAAAAATGAGAAGTATTAGAAAAAACTAACTTAACCTGAAATGTACAGACTGGAATGGCATGATTTTATATCACAGAAATTGTATGAATTAATTAATTAAATAAATTTAAGTTAATTCGTTTAACTTTTTTATCGATGCGATAATAATGGACGGCTTAACGTTTAAAGTCCTATATATATATATATATATTTTTAATCTTTTTGTTTTACGTCGCATCAACAACTAGGTCATTAGGAGTTATATAAACAGAGAAAAAAGAATATAACGAAATTATAGCAAAATAGTCGAAAATAAATTATAACATGGATTATAGTTTAGATGTAGTGTTGTTTACAATGATTACAGTGATATTTTCGCAGTCATTGAGGCATTCGCTGAGGGTAGAGGGTACTATATTTTTATTTAAATATTATAAAATAGAAATAAGCGATAAGCTACGGCAATACAGGAATATTCCGAACATGTTGCTACGTATAAGTAACTGACAACGCTGTTGTACACTGTTAAAAAAAATTGAAATTTACAACACAAATATTGGAAATTACTATTCAAGTGTATATTAAATTCACAAACTTTGTGTAGTAAATGAGAATTAGCATACATTGTTTTGTAAATTTGCAAATAACCCGTAATTTTACTATACGTATAGTAAATTTGCAACACACGGCGGTAATTTTAGTATCGGTATAGTAACATTACAACACACAGATTTGAATTTTTAAACAAATATTTAGAGGTCGCGGAAGTCATGTTTGTACTGAAAAATCATTTTTTCCCAAAATTATTATTTTTTCACTTAAATTCTTTAAGCTTTCCAAAGTTTTTTTTCATGCGTTATATCCAGTAGGATCATCTGCATTGTGAATAATTTCAACAATTGTATTGAAAAAGTAAGAATGCCCTTTGTGAATTCAATTTTCAGTATTTTAGAAATACAATATGATATTGGAGTTCATAAATCTTCTCGAGTATAGACATAAATTAATGAAAATTTTTTGTAATTTCTGCACGGAACTTAAACTTTACAAAAAAGCAATGGTTGAAATTTGTTATACTTTTAGTGAAACATATGAACGCAATTTTTTGTATGTAATTTTATGTTCTGCTACTGTAATAGAAGTTGATATTACGCTGTTGAAAATAGCAATAATAGTAAAAAATTAATATCTGTCGATAGGCGCAGGTTTTATGAAGTTTACATGCAACATTGATGTAGGTTAGGGTGGTCCATTTTGGCACAATATTTTTTTTTTGCGGGGCACCCCTCAAAACTGTTCTCTAATATGAAAAAAAATCCTTATAAATCATAGATGCGATAAAAAAATATGTAGAGGTCGCGACGGAATTTTTTAATTTTCTTGTTTTAATAATTTTTTTCAGTGAAAATTCTCATGTATATGTTCACATTTTTTGCATTACATGAGTGTAGAGATTCTGGATATCACTGCGACAGTCCGTTATTGTTTTATGGTAGTTTTGGAGTACGAAAAAATTGCAACTGCGAAAAATATGTGCTGTGAAAGTGAAAAATAGAGGGTGAGCAAATATTTTTAAAAAATTCCATATGCCATAAAATTTCAATCCCTAAGAGAAATGAAGCTGAAACTGGCAGACGAAGCTGGCAGACGGGGCGCCGTAGCGGGTAGTAGTTTTGGAAGGGACTGTACGCGCCCCACTACCGAGTTAGCGTACCGGGCTAGCCTAGCCGCCGGGCCGCACACGCATTTATATAGTATTAAAAATTACGAATCGTGTGTAGGTCTACATTGTCATTTAAATTTAACAAAAATTCTATAAACGCAGACAAATTCAATGTAACATTTATTTATTTCAGTGACGGCATATGGTTAAAAAAAAATCTTTCTCCTTTTCGCAGCGCGCGGCAGAAGAAATTAACAAGCAAATTGTAAGCAGGCCTATAGAATCCTGTAGATTTACACAAATATTCTATAGGCAGATACAAATAGAGTAGAAAGTGTCTCAACCCGGTTACGACCTTTGTTTATTAAAAAATAAATTGTTAAAGTCCGATTCTCGCAGCGCGCGGCAGAAAAGATCAATAAGAAAATTGAAAGCAGGCCTACAGAACTCTGCAAATTTACACATATATTCTATAGACATATACGAATAAAGTAGGAAATATCTCATCCCGGTTACGACTTTGTTTATTAATAAATAAATTGTTAATATCCGAATTTCGCAGCGCGCGGTAGGAAAAATTAACAAGCAAATTGAAAGCAGGCCTACAGAACCCTGTAGATTTACACAAATATTCTATAGGAAGATACAAATACAGTGAAAAACGTCTCATTCCGGTTACGAACTTTGTTTAGCAACAAATAAATTGTTAAAGTCCGATTCTCGTAGAGCGCGACAGAAAAAATTATCAAGCAAATAGAAAGCAGGCCTACAGAATCCTGTATATTTACACAAATATTCTATAGGCAGATACAAATAAAGTAGAAAGTGTCTCATCCCGGTTACGACCTTTGTCTATTAAAAAATAAATTGTTAAAGTCCGATTCTCGCAGTACGCGGCAGAAAAAATTAATAAAAAAATTGAAAGCAGGCCTACAGAACCCTATAGATTTACACAAATATTCTATAGGCAGATACAAATAGAGTTGAACATGTCTCATCCCGGTTACGAACTTTGTTTAGCAACAAATAAATTGTTTAAGTCCGATTCTCGTGGAGCGCGACAGAAAAAATTATCAAGCAAATAGAAAGCAGGCCTACAGAAAATAGATTCATACAAATATTCTATAGGCTCTTAACAATGTATATGAGGAATCGGACTTTAACAATTTATTTTTTAATAAACAAAGTCGTAACCGGGATGAGACGTTTCCAACTTTATTCGTATATGTCTATAGAATATATGTGTAAATCTGGAGAGTTCTGTAGGCCTGCTTCCAATTTTCCGATTAATCTTTTCTACCGCGTGCTACGAGAATCGGACTTTAACAATTTATTTTTTAATAAACAAAGTCATACCCTGGATAACACACTTTCTACACTATTTGTATCTGCCTATAGAATATTTGTGTAATTCTACAGGATTCTGTAGGCCTGCTTTCAATTTGCTTGTTAACTTTTACTGCCGCGCGCTGCGAGAATCGGACTTTAACTATTTATTTTTTAATAAACAAAGGTCGTAGCCGGGTTGAGACTTTTTCTACTCTATTTGTATCTGCCTATAGAATATTTGTGTAAATCTATAGGGTTCTGTAGGCCTGCTTTCAATTTTTTTATTAATTTTTTGTGCCGCGTACTGCGAGAATCGGACTTTAACAATTTATTTTTTAATAAACAAAGGTCGTAACCGGGATGAGACACTTTCTACTCTATTTGTATCTGCCTATAGAATATTTGTGTAAATCTACAGGATTCTGTAGGCCAGCTTTCTATTTGCTTGTTAATCTTTTCTGCCGCGCGCTGCGAGAATAGGACTTTAACAATTTATTTTTAATAAACAAAGGTCGTAACCGGGTTGAGACATTTTCTACTCTATTTGTATCTGCCTATAGGATATTTGTGTAAATCTATAGGGTTCTGTAGGCCTGCTTTCAATTTTTTTATTAATTTTTTCTGCCGCGTACCGCGAGAATCGGACTTTAACAATTTATTTTTTAATAAACAAAGGTCATAACCGGGATGAGACACTTTCTACTCTATTTGTATCTGCCTATAGAATATTTGTGTAAATCTACAGGATTCTGTAGGCCTGCTTTCTATTTGCTTGATAATTTTTTCTGCCGCGCGCTGCGAAAAGGAGAAAGATTTTTTTTTAACCATATGTCGTCGCTGAAATAAATAGATGTTACATTGAATTTGTCTGCATTTATAGAATTTTTGTTAAATTTACATGACAATGTAGATCTGCACACAATTCGTAATTTTTTAATACTATATAAATGCGTGTGCGGCCCGGCGGCTAGGCTAGCCCGGTACGCTAACTCGGTAGTGGGGCGCGTACAGTCCCTTCCAAAACTACTATCCGCTACGGCGCCCCGTCTGCCAGCTTCGTCTGCCAGTTTCAGCTTCATTATAAATGCGTGTGCGGCCCGGCGGCTAGGCTAGCCCGGTACGCTAACTCGGTAGTGGGGCGCGTACAGTCCCTTCCAAAACGACTACCCGCTACGGCGCCCCGTCTGCCAGCTTCGTCTGCCAGTTTCAGCTTCATCTAAGAGAATTAATGCCAAATTAAATCGCAACCTTTGTCTGATAATATTCTACCTGTAAACCAAATTGAAGTTAGATATATAAATAATTATGGACTTTTGAACAAAAACAAACTTGTAAAAAAATTATAAAATTATAATCGTAAAATTATAAAATTATCTCAGTCAATCTCTATCTGTATAATATGATGCATTTATCCAAAAAAACCCTATTATATAAAAACTACAAAATTCTCGTAAAAAGAGCGAATGATAATCGTAAACATTTGAAGGTTTCGGACAATTATTGTTGTTATAGAGTGTCTCGTAATATACTTAATTGTTTCCGGCATTTGTTTTCGTTCCGACTTCCACAATTTTGCAGATATCTAGCTGAAATTTGGTACCCAAGTATACTATTATCAGACAGGATTTGTGATTTAATTCGGCGTTAATCGGCTTAGCGATACAAATTTTATCACATGTTGAATTTTTTGAAAATATCTGCTCATCCTCTAATTTTCTCTTTCACAGCACATATTTTTCGCAGTTGCAATTATTTCGTACTCTAAAGCTACCATAAAACAATAACGAACTGTCGGAGTCATATTCAGTATCTCTACACTCATGTAATGCAAAAAATGTAACGATATACATGAGAATTTCCACTGAAAAAAATGTTTAAAACAAGAAAATTTAAAAATTCCGTCGCGACCTCTACATATTTTTTTATCACATCGATGATTTACGAGGAATTTTTTTTCGTAATAGAGAACAGTTTTGAGAGGTGCCGCGTAAAAAAAAATATCGTTCAAAAATTGACCACCATAATGTAGGTATCAAAATCAATAAAAAGAACGGTAACAGCAGGACTCGAACCTGCAACCTAACAATTATGAGTAGTGTGCGTTATGCATTATGTTCACTTGAAAATAATTCCGTACACACTTCACGCTCTGACTGCAATCAATTGAACATTTTAATATGTCAATGATAAGTATAACTCTTATAGCGTTTTATATCCAAAACTACTAAGTCGTTGATAACGTAGTTGGTAGCGTGCGTGCGTTGTTACGTACTTAGATAGATAGGTCGTAGGTTCAAACCCCGGGGTAGGCGAAAAATTTTCTTTGGCGAAAACCAATAGCCAATGATTTCTAATGACATAATATGTCTGAAAAAATAATGCCCGAGTAATAATTCAATTTTTTTTAAATTGTTTTCAAGCCCACTTAAAATTTACAACACATGTGTATGAAGTTTTTTTACCAAAACCGTTTATGAAATTTCAACTGCGACGTTGAGTTTTACAAAACAGATGTGTTGTAAAATTACAATACAGAAACGGTAAATTTAATATACCAGTGTTGTAAAATTCAACGGCGCAGTTGAAATTTCATAAACGGTTTTGGTAAAAAAACTTCATACACATGTGTTGTAAATTTACAACAAATTTTTTTAACAGTGTAAGCAGTCAACGATAAAGTAAACAGACCTCGTGTGGAGGCGGAAGATAATATTGAGCAAAAAATTTCATAACCCGAAATGTTTGGAACACGTCAAAGCAACATATTTTTGCGATGACACGTCAAAATAACTCTATGCAAAAATAACAGTTGACAAAATAACATACAAAAACAACACAACGTTAAAGTAACACACTCCAAAATAACTCTTGGAACATAATTTATTTTTCTTACATTATTTCTTATTGTATATGTGTGTGCGCACGGTATCCCGTCTAAATATCATATGTCTGTGATATAACAGTAAATAATATCACACGTCAAAATTTTTCTCTAGGTTCTTTGGGGGTTTCGCGTTACACTGAGAGAAAAATTTGTTGGGCACAATGAACTAGAAGTTGACGCAACCACTCCGTGAGGTATTATATATGGCGACTGGAACGAGAAGGTTGGGTCAAACTCACCGAATGATTGTCGGGTTTTCTTCGATTCAAATGTTTTATGTAGTTGAGACAACTACAGCAGTTTCATTGTAGCTGTAACATTACGTTCTTACAGACCATGTGCACTCCTGCATCAATCACTAATAGATTGATTGGAAGTATTGACGCAGTTGGCTCAACTACACTCATATTTCAATTAAATTCATTATGCGTTTGAGTGAGACTAAAATAATTTGAAAAATTAATTGAAAATTATTAATTCGTGCTTATTTAATCGAGTAATCCTGCATTTTAATTAGGTGTATTACATCTTCCCCTTCATGATTGTACATATTAATCGCTGAAAAAACATATAACATTTTTTTTACATTGACAAGAATCGAACCTGCGACCCTCCGGATAATGTTGCTGCGCGTTAGCTCACACGGCCATTCAGATCATATGAATCTAATGTTTTTAATGTAACACATGCATGAGAAATGCTACTTCTTGTGGCTGCCACGAGTTGCTAAAACTGCGTTTTATAGCCAAGGATACGATAAAAATTTTGCGCATGCGCAAATCGGCCCAATTTTACTTCTCGCACTAGTGCTTTCTTCTCGCACGCACTTCTCGCACTACTGCTTTCTTCTCGCCAGAGTTCACGGACTCTCTGCTCGGGCGCCCTACGCCCGATCGGAGACCGTTGTGAGACTAGCGTACGTAACCCGAAAACCGTAGTGATGTTCAGGCTCTACTAGGCGTTCGATACGACTACTGTCACCGTGATTTTACATTTGATGTTAAAAGTTTTTATTTGTGTTTTAACTGCCATATTGACGAACCAATCTTGCGCTGTAATTGCAATCGCAGAATGTGCAACATTCTCCAAGTTCCGTTTAGACTGCTAAGAAATAAATGTGTTCAAATGATGACAGTATTAAAAGATAAAATATTCTGTATCATCACTTAAATATTTTCATGTATTTTTATTGCACTGGTGTTTTTTAAATTTTATTTTCGACCCATTTTTTCAATATTATATTTTTTTCCTGTCGGGGGGCTTCACCCCCCCCCCCCAACCCCCCACCGGGGCCGCGCCCCAGGACCCCGCGCGCCCATACGTCTACCCCTCCCTTCAAAGCCACTCGAAGTGTACTTCTCATACATTTTTTACATAAAACAGTATGCGATACGCGTGCGGAACGGCGACCATCATACGACGATTGTGAAGTTTGTCGTACTCGTGCGGCTGGTGTGACCAACTTCACAACCTGCGTATAATGGTCGCTGTCTCGCACTTGTATCACAATATACTATTTTGTCTATTTGAATATCGGTAACATGAAATATAAAATGAAATTAATATAATACAGTCAGAACTTTATAGATTTATAGAATTGCGTTTGGTGTAGTAAAAATAAAAGCACTTTCCGTTATTTTTCACGACACTCGGTTATATCGAAAAGGATACATTGTATCGCTTGTTTCATTGTTTGCGCGAATTAGTTCGTTAGTATTTGGGTGGATGACCATCTGACTGACCTGAGGATCGGTACGAGGATGGGTGACTACCTGGCTGTCTCTGGCGGTCAGTAGTTGGATAGTTGAGCATCGGGATGACTCTAAAAGTCAGTACTCGTATCTTCAGAAACAGCTTTCACACAAACGAACGTGAGCTTGAGTCAACCTAATATTTTGTAGAAGCTAGTTACACCGAGGTTCTTTCAAAAACATGAAACAATTTTTGCGACCATTTTAACACAGTTGCTTCGTAGAAATCAATTTCCTGATTGGAATGACACGCGTGATTGGCTCAACCACTCTTTAAACGTGTTTTAAGTACCGAAAAATTGTTGCCTTAACCCGTCACGGGGTTACGTCAACTGCAATGCCATTCGCTTAACAGCATCAATGTTCAGCGAAAACATTGTTATATTGACGCTCAATTACATGAAGTAGTTCTCTCAAAGAAATGCATTGTATTGCCTCGACGAATGGGTGTTTGTGCCAACCTCTGTTTCTTTAACCCAAAGTAATATTTTCCAACCACCGCGCGAGGTTGTCAGGATTTCAAGTTTTCTCTCAGTGTAGGTCTCATTATTTAGGTCTCAGTTAGGTTTAGTTTTTTCACTGAGAGAAAATGATGGTATTAGTAACTATAAAGTGACAACTATTCATTTTCAGTTCGTACGATCAATATTTTAGTAGTTGTCACAACTATCAAATAATTACTATAACTACCAAATAGTTACCATAACTGTTTTCATGATTACCGTAACTATGAAAATAGTTGTATGGACTAAAAATAAATAGTTGTCACTTTATAGTTGACTGTACTATTACGATTTCCCTGAGTGTTCTTTATTTCTTTCGTTAGGTTCTTTAGGGGTTTCGCGTTAGGTTTCGTTCTTTTTTGGTTTCAGTTAGGTTTAGTTTTTTCTTTATTTCTTTATTTAGATTCTTTAGGTGTTCTTTAGGTTTTTGTCGCGGATGTCACGGTTCTTTAGGTTCTTTCTTAGTGGTCGATTCGACGGGTGTTCGACTGATCAGGGCACACGGTTGAACGATAATATCGACATACGAGGTTTGATATTTCGAAAGTTATTGTTACCAACAATGGTTTCGTGTGTGTGTTCGTTTGTTGGGCTATTTTATCGTGTTATTTCGTCGTTATGTTATTTTGTCATGGTACCATTTTTGCTATTAGAAGTCGATTCTTGACACTTGCCTTTTTTCGCTCAACCCTAGTGTGCAGGTGTGCATTCTATAGGAATGACTAATGTTTCACGTCGTTAGATATTACGTTTGATCGAGGTCAGAAGACTCATAAGGATTTTCTAACTATTCCAATTTCTATAATTATAATTCGTTTCACTTTTGAACCATTTAACGAAATGAGTTTAAATTGCTGACACGCACGTAATAATTTTGAGGGATTTAATATCGAATTTTGAGAAAATTTATAAAGGAAGACGTTTTATGAAACATTGCTTTTTAATATGCACAATTACCGAATCTTTTAAGAACAAGGCTTAGTTACTTATAAATTGTATAAGTAATATTTTTAAAAAATTTCTCTGCGAGGAAGCCACAATGGATAAAAATATTTCCACAGACAGAAATTTTGTGTATTGTTTCTAAGTTTTAACTACCGGATGTTTAAATATATTTTAACCGCGTACTCAAATATCGACTTACAGTTTATTGTTACAAAATAGAAAAATCTTTTCGGTGCATAGATTTATAATAAAAATTATTTCCGGTTTAATAACAATGTTTGAAAATTCTATTGAGGTCCTCCAGTGGCGAAAAAACAAATATGAAAAATCGGTATATACATCATGGATGTGTCTTGTAATTCATTTATTTTACGATTGTTGTGTTGATAAAAAAAGGTTAAACGAGGCAGTGAATCAAATTTTTTTCTTTTGAAAAATCGTGGTGTACACTGGTTTGAACTTGATCGTGTAAAAAAAATTGCAAAGTAGTACTTTGCATATAGCTTTCTCATTAATTTTCATTTTTCACAAAGTCGTTACGTACGTGGAAGCTTATTTATTAACTCTAGCTTCCTCGTAGAGGAAATTTGGAAAAAAATGAAAATGAATGAGGAAACAATGTGCAAAGTTCTACCTTGCAACTTTTTTCGTTACCTACATAGTTGTTGAAAAATTCAAAATCATGTAAAATCCAAACCGCTTTACCGATTACGACCAAATTTGGTGGATAGCAGCGCTGCGTGTTATTTTTCATCTGTAGAAAATTTCAGTTGATTTGGTGAGATTTGACATGAGTTACAGCAAAACGAACATTTAAAAAAAATTCAAACTCTCATAAAAACCGAACTTTTTTACAGATTCATTCTAAATTGAATATCGAACCTCCTTTATCATAGCTTCTCTCATAAAAAATTCGTTAGCTCAATAGCTAAAAGTTTGTGGATGCTAGAGAGGCCTACATACATTTTTCGTAAATTGAAAAGTCAAATAAACTTTGAAGATATTATCAAATAAAAAAAGAAATTACCACAAACAAAGGCGTCGACCTGATTCACATGTTTGCTAAATTTCGGCCTGATTGTTAAAGCATTTCTTGAGATATGTAAGTTTGAATTTGGAGTGATGGCCACACACACACAGTTAAAAATATTTGGATAATTCATATACTGTATAGTTATTTATACTAAACCCGTATAATGTATTTTTACTAAAACCTGTGTAGGAAATTCAATTAAATATACGAAAGAAAATGAAAATTGAAGTTACGTGTGGTAAAATTAAAGTTAACTTATATTAAAAACACACCTTTTGTAACGAATTTAGCAGAATTGTGCATCAATTTTACGTTACACTCGCGTAATAAATATTCTATACCTGTGTAGTAATTTTACCTTAAATTTTTTTAACATTGCATGCACATCCTTCCATACACTTTTTCTAAACCACTTTTCTCGAGGTTTATACCATTTTTACATAAACTGGTCTAAACAAAGATATAGGTTTAACATAAAAACACGAAAAAAGAATTTCGCGAGAAAACAAAGCTTTCTCTATGAGGAAGCAAAAGAGGAATGAAGCGGTGCAGATTAATTTTTATCGATATTTTTCTGTTAACGATTGAGTAATAATTTGCATTGGGGTATTATCGTAGGACGTGTCACTACACGAAATCTTGATGATAGGCATCTGTATAAAGTTGCGGTAACCGTTGATTGGGGAAAAGATCCATCGATTGCAAGTTGAGGTGCAGGTGTACTTCGCTTGGGTCCACCGTGCACCTGCACCTAAACTGGCAATCGGTGATCTGCATTGCTCACTTCCTCAATCCGTTGTTTCACTTCCGTTTATCCATTTATCCATTTATAGAAAACATATTCCTCGTAACAATGGACCAGTTTTCTGTGAATCATTTTCATGTCCAGGGTTTGAGTCACCCTAAATAGTTTTATGCCGCCAAACCCAGTTCGTAACTCTGAGTCGTAAAGTCGCAATTTTACTTCAACTTCTATGAATCCAGAAGAAGATCGCCCAACGTTTCAACGGAAGAATAATTTATTACTTATAAATAATTAAATCGCAAAGCATAATATGATATTATGCATATATTATCATTTATTTAGATTGTTGACTGACTATTCTGGATTTTTTCCCAGTACGTTACACAGTAGAATTATTTGAGGTCTTTATTTTTAGTTCATTAACGTTTTTTTATCAAAATTAGTAAAAAGAAAATCACTTGAATATTTTCAGCTTTTTCCGCAAATCAGTGCACACAGATAATGTACGGTGTGGCGAATATATTTTTTATACATTTTTTAAAATGAACAAAAATCTTTCTACATCCAGAAAAAGGTGTAGTTAACTTGACTTAATTCATATATTTAATTTGTCTTTATTTGTATTACCCAAAATCTTGCTTCCCATGATACATACATATATACTTATTGCAATGTACAATGTACTGATTTCAACCATATTTATTTATTTGACACTGAAGAAAAATTCTATTTGTTGCTACCAAATTCTTTATTTAAGCAGAAAAAATGTGTAGTTAAATTGACGAAATTCGTGTATTCAATCTTTCTTATTTAATCGAACTAAAACTTCTTTCAAACCAGTATATGATTATTTGCTTTGATTATTGTAGTACATATGTCCGAAATAAATACATTTATTCCAATCAACGTTTATTCGATAACATTCGGTAAACAAAAATTATATTTACTACTACTAAACGTTATTGTTCATTAAAATAGACCCTATTTGAAGACTCGACTATATATGGGGCATTCCACCGGTTATCGACAGGGTCGCGACCCTGATTTTCTTTTTTTTCCTTTTGAGATGTTGTAGAGCAACATAAAAAAACACTCTAGAAATTTTTTCAGATTTAAAAAAAAAATGCCTTTTTTAATTACCTAAAATTTGATTTTCTCAAGAAGTACGTCGACGATTTTAGGTAATTAAAAAAACACAATTTTTTTAAGAAATCCAGAAAAGTTTCTAGAGTGTTTTTTTATATTGCTCTACAATATCTCAAAAGAAAAAAAAATATATATGAGGGTCGTGACCCTGTCGATAACCGGTGGAATGCCCCATATACATATTAAATCCACTGTTTTCAATATCCGAATTGTGGCTTCTAGCAGTACCATGTATCATTCAAATGATCAACCGCTATAATGTGGTGTATCATAACTGACTGTAATATGCTACGCAGCTATTATGAAATTGAAGTACACAAAATCTTCATAGCCGGTTTGGTCTAGTGGTTAGGGTACTCATTAAGAGCTTACATCTATTTCGCGATCAATAAAAAAAGGTGTTTTCGTGAATTTTTTTTGGGAAAATGGTTGCAGGTTTTCAACTTTTTTTTCACAGTAAAGAGAACGTTTTACATTTTTTAAAAATTAAAAAACAATCGTAAATATAAGTGATACAATACATTTCGCAGTCCACCTTTCAAAAAAGGTCCGCCGCGGTGACCACTACTGCTCGGAAGCAAATCATCTGAAATCATAAAACCAAATAGATTTAGTTCTTCTGTCGTATTATCTGGTCTTTAATCGAAGGATTCAATAAGATAATGATTTTTTAACAAATGGTCACCGATCGACAGTGATCATCAACATTTCAGTGAAAAAAACACTACATTTTCCGTGATATAAAAAAAAGTATGCATAAAAAAAAATTCTTCGATTAAGCAGTTAGGTAGGTTGTATACACCCAGAAAAAAGATTTGATTATATTAACTAAAATTATCTATGCAACATTTAATTATTTCAATCAACGAAAACTTACTTTCCTTCCAACAAAGATGTATTTCATTGAATTTTTCGATTTTTTAATTTCCAACATATTTCTTTATTTGAATTAAGACTTTCACTTTGCAGCGGATACTAAAAAAATATTTTATTTATTGCTACTAAATACTTTCTTAATCCGGAAAAAAGATCTAGTTGAAACGACCAAATACATGTATTAGATATTTTTAAATAAAATCAATTAGAACTGTCTTATAATCCAATATATATTTATTTCCTTTTATCATTGGAGTTTATTATTATCAACATGCAACATTTATCGATTTGATTTCTCGCACGCGAAGCGTGTGAGGAGTACGCATTTCTCGCATGGAGTGGCATAAAAGAATTTACTTAAAATAAATACAGTCCTATTAGGCCGGAATTAAAATAAGATAATTTATTTATATTAACTAAAATCTAGTTTGATCTACATGATCTTTTTTCTGAGTGTATAATCCTTATTTATTTATTAACAAAATATACAACAACAATTTATGAAACATTCCTTTTTAAAAAGTACTACACTTTTCAACAATTAAATTTCGATGCGCATCTAAAAAAAAATTGCTAAAAATTTGTTTCACTATTCTAAGTGCACAGTGTCCTTAAATAGATCTAAATTCAAGGTCAACTCATAGCGTTGTGCAATTTCGGTACAAACAGCGATATACAATTTTTTGCACCGGAAGAATTTCGATAATCTATGCGTCAAGATCAATTTATCAGTAGTTGTCGCAATCCATAAAATCACTGCGTAAAGGTGGCAAAAGGTGTCAACACTTCGTCATCAATTTCCTGTATATCGAGGGGAAGTCCACTAAATTTCACAACACAAACAAATGAACCGTTTGATAAACATAGCTAAAGATGCCAGCATTCGTACAGTAGAACCCCGATTAACCGGGTCGCTCGGGAACGAAGAATTCCCGGATAATCGAAAACCCGGTTAATTCGAAATAAACAGAAAAAGTGCATAAGTGAATAGTGGCTAACGTTATAACTTTATTTTCACTAGTTACAATGCGAGATGGTAAAACTTATACTTAATTGTTGAATAATAGTAACTAGTACGGAAAGCTTTCAGTGTTTTTTTAAAGTTAAGTAAGGTAGTCTCTTTTTTTTAAGTACTCAGTGACTTTCGTTTGTTTCTTGCACTCCCTTCGATATTCGTCTATCACCTGTTTCATTTTTCTGAAATACAAGTAATCGATGGAATCGCTGCCTCCCAAGTAAAAAATTATAAAGTATATATAAAAAATGTATATACAATAAGACCTCGATTTTCCGACGCCGGTCAATCGAGGTTCTACTGTAGTTTTAAACATAGAATTGGGCATATATAGGCTACCTACGTTCTATATACAATCTATAAACAATTTATACATAAACCCTACTTCACAGGTGGTCCTAAATATAAATTGCATATAGATTGTATATGGGGCATTCCATACCAACTCGGTCAACGGCTTAAAGTCAATTTTTTTTTAGCCGCCATTTTTTATATTCTTTTTCCAATTGAAAAGTGGATGTAGAATTTTCTTCAGTTTTTTTTTAATCCAAATTTTTGCGTTATAAATAATTAAAGCTATCTAAAAATCGTTCTAATTTATAAATCTCAAAAAAATTTCATAAACACTATTATGTGCAACAAACAGTTTGAACCGTAGGCCAGAGTAGTTTAGAAATTTTTTAGAGATTTTTAAATCGGAGCGTTTTCTTAACGTTTGAAATACCTTTAATTAATGTTATAAAATGAAGAAAAAAAAATGGAAAAGGTGTTTTTCACCTTTTTCCTTCTGATAAAAAATGTTGTTGTTCATCACAGTATTTTGGAGACCTTTTTGAGATTTTTAAATTGAAGCGTTGTTTATTTGACGTTTAAAAAACCTTTGAATAGTGTTATAAAATGGAAAAAAATAGCAGGAGATCTCGGCCCACTCTGGCCTATGGTTCAAACGTTTTGTTGCACATCATGGTATTTTTGACAATTTGATGAGATTTTTAAATTAGGGCGTATTTTAGATGCTTCAATTATTCATAACTCAAAAATTTCGATTAAAAAGAAATCAGAAAAAATTTCTGTATGTATTTTTCGTTTGGAAGAATAGCAAGAAATTGCCGCTAAGAAAAAAAGTTGACGTACAAACGTTGACCGAGTTGGCAAGGAATGCCCCATATAAAGTTAATGCAGACTAGATGTGCTGAATTTTAAATGTCGGACTATATATTATTTTTTATTTGGGGCTGTTCGAAATAGTCGAGGACAATATCAATCGCGGCGCTAGAAAAAAAACATGGGGGTCGTCGCGATAAAAAAAAATCTTGGAAGAGGCCCGGTTAAGGGGTTAGGCCACTCTAGAATTTTCGAAAAATCGATTTTTTTTTCTCCTTGGAAATGGCTCATTAGGGTTTCTAGAATGCTGTCCCAAAAGATTATTGCAGGCAAAAATTTGTAAATGCCCCATTTTTGAACTTTAACCCGTTGATGCACAGCGGGATGTTTAACATCCCACCTAGATTATTATCATTTTTTAAATATTTCAACGTTTTCTTTCTCGATTTTAAATAAAAGTAACTTTTTAAAAATAAAAATGTGTACATCAAAGGGTTAACGGGAGGCCGCCCGGTTAGCAGGGAACCTCTCTTGTGTGCGCTTCGGTAAAGGTACTGAGAAGTGTCAAAGCAGGTATACGGCAGATAAACGCGTTTATCTCAAAACTGCTCTTTTCAAGTTGGCCGGAAACATGACTCAAAAAGTTTACCACCGATTTATTTGAAATTTTGGATATATCTTCAAAAATACATTATCTACAAAAGTACGTAGGATTTTTTTTTTTAAGTTGCAGAGTTTTTTTGTTATTGATAATTTTCGATCGATTTTTAAGCCAAATTTTTGAACTTTCACTTTAGATGCTCGCCATTTTGTCAAAAATGCCTGTATCGAAAAAATCCTACGTACTTCTCTAGCTACTGTTATGTATAAGTGAAATCCGTTAAAAAAACTCATCATAATTAAAAAATTACTGAAGCTGTGTGTCGGCCGTGGATTCCAAAAAAAAAAAAGAAATGTCATCGCAACAACGCTGTACAGCCGCGATTTTTGAATTAATTACTATGAAAAAATTACTATATACAGTTAATGATATGTACAATAAATACCCTTTCTCAAAAAATCGATGTCTCTAATAGTTTTTCTGAAAAAAATTCCCAAAAAAAGCCTTTTTTGTAGCCCTCTAGAGTGGCCTAACCCCTTAATCCGCTTTCCGGTTAATCGAGATTCTACTGTACTTGTAATGCATTACGTATTCCCACATAAAAATCGAGCCACGTCATTTTATTACTGGACGATTAGGATACACTTCTGATTGAGTTATTCGGATGTAATTTAATCTTCTTTTTATCAATCGGGTTCATCATGAACGACAACGCAAGGAATCCCCGAGCGATGTTTCCAACGTGGTGCAAATGCTGTGGCTTTTTTTACCTGGTAGGATTTAGGGTGGGGATAGAAAAGCATAGCTTGTTTTACGCATTCAGAGCCCCTTTTAAGTGCACATGAACGGACCGCTTGAGATCAGTCAGTCGACATTATCATTGCAACCGTGTTCGCGAATAGATCCTTCGAGTTTTCGAAAGAATTTTCTTGTTTTTCTCTCCTGTTGAGGGCTAAATATAAATTCATAAAAATGTTTCTTCCGGTTGCCGTGACGACCGTTCTCTTTGATCGGGACATGCAAATTCTGCGACATTTTTTCTTTGGATCTTTGGAACTCACTCGCGAACGTGTAGAAATTGATTTTTGGTCTACGAATGGTGTTATCGAGAAGCAAGATACCGTCGACAGTGCCAAAGACATTCCTGTGAGTCCAATAACTGTACCTCCAGTTACTATTGCTGCATTAGTTGGGAGATCATTTTTTGCGACGTTACGAAGCAATATATAAATTATAGATTTATTTGGAATTAATCGTATTTTATTTGATTCAAGTAAATTTTCTTTGAAGTTAATACCATTTATTTTAGTGGAATAAATTCTGTTTGATCGAAATCAAATCCTATTAGGCTGGCTATTAAGAAATTTTCTTCTTAAATAGCCAACATTATAGAATCTTACTTCAATCGAATAGAATTTATTTCAATTAAAAACATCGTATTTCAAATAAATTGTATTTGATATAAATAAAATTCAATTTATTTTTAATGGATCCCATATTTGATTCAAATGAACTCATCAAACGGATACTGTAACGGATACTTCGTAATCATGTATACTCATTGATTGAAAATTTAAAAAAAATCGAATTATTCCTGTTGGCGAATTTAAATCAGTCTCATTACTCTTGAACTCTCGATTTGTTTATTCCATAAATAATTTAGCAGTCATTTGCTTTTTGAATATCCTACCATATTGGTATAAAAATCGCTGATAAATGCTACAAAAATACTCTATTAGTCAATATTTTATTCGTTTTAGATGTTTTTTTTGTTAAATAAAATTTTTTCCCGTTTTTTTTACCAATGTGATCGAAATTTCAATAAAATATTGAATAATAAATTATTCATGGATTTAATATATTTTTCAGTCCTATGCACAGAAAAATACACCTTTTGCAATATATCGCTTCTGAAAACTGCAGTTTTCCACCATCCTACTGAAAAGTTTCATTCAACACTCGAGAGAAACAACTATTTTTATCCCTAGTGTTGAAGTGTACTTCTTTTCTTCTCCTTCTCTAAAAAGTTGGTTGCAATATTGCATTGAAGCTGTTATTAGTTTCATGATTGGCCGTGGTTAGATTCTAGGAACACGGCCAAAGTAATGTTTCACAAATTTCACAGTTTTGTTTGAATCTTAAGACGAAGATTCATCAATAGGGCATAAAATGAGCGATTCTATGGCAAAAATATTAGGAGAAAAAGGACTGTGCCATCATATGAAAGATAGTCCGTAGTTACATTCTGCTATGTTTCCTGCTCGCGACTGTCACTTATTAATTTGTTATAAACATTTAAATTAAAAAGAAAAGTGTTCTTTTTAGTCTTTCGCTTATAAAGTAAAAACGAATGAAGTCATCTTGATGCTCTAAAGAGAAGAATTGTAGATAATTAAAATACGATCAAAATGAAAGTTGGTACGATCCGATCAAAGTATGAAAACCTGGAAAAATCGGGAAATTTGGTGTTTTTTTTTACTTTCTCATCACATACGAAGTATGTAAACAAGGGTGCAAAGCAGAACCTTATCCATTGCTTCCTCATTATATTTCGCTTTTTACAAAGCAACCTCTAAGAGGAAGTATGGGAATTGATTTTGGCTTCCTCATAGAGGAAGCTTTGTAAAAAGCGAAATATAATGAGGAAGCAATGTGCAAGGTTCTGCTTTGCACCCTTGTTTTAAATAAATATAAATAAGGGCACACTCTCGCTTTGTGAAAATATAATAAGGACAAACGGTCCAGAAACTCCCTCGAATACTCTATCTTCTGTTTTTTTTTTTAAGAACACAATAGAAATCGGTGATTTCCGAAATTTCATTGGGAAGCAAGGATATGGCTAGTTTATACGACATAAATCGCTACTTTTCGCAATATAGACTGTACAACATCGCTATGAAAATATGTTATCGTCCAACATTTTCGAGCTATATCTGACGTATTTTTCTGTTAATTATGAATTTGGCATTCATTTGACTCCCAGCT
The DNA here is from genome assembly GCA_963970395.1 of Ephialtes manifestator. NCBI lineage: Eukaryota > Metazoa > Arthropoda > Insecta > Hymenoptera > Ichneumonidae > Ephialtes > Ephialtes manifestator. The sequence goes on along the minus strand of OZ019977.1, from coordinate 10,555,992 downwards.
CGATATTTGATACCAAAATTCGCATCGCAGAAAAAAAAAACAAAAAATTCAAAAAATCAAAATCTCATAAAATTTTTACGTTTCAACCGACCTTAACCAAATTTAATAGGGATCACCGGTGTATGAAAGCTCACGTACATACCAATTTTGAGCTTTATCTCGAAAATTAAAAACGTTATCGCGTTAACAGACATTTTTGAAAAAATTTAAAACCGCGTAAAAATTTAATGATCATGGGTATTTTTACAAAAATTGGTATGAACGATGAGGATTGATCCCTCTATCTATGGTGTAAATTTCAGCATTTTTTCTAAATCACATACAGACATTTTTTCTAAATCACTTTTCACACATCGACCGCACAACCACTAGTGTCGGTTAGCGAGAAATGTAATAGATTACAATAAATGTGCGAAATTCACAAATTTCTATTCGTGTAGTTAGTCACTATACCCCAATAAATTCACGATAAAAATTTCACGCCAGTTACAATTGTGATGAGAAAGTCACGTGTTGCGAATACGCCAGAAGCAACTTTTTTTAAATTCATATTTCCACCATTTTTTACGTTGTAGGGCTGGCACTGTGCACAAGAGTAGTGGATTATATGCACTTTATGTGTGCATAAAACGGGCGCTGTCGGAACATTAGTTTTGGTACAATTGCAATTTGAATTTTTTATACACTATCTTGCAGCGTGCCTGAATACGTCGTGGATGGTCCGATTTCAATTTTTCAAACAGATTTAAAAAGTAGAAGTGCTGTACTAAAAAAATGTATACTTCTCATTCAGCGCTACAATGCTGCGAAATAGGTAAAAAAATGCTTACAAACATGACTGTTAATGCCGAGCGCGCGTACGCGGTCGAGTAGTACTATTTAACTTTTTTTTTTTTAATTCATGGTTAAAGTGATGTGCTAGTCGTTTTATCGCTCACTCTCACACCACCATGGTTGTCAATGGCGTTATCTCTCTCGCACTCACGGCTGTTCAGTCAGTGTAGCACATCACGTTAACTGAACCCGAGGAAACTGATTCTGTACGGATGTTCCATTAATAACTCCGTTACTAATATCATCTACAATTCTTCTCTTTAGAGCATCGAGGTTGCTTCATTAGTTTTTATTTTATAAGTAAAAAACTTTTAAAACACTTTTTTTTTTGTATTTAAATGCTTATAATATAATTAATAAAAGACAGTTGCGAGTAGGAAACAGCAGAATATAACTACGGATCAATATAAAACTTTAGAGGTTTATAGTCAGCGAAAGCCCCGAGTTTTTAGGCTCGTTGTGCTGTTCTTTGCTTTTCTTTTTTTTCGTATATGTATATGTATGGAGTGCGCAACCCTTTGTAACCCTCGAGCCTTGACGACGATTCGTTTACCCATATTTTCCGATTACATCCAGCTTCAGTAAGGGCTAGCGGTGATTGAAAAGAAAATGTTCTACCTAAAATGTTACGAGGTTAATATAGCCTCGATTCCCAAATATTTCAATGAAACCTCTATGTACATCGTGACTTTGCTCTAACACACAGTGGGATAAATAAATGCTTATTAATAATAATGACTATAACATAGTACTAAATTAATCTTAAATAAATGCTTATACTGGCTTTTTAAATTTATTTTATAGATAGACGAGTACAAAAGTAAAGCTACAGGTCTAATAGATCGTTCGTACGAGCTTCTAACATCAAATGAATGGACGATGGTGAAAACTACCCCTAACGGCGACAAAATATCTGCCATGAACTGCAGTGACGGAAAAATAATGAAAATCGAGGTGAGTTACAATTCACCCATATTTTTTTTATTGGGTTGATGAGTGATCCTTTCATTTATGCTGTCTTCGTAATGCGTGAGATGTGATGGTCACTTAACCCTTCGAAGCATAGTGATATACTGGTATGTCACCTTTTCAATAACCATTTTCTGAGCAGTTGGCATAGTTTTCACTTAATTTTCGAACATATTTTTGTGGACGGATATCAATTATGTATTCCAGAATAAAATTTTTATGAAAATCCATATTTAGAGATATTCAGGGTTGCTAAGTACGAATCCGTGGTCAGATACTCAAAATTCAAACTGGCGGAACTAATATGACGGACTCAAATTTGAAAAACGATGGAAATGTCATGAAAATGTACATCTGGAGGTTTTCGCAAAATACATTCTGGTCTGCCATATTCGATCCACCATATTGGATCCGGCATTTTGAGTTTGCAAATTCTGAGTACGGATTCGTAATCAGCGTCCTGAAAAACACCCAAGAAGCATGTTTCGCTTCTGAGCTCAGATTCCCCTAGCAGGTTCGGTAACCAGTTAATTTCGACCAAAAACCGTACAAAATAACCGTTAAAACAACTAGATTCATTTTCCCCAGAACTAACGGTTATTCATGGTTGAGAATAACCACTTTGTGAATTTTGTAACTGGAAAACCGGTGCGATGGTCTAGTGGTCAGACTATTGGCCTCTAGTCCAGAGCATTGGTAGGTCGCGGATTTGTTTTCCGGTGCCGTCGATTTTCGTCGAAAATATAAATACGGGCGCGATGAAGCTCCAGATGTATACATGAGACCCACACAGGTATTTCTACCTGTGGGGGTCACATGTATACAGCTGTAGTCCGTGTTTATGTTCTCGACGAAACGTGACGTAGTTCCGATGCCGGGAGGCGAACTCGAGACCGGCTATATCGGCATAGGTTTTCCGCAGTTTCCCTATGCCCATAGCAGAAATGCTATGGCAAATGCGATATAGAGAGGGAAGTCGGATGCGTCCGCATGGGGGCCTGGTTACTGATCCGGACCAGACCCCCAGGGGGGACTGGCTACTGATCCGGGCCGACCCTGTAATAGGCGTAATGCCTGCAGACGGGGAGGAAATGCAACATAAAAGAAAAAAAAATTTGTAACTGGTCAACCACACCGAATATAATACTTCGATATAATACTTCGATAACTACCCAACGAACATCCGGCTGCTGGTTGTTTTAAGAGTTAATCGATTCTTATACTTCAAATATATAATCAAAACATATGTTACCACAGATGCGAATAGTCCAGTGGTCTAAAGCGCGGACCAACAGTCTCAGGGTCCCGGGTTCGAATCCTACTAATGACGAAAAAATTTGCATTCTCTATTCGTGATCGTATATGTACCAAATTGCCGGAAAAAGGCGAATATACAAATGAAGAAAAAAAATAACCTATTTAATTAAACGCAAAAACAATAATTCTTTTTGTTGTGCTTGTAGTTATCGAGGTGGTTAATTGGTACAGTTAATTTTTTAAAACTACCAGTAGCTGGATGTTTGTGGCGTAGTTATTGATGCGATTATTCGGTACGGCTAACTCTTAAAACAACCAGCAGCTGGATGTTCGTTGAACAGTTATCGAAGTAGTTATTCGGCGTGGTTAACCAGTTACAAAATTCGCAAGATGGTTATTCTGAATCGTGAACAACCGTTAGTTTTGGGCAAAAATGAACCTGGTTGTTTTTACGGTAATTTTGTACGGTTATCGGACCTGCTGGGGTCGTTATCAGCGATCCCAAAAAACCTTGATTCTTTAATTTCAAGTCGAATGCATGTAAGGAAAAATGTATGCTTCAAAGGGTTAAACCTGCGATCAAAGATTTGTATAAAATTAAACCGAAATTTTATCGATTGGGGTACGATTTTAGGGTATAATCGACGCTCCAGCGTCTGGTTTGCTTGACTGCCTGTACGATAATGTTGAGGAGACACCGACGTGGAACGAACACGTTGTAGAAATGAAGAAAATGCAGGTCAGTAAAAAAGAAATGAATCAAGTGCATTACTTCAGAAAATCGTGAAATATATAGCTTTTTAATTACACGAGAGTATTATTATTTCAGACGATAGACAAAAATACTGACATAGTTTACCAATCCACAAAATCTCATGGTGGTGGAATAATCGGCCCAAGAGATTTCATTACGCTCAGACATCGTGGTACTCACGGCCCGTATCACATAAGTAGCGGTGTTTCAATTCACTGCCCGTCCATTCCTAACCGAAAGAACTATGTGAGGTGAGTAACATTCTGCTTTTGTGTTACACTACTTGCTGATGATCAATCTTCCACTGGGTTAATGCCATAGGCTGTAAATTGTATTTACTTGTTAGGCATATGATCGATTGAACATTGTAACCAACTAAATAATGTTTGAAGTAATTTTTGCTACGTGGAAAATAATTTTATTAGTTTAGATGTAAAGTTTTCGTGAAGAAAGAACATCTCTATTCGTTTGAGAAAAGGTTAATCCGTTTATATTTTTCTCTTGACTCGGTTTTGATCATAGACTTAGTTTTGATCAGCTGTCATTTGAGCTCGCAAGCAAAAAAAAAGACTTGGCAACGTCGCATTTTATGTCAGTTGTAGTTTATCTTCATGTTTTCAAGAACCGGCCGGCGTCAAAACGTTTCCAACCGTTTATATCCTGCCTTAGAATTACTGAAAGTTTTTCTCATGGAAACGCACGATATTTGCGTCGAACACGGCATTTTCGCCCGCAGATTCATTTCGCGTAAACGGAAGCAATGGCGTGAGAATGCATTGTTAGCAACAAGAAAACATCAAACGCAATCACAATTACTGACAGCGTTATAAAGGCAGTAGTGCAGCAACTACAAACTTTATGTGCACCTGTATAATATTTAAAATAAAATAAAACATAATTTGTTACTGAGCTATTTGCAATTAATAAGTAAATATTCGCTGCGGTATGCTATTACTACACTGGGAGAAAAATAAAATTGAATACAGCAAATCATTTATTTGAAATATATCTTATTGATTAAAATATTTTGGTATTTGAAGCAACTATATGTGTAGTCAAAATACCAATATAGTGCGTTGAATGAACTCTATAAAAGAGCCGAATTATTCGAATGAAAAGTACCAGTACAATTGAAGCAACTATATATTTCATTGAGTCGAATAAATCTATGATCACATGCATTAAATACATATATTTGAATCAATAGAACCATTTAGTTTAGAACTTAAAATCCATTAATTAAATCCATTTAATTGGAGCAATTGAATATTAACCCTTTGAGTCACACATTTTTCGTTTCCGAAATTAAATGAAACATTAATTATTGTCAGAAATTAGTTTAAAACATTTAAATCTGAGCAAAAACAGGTGGGTCGCTAAGTGACCCACTCTGATGCAAAGAGTTAAGGGGATGCTGGGGTAGATTTTTTTACCAACTTTGGTCGGTAAAAATAGTTGATTTTGTAGTATACACTATTCATCGAAAATATGCCACAAATATACGTCAAATTTTGCAGGGATGTAATAAAATTATTTATGCTTTGGTGTTCGTTGTATATTACTGAACCTCTCAAAGACCAATATGGCCGCTCGAAATGCCAACAGGTCCTTATAGGGTAAGATATAAACGTTTCTGGAACTCAGATGTGTTAAATCAGACCGGACACCAATTCTTTGATTATTCCTGAACCTTTCAAAACTGTCGGAATGTCGATTACACAAACCAAATCAACGAATAGTGGACTACGATTGCAATTTTCGCACAGGCTCAGAGCTGGTAAAGAAGAGCATGAATATAGTTCCGTCATTAGGAGACAGGTGGCACTGATGTAGTCTGTTTACTTTTGGCAAAAGCTCCGAGTATGCACTATATATGGATTTTGCTTGTGAAGTTAACATTCTGATGGTTTTGGAATATTTAGAAATCATCGCAGAATTGACGTCCGGTCTGATTTTACATATCTAATTTCCAGAAACAATTATATCTTACAACAAAGGTCTGTTGACATATGGTGTGCGGCCATTTTGTTTTTCGGGAGTTTCTGTATCTTTTGCCAAAAGTAAACAGATACGTCGGCGCCACCTGTGTCCTAATTGGGAAACTTACCGGCCAAAGTCGGTATCAAAATCTACTCGAGCATCCCCTAAGATGATGTGCTACTGCTCGGTCGCTAACAAAAACTGTAAAGCGTTGTTCTTGGTCACAATTGATGTTTCGGGCAAAAGACGAGAAGTACTGACTGCATCTTGGCAGTCTGCAGTCAGTACTTCTCGACTTTTATTCGAAAAATCAACCGTGGGGAAGAATAACACTTCGGGAAGATTGAGCATCTCACTCGCACTTATGGCGATTTGAGAGAGACAGACGACATGTAGCACTTTACCTTAAACAGGTTTAAATAAAATTGTCCACATTGAAACAAACATGGCTTTGATTCAACGATAAATTTAGTTGGTAGGATTGACGATATAATATGAATAAGTGTATTGTCTGACGTTTTCATAGGATAGTTTAATTGAATCAACACAATATTTAGCGAAAAAGATTGAATATTTCGTTCAGTCAATAAAATTTTGATTTCATTTAACGAAAGGAGCAATTAAATATATAATTCATTCAAATAGACCCATGCATTTGAACATTTTCAAATAAATGGTACATTTGAAATTTCAGTGTATTCAATTATATATTTCTCTCATTATCAATGTAGATATAACAAATACAAATATTTTTTTTCTACGAAGCGTGTAACGATGCACGCATTGTTAATTGTGCAAATAAAAATTCGAAAATAAATACAGATCGACAAATAAAATGAACTCATACATGCTTTCTTTATTTTCGATTTTTTTCCAATCTTTAAGCGGCCAAAAAAGCGTAAGCATGATTAGAGTATACATAGTCATTAGCGTACGACTTTGCCAAGTCTATCTAACCCCGTGTTTGCACGGCTACCATAATTTCACCCGAATAAACCGATGAATTCACGATGAAATCGTCTGTAAAGTATTTTTGTAAAATCGTCTGTAAAGTAGACTTTAATCTACAAACAGTTACATTTTTCTTTCCGTTATCTAATCGAAAATTATGAATATTATGTGATTGAAACCGATTGAGGTGATTTCACCGCGAACTCCACATACTTAAAGTGTAAAAAATAGCGGATTCTCTGAATTTAATTTCTAGCAGAAAGAGTCGGTAGGGAGTCGTATAAAAAATCTGACATACAGCTGACATAGTTTACCAAGGGAAAAAATCCAGCCCTTCATCTAATACATGCACTAGTGAAACAAATTAACTTATTTTTTATCGCTTGTTTCTTTCCAGAGGAGAAAATGGTCTGGTCTGTTGGGCAACAGAAGCGATAGAATCGAGCGGTGACGAAGATCCGGGTACTCCCGGTAAGTGTCGTTTCACATGGATCCTAAACACCAATCCGAAGGGCTGGGTACCACGAACGGTGATCGACAAGTCCATGTCCATAGTTCTTACTGAATTTATGAGTTTTTTACGAAGTCATGTGCGCGAACTCACTGACGTGACGGCTTAGCTTGAAACAACAACGTGTCATTCACGATAATTTAGAGTTGAAAACTTCGGATCGAGTGTGAATTATACGAGAAATAATTGCGAAGCTATCAGTGCACGATACTTGAAGCAAAGTTCGCGCACTTAGCCTGACCATTTGTTGTCAGGTTCTCGTTCTAGTGGCGTCATATAAATCGTCAATGCCTGGGAAATTATCACGAACAGGATTGACAAACGAACGCGCTATCCGAGTCACGCGATTCTCACTCGCATATCAGTTTAACAACGCATAAATCATTTATGCATTCTTGCAGCCGAACCAGAGTTACAAATCTCACATTTTATCCAGCTCACTCGATTTATCTATTTGTTTAACTAATTATTTCTTTTTTATTTGTATTTTATTGTAACTAAAGGCTTCATCGATTTTAGACAGAAAGTTGTTTTTCTTAACGTGATTGAAAAATCTGGCGTAATGAAGAAAGAAAAAAAATTAACCTCCTTTATTTTTTTATAATATTAGGATCACACGGATCATTACATTTTTGTTTTCCGACATTTAAAAAAATATACTTTTTGTAACCCATGCATGAGAAGTGTTAGTTCTCGTGCCTGCCGCGGGTGGCGTAAGTGGCGCTTTACGGCCATCGATGCTATTTTACTTCTCGCACGCGCTCGACATTACACTCGGTAGCACTTCTTATGCATTTGTTACAAAAAGTATTATGCGATACAGAGCGAGAGAGCAATCATCATACGACGGTTGTGAAGTTAATCGCACTCGCCGCACTCGTACCACAGACAGCACTCGCCTTCGGCTCGTGCTGCTGTGATACTCGTGGGGCTCGTGCGATCAACTTCCCAACCTGTGTATAATGACCGCTATCTCGCCCTTGTATCGCAAAGTACTAATTTTTTGTCAGAAATTGGCGTGTGTCCCAAGTAAGAGACTGTGATACACCCGTGGGAATTTTGTTGCCCAATGTTAGAGTCTGTAGGTCTGTTTCTCTCCCAGATAATTACCGTTTCGGTTTTCGAGTCATTTGAAAACCCGGCTTTAAACCGTATTTTATTCTCTCAAAATTAGAGCCCCATTTATCAAGCCGTTTGAAAAAAAAATAGATATCAAAATTTTGTGAATGGTGGGGAAAGCAACACGGCCTCTTAAATGTTCAGCCCATTAGCAATTGAGTATCTGATCATTTTGTGAAGTCTTCTGCTATAAAATTCTGATTGCAAAATCGTGAAGATTAAATTAATGAGGAAATTAATGAGGTTACAAAAATGCCATTAATTTTCCGTCTAAATATTTTCACAGTGAATGTGTGTAGTCCATCTATGTCATTTCATTTCATTTCTATTGTCAATAAAATGTTCAGATGCTTAAAAGTTGTTACAATTAATTAAATTTTGAATTATTAATGGAACAAATAAATAAATAGAGTGCGCCACAAAATACTGGGGATGTTGTAACTCTGTGTGGAGAGCTCCATGAGCTGAGAGGTCAAATTACCAAATATTCGTCGCCTTCTATTGCCGTTGTCATAGTTGTGACTTTTATCTTTTCGAAGATAGATATTTCTTTTTAAAGAAATTATTTTTTACATAAATGAATTTCCAGAAATTTGTAGACTGAGATATTTTGCAAAACTTAAATAATAATGCATTTATAGTTGGATTTAGGATTCACATTTTTAAGTTCCCAATAAGCACTATGAAAAATGCAATAGAGGGCTGAAAATAGCAATTCGATCGAAAAACCACTTGGTAAGCTTATCGAAATAGGAAAATGTTACAGTCACATTGTGTACGATTAAATTGCGTAAGATCATATCGTGACAGATAATCGAAATCACTGTCAGAGCGAGATTGAAGCCAAGAACGAAGGGTTATCGACATTCGAGAGCGTTCATTCAAACATAAAGTGCTCGATGCGATGACCTGTGCTTCAAAATAAGTGAATAATTGTTGTGTTCCACGACTGAAGAATTATGAATCAAAAGCCACATTATTCCTCATAAGTATTTTAAAAAAAAGTGGTAACGAAATAATGCCATTCAACAGGCAGATCAACAAACGCTGAAATATTTCGCGAAATATTTTCTTTTCATTGTACAGTAATTCGTAATTATGTAATTACCAATTAAATCATTATCTTGATTTATACGCATTGTTATAGTTCAGAAATATGCGGAATCGTGTTTTCGCACTTTGAAAAAAAGGTATATATATATATATATATATATACCTTATATATATATATATATATATATATATATATATATATATATATATATATATATATGTATGGAATTCAAATAATTATATATATATAAATATATATATATATATATATATATATATATATATATATTTATATATATATAATTATTTGAATTCCATACATTTCTGTAATTTGAAAAGTGATTGAAAATTGATTCTGCATGTTTCTGACTGATGGCGAACGTTGCACTCACAGTTATTGATCTTCCAGTGGTGTTTTCTTTTGTAAGAGTTGCAAACACCGCGAGGTTTGCTCGTATATCCGCAACGATTCGTATCACGGTACGAGATAGCGGAGATTTCCGAGATACAATCCGCTATTTCCGGATTTAATTATTATTTATTTTTACGTTTTTTTTTTCAATATATAATATTTCTTATCGTGGAGCCTGCGACAGAAGTGTGATAAAAAGGTGATGATAGATCGTCGAATCGATCACCGATCGGTGCAGTTGGACGCATTTATCAAGGTCGATACATTTTTGTATAATATAATATTTATAATAATTATATGAAAAAAAAGAAGAAACACCTTTTGTTACGTCCCTACTCGTAACATAAGGCTCAACGATCGGCGCGTATTCTCAAAAATGTGCTTGTCCAATTTTTTTTTACACCAAGAGAAGTTATCTGTTTATCATATACATTTATTATTGTAACAAAATAAACGAATGTTTCTAAGAATTTTCTATTAATTACCTTGTAAACACGCACCCGGATTCTCCAATTCCCATTACAGATTGTTTCGGATTTACAGTCGACTCACTCTGAAGTCGAGTTCAAATAAGTTAAGGTACCCTGAAAAGTTAAGAATCTACGCCCGGCTAAGTTCAAATGGTTCAAGTTGACCCCTTCCCGAGCTCTTTCTATCTGCTTGACGGGGAACCAATGAACCCTTCCCTAGCAGGACTGATGACAGTAAAAACCAGGTTCATTTTTGCCCAAAACTAACGGTTGTTCACGGTTCAGAATAATCACCTTGTGTATTGTGTAACCGGTTAACCGCACCGAATAACTACTTCGATAACTGCCCAACGAACATCCGGCTGCTGGTTGTTTTAAGAGTTAACCGTACTGAATAACCGCTTCGAAAACTGCCCACAAACATCTGGCTACTGGTTGTTTTGAAAATTAAGGCCTTAGGCCACCCTAGAGGCCGAAAAAAATAGGCTTTTTTGGGAGTTTTTTTCAGAAATATTACGAAATAAATCGAGATTATACAAATGAGACTTTATTATACATATCATTAACTGCATACAATATTTTTTTCGAGGCAATTTATTTCAAAATTTTTTTTTCAATGCTCCACGGCCGGAAGAACAGCTCCTGTAATTTAATGAATCATGATTAGGGCCTGAATTTTTTCGATTATATATACTATAAGCTAGAGAAGTACGTAGGATTTTTTCGATATATTGATTTTTGGAAAAATGGCGCACTTCTAAAGTGGAAAGTGAGGAATTTGCCTAAAAAATCGTCAGATAATTGTTAATAACAAATGAACTATGCAATATAAAAAAAAATCCTACGTACTTCTCTAGACAATGTATTTTCGAAGATACCTTCCAAATTTCAAGTCAATCGGTTGAAAATTGTCTGAGTAATCTTTCCGGCCAACTCCAAAAAAGTAGTTTTGAGATTAACGCGTTTAAAGTTTTGAGTAGCAGAAAATCATGGATAATTTTGCAATACCTTTAATCTGCGATGCTTGCACCATACAATTGGCCTTCCAGATTATCTTCCTGCTCGTACATATCTTTTCTGCTTTACCTTGCAGCGATTCTGGCCTCTTTCACCCGGTTAGATAGCGATCTCTCTGCAAGCGTTATGCGCTGTTTATCGATCTCCATGCACATTTCGTAGCTGTTCGGGCCGATTTCCAAACCCATTGCCTCCATTATGTGTAGAATTGAAGAAAACCCATCATTAAACACAGAAACTGCAATTTCCGTAGCTATATCCAATACTGTTTTCCCACTTGAAATATTTTTCGGGGCCAATGTCCACACAGTCGAATTGAAACTTTCGTTGTTATTTTGCGTATAACCGCCGATGCATCGACTTAGAAGATCTTGATTGGTCAGTTCTTCATAAATTGGTTGGATAGCTTCGTACACTTGTATTGGAAGAGCTGTCTTGTGTTTGTACTCAGCCAAAGTATTCGTGGCTTTCGCGCGTTGCCATGAGCACCATGAATCCAATAGGACATTTGTCGTGCTGCGGTTTGGCATCCGTAGATAATTTGTGATCCAGTGTAGCCCATATACTGCTTCTCATGTTCTCGACTGAATCACTATTTCTACAAATCGCTAATCCATAATAAATAGATAGCTCATCTATAAGTTTTCCAGTCAATTTGCCCCTTCCACCGAGACCTTTTGTCTTTTTTTTTCAAATTACGTAGTCGGGTGCCCATTCGCTTTTGCACGTGATCAATACACTCTTTCTTGAGAACTGTGAGACCTTCATATGGCTTAGCATCTGTAATTCCTTTAAAAGTCTTCGAATCACCGTCACCAATGTAGTGAGAGTATTTGACCTGATGCAAAGTTTCAGAGCGGCGAAACATCTCAACAACTGCATCGACTTCCATTTTTCCTGCCGATTCATCGTGATTCACAGCGCATTCTCCTACATGACTTTCTGCCCACTCCGCATATTCGTCGGCATCGTTTTTTTAGACCAATGTTCACACGCCTTACAGTTTTTTGATTTCCCTACACAATCAACGATTTTTCCAAAGTTGTAGCCAATAAGAGTCACTAACCCATACAGAGACGTAAATCCACGTTTTCTCCACGAACCATCGCCTGACACTACAATTCCATTTTCTCCGTTTTCAATCGAAATGGTTTTTTCTTCTTTCGCAGCTCTCATCATACTATTCTTACAAACTAAATTGGTTCCAGTGTTCATTCTTTTGACAACCTTATCGTAAAATGAGTGAAAGGTAGTCCGAGGTAATTCCATGAATGCACAGAATTTTCTGATTCCGTGCCAACCTACTCCAAGCAATCGCATGGCAATTATTATTCTACGCTTGATTTCGTAGCCTTTCTCAACAAGTGGACAACTCGGTATCTCAGTCTTCTCACACTTTTCACAGGACACTACAAGTTTGAATCCCAAACCACCCCTAGCGGATCCAAGCAACCGTCATTTTGTGGTTGCTTTACGGTCATATACAAATAACCGTCATTATGAAGTTCATTTCCAGTTGCTTTACCGTAACACAACTATAATGTAACCGACAAAGCGACCGTTATTTTGGAACAAAAAAGAACCTGATTGCAACTACAAAACGACCAATGTTTTAACCAAAAACAAACTTTAAAGTAACGCAGAAGTAACCGACAGTTTGTTAAAAGTTTTTTTTCGGTTATTTGAAAGTTTTTCAAATAACCGAATGGTAACTCGAAACGGAATATTGGGTTCATTTCGGGTCACTTTACGGTTACCCGCTGGTCACTATGATGCTTCTGGGTTATTCTGGAGTGATTTTTTGTTCCATAACGACCGGTCACTCTTCGGTTATTTTGCGGATCTTCAGATCCGCTAGGGACGCTTACTGCTTTCAGTAAATTTTACTTTCGATTGGCATATTTTACAAACGACAACGTCGGAAATAGCCGAAAAGACTGCAATGAAGTTGATTATACGATAACCAAACGCTGGATTCACTTCGATATCGTATAAATCTTCCAAATGCTTCAGTTTTTTTGCCGATGAATTGGCGTTCAAATCGTCTGGTGGTTCCACCTTATGCCGATTCAACGGTCTTCGACGCGATGCCGTTGGTCTCCTGACGGACGAAACCGACGTTTTTGTCCCTTTCTTCCCACTGTACAATCCGTCACTCATTGCAAAAACAAATTAATACAACAAAACAAGTCAAGTCAATAATCGCACGGGAAAAAGAAATTAAAATTCACAGAAATTTATAGAGAAAAACGACTGTTTGTCGACTCGCGTCCTTCTCGACTGCTTGGCCGTGGCTAACTGTCTGAAACAGCCGTTCCACAATTCTAAACTCGCCAGACTAGTCAGGCAATAAATATTTTCAATAACATCTACCGTATTCCTGCTCTAGTCCCCTAACGGACCTTCTCGCTAGCGCTAACAAAAGGGACTCGCTGCGGACCAGACGACCTTGTACTAAAACTCGAAAACGGAGTGCTTAAAGATTTTTGTCGGCCATAATCTTTTGGGACATCATTCTTGAGGCCTTAAGGGACCCTTTAAGACAAAAAAAAACGATTTTTCGAAAATTCTGGGGTGGCCTATGGCCTTAACTGTACCGATTAACCACCTCGATAACTACAAGCACAACAAAAAGAATTGTTGTTTTTGCGTTCAATTGAATAGGTTATTTTTCTTCTTTATTTGTATATTCGACTTCTTCCAGCAATTTAGTACATATACGATCACGAATAGTGAATGTAAATTTTTTCGTCATTATTAGGATTCGAACCCGGATCCTTGAAACTGTTGGTCCGCGCTTTAAACCACGGCTATACGCATCTGTGGAAACATATGTTTTGATTATATATTTGAAGTATAAGAATCGGTTAACTCGTAAAACAACCAGCAGCCGGATGTTCGTTGTGCAGTTATCGAAGTAGTTATTCGGTGTGGTTAACCAGTTATAAAATTCACAAAGTGGTTATTCTCAACTATGAATAATCGTTAGTTTTGGGAAAAAATGAACCTGGTTGTTTTAACGGTTATTTTGTACGGTTTTTGGCCGAAATTAACTGGTTACCGAACCTGCTAGGGTTTCTATCCCGCGTAGAAACAAAAGGTACAGTTTAAATTTTTGGCGAAATCTCTGTGAGAATCTTACAGGGAATCCCGAGAATCCATAGAACGTATCCCAAATTCTTACGGTATTCCTGAAAATTTATTATTGTGGAAAAAGAAAAAATATATCACACCAACCATCCTCGATTTTTCGGAGAGAAATGGAGCTTGCAATATGCCACTCTCAGAAAATATAGTACTGGGGTGAAACACGGGCTTTATTGTAAAGCTCATGTAAACAATTCACAGGTTACGATATGTATTGTGACGAGGCGTTAGAACGCGCTCGCATCAACGCGCTGGGCCTACGGTGCTCGTGCACCGAGGCCGCCCGAAAATAAGCGTAGCAACCGAATCGCTTCTCGTTGTCAAGGCTCGTGCCGTCTTACGAATGTTTGACGGCCGTGATTATTATATTACAGGATTCTCGGAATTAGAGCGTTAGCCCGGGAAGACGCTCGGTCGCGAGAGGGTGGTCGGAGAGAGAGAGACGGACAGCGAAACAACGCGACGATCGACGAAGTCGATCGATATTAGGCCGTGACCCCCACCCGAAACACTCGAAGTACGCGTAACCCGGCAGATCGCGAATTATGAGAGAAATGAATTTTAGTTAGCTTCGAGCCGTGAGCAGAGATAATAAGCCACCGGCGAGTGACTCAAGTTGGACCGAGATTGCTCTCGAGCATGGCTCGCGCGTCTCGAGCGGAAAAAGAATAATCCCGCGTGTGTAGAACAAGCGAAGCCACGAGAGTCTCGACGAATTCGATTGACCCGTGCACGAGTTCCGCCGCGTATAACCGACGTAAAGAAACGTAATGTGAAGTAGTCGACGCGTGCGTGCGAGCTCCACGTAAGTTGTCGGACTCGAGTTGACTTTATAACGAATCATAGATTGTAGAGATTAATTAGCTTGAATAAATTATTGTTTTGTTATTTTTGGAAATAGAATCACGCGTTCGTATAATTAATTTTGCATTGCCTCGAACTGCACCCCTTTCCAGCTAGCCAGCCAACCGGTGAAGAAATAAGGAAGAAGAGTGGTAAATGCCCCTGGCTTTCGGGAAATAATAGAGAGCCTGGCGCCCAGCAACAAGATAGATAGCGGAAAGTGAAAGGAAGTAATAAAAGTGTAAAAATTATGGGCGTCATGATATTTGGACGACGCTCCTTGTGAAGTCGCCGAAATACTTCCACGGGGGCTCGTGACAGTATATAAATCGTAAAATTTACGTGATCACAGCAATGATCTATTCCTTAACAGTATTGTAATCCGTTGGATCTGTATTGATTTGAAAAGGGAATACATTGGAATAATATTTATTTATATGGGTCTGATTAGTGTAGATCAGTATTAATTTCCTATACTACTTTGTGATCAATGACATGTAGGGTTTTTTAAAATTCGCAAATAACAACAGTTCATGATGATGTGAGGGAATTTATGCGTGCACGAGAGATATAGAATTTAGTTACAGCATGCGTTTGCTGTTTAAGGTTTTTGTCAGTTATTGCTACCTCGTAGAGGGGCTTTGTGTTCATGAAAAAAAAAATTCGATATTTTTATGTCAGGACACAGAATGGTCCAAAACTTCGAGAAAAGTGATCTAAAAAAATGTTCGTATGAAATAAAAAAATGTCCGAATGAAATCTTCGAAAATTCAAACGCTGATAACTCAAGAACCATTTTAGCTTTCGAGCTCAAATTTGGCACACAACTGGAGCAGCAGCTCCTCTTTAATTGCTGTAATTCTTGACTCAATGGATGCATACATTTAAATTTTGTAGCTTTTTAAATTTTTTGAAAAAAGGGCGTGGTCGCTCTAACTTTCGTAAAAATTAGGCTATTTTTCTAAATAGTTCTTCATTAGAGCATTTGCATTTAATGTTGTTCGGTATTGGATTTGGCTTCAATCGGTAGAGTGGTTAGATTTTATAGAATGTTGAATTTTTTAAAAATTAACGGTATCGCATTAAGTGCGGCAAAACATGAGATATCAATCCCAAATGAAATATGTGTACGAAATAATATTTAACCACGATATATATATAATCTAGTGACGGTAATAAATTTCGATTCCATGGAATTTTGAATTATTAACAAAAATTAACTTTATCGCAATAACTTTAGAAAAACTTGGGATATCAAGCTCAAATTTAGTATGTAAACAAAATAGTGTTCAGTTATGATACATATGTATTTTAGTAGCCAACAGTTTGAAATTTTGACTTTATGGAATTTTAAATTATTAAAAAATTCATTTGAATTTTATGATACTGAATTTTTTGTAAAATGTCTTTTGAGCTAAAACAAGCCTGCAAAGTAGAACCTTGAAAATTGCTTCCTCATTATTTTTTGCTTTTTACAAAGCTTCTTCGATGAGGAAGCCAAAATAGATTAATATACTTCCTCCTACAGGAAGCTTTATAAGAAACAAAACATAATGAGGAAGCAATCTGTAAGGTTCTACTTTGCAGGCTTTTTAAAATATTTTTGTTGACTCACACGGAACCCTGGCGGGCCGGGTTGACCCGTATGTAAGGTCAATTTCAGGTCTTACGACCCAAATTGGTAAAATATCGGTCAAATTTAAGTCAATTACACATCAAAAATTATATTTGGTCGACTTTCGGTCGATTTTCAGCAGCTCAATCGATCACCGACTAAATTGGACAGACTTCGGTCAGTCAATTGAAGGTCACCTATTTGTTAGTTGACTGTGATTTAACTCATTATAGCTTTGGGTCAGTATACAGACAACTTTTAGCATTTTGACCGATTGTCGACTACATCGGACGGACTCCAACCGGTTCACTTAAGGTCGAATTTCGGTAAATCGACTGAGATTAAACTCAATATAACTTCGGGCCAGTTTTCGGTCGACTTTAAACAACTTGGCCAATTATCGACTAAATTAAGATGTACCCAGTAAACACGGTTATGTTACAGCAATGTAACTCAATATAACCAGTAACATCACTTGTAACTTACATGTAAGTTATTATTTCCCACCCAACAATGTTACCATGTTATGTAACATACGTTACGTAACCGTTACATTTTAGTTATGTTGTCCGCACGTTACGTAATGTAACTGCTATGTTGCACAATGTAACCGCAATTTATCAGCAATGTAACCGAAAGTTACCAGCAACATCACCTGTAACTTATATGTAAGTTATTATTTCCCACTCAACAAAGTTGCCATGTTATGTAACATGCGTTACATAACCGTTACAATTGAGTTATGTTGCCTGTACGTTGCGTAATGTTACTGATGCAAAGTAACGTAAAAGTTACGAAACCGCAACTTTAAAAGGTAACTTCACGTGAGTTATTTTTGTCGACGTGAGGTTCTTTGAAAAGTCCACGGGTTGCGAAATCGCTACCCTTAGAAGGTAAAAAAAATAGCTGCTACAATTAAAAGTAGAACAAGCTATTGGCGAATAATACCAACCAGCTATGGCACCTCCGAAGGGTATCCCACTGTTTCTTTTGAACTGCGAAGTCGCTCAGACTTATACACGCTAGGGTCACGAATTGCTTGCGAGAAATTTTTGAGTCGTTAGCCGCCTAGCGGACATATCATTCTGTATGAATATGTGATGTTCTTACAACGTTGCCACATTAGATAACTGTAACATAACCGAACTATCGCCACAGTTACATTACAATCGTTACATACATGTTGCATTACAGCTACACACTTTCGTTATATAACTGTAACGTAACTGCGGCATATAACAGTTACATAACGTGGATGTTTACGATGTTACATAACCACTGTAATATACATGTTACGTAAATATTACATTCCCTTGCAACGTTTTTGCAATGTTGACACGTTACATGACTGTAACATTGCCTTCCTGTCACAAAAGTGACGTCCCAATTGCCGCGCTCGACATAGGGGCTTCCCGCACTCGAGACCGGGGCTTCCCGGCCGGCTGGGTGGGGAGAGGCTCGCGCGCCCGATGGGTAGTCATTCGTGGTCGAGTAAGCGAATGGGATGCACACGGTCTGTCCGAGTACCAGATTCGGCAATTTGATCGCGATTTATTTGATTCTCTTTCTCGGTCGTCTTCCGTATTATCGCGGTTTACAGTCTTCGTTTATATTACTTGTTATAGTTCAGCCACGCTCGTTATTGTAAAGGGACTGGATTCGTTCTTTTCAGAATGAATCCCTTCACCTCGCGTGGGCGCGATGCGTGGTCTTTGTCATCGGCATCGAAATCCGCGATCGCGCTTATCAATCGGGTGTGTGCGGGTGTTGAGCGTGTGTGATTGCGTGGCCTCGATGCATTTGTAGGGACGTCGTTGGGGAACGTTTCTACGTGTTCGTCGTAACCGTTCCCAGGGCAAGTGCATCGCGGCGACGTTCTTTGTCGTCCGGCACCAGAGCGTTTGGATTCCCGAGACGTCGGGACGCGCTTGGTGCAAGCCCCGTGCTACTGCGCTTCCCAGGCCCAGCTTTGCATTTTTTAATACGGCAAGAAGCAGCGGCGGATAATTGTGATTTTCACCCAGCATCCTCCCACGCGGTGCGGTGTTCGGGTGTGCGACGTGCGACACCTCAGTTTCTCGCGTTGCTTTAAAAGGTACCTCGCGTCTTTGTTGCGTCGTAGACCGAAAGAACTATTCATACTTTATTTAATGATTATTGCCAATCTAAAGATTCATTTTGTACATGTAAGTTTCTTTTATTCTCTTTTTGTTTGTCTCAATAAAATCAAGCGCTTGTCCCGGCTTGTCTCTCTGCCTTGTGAGAGTTTTTACGCCGCGACAAGTATTATTTTACCGCCAAATATTTGTTTTATTTAAGAACCTCTCATTCACTCATCCCTTTACCTTTTCCTTTTTTGTGAAATCACTCTCAGTGCAAATAATTCAGTTCATTTCGATTAATTCAATTACTAAACACACGTTGCGTTGCGGTTTCATAGCTTTTGTTATGCAACTGCAACGAGAATATGTCACATAACAATAACATTACCTGCATATAACAAATGAAACATCACATGTTACTCCTACGTTACATAGCCGCAACATAACGCAAGCGTTACATTGTTACAACCACATGTAACTTTCAGGTTACATTGCTTTTTAATTATGTGTTTACTGGGTACTGTGTTCAGTTCATTTAAAGTCGACTTAGCGTTAGTCGACTGATATTCAACTTATTGCATCTTCGGGCCAGTTTACGGTCGACTTTTAAGAACACGACCGATTGTCGACTTAATCAGATGGGCTCTGTTCGGTTAATTTAAGGTCTACTTATCTTTAGTCAACTGCTAATCAACTTGAGCCATCTTTCGACTTTTGAGTCGACTTTTCGAGAAATGACAATAAGTCGACTCAAATGGTTATACTGGATTGAGTTGATTTTTGGTCAAGCATCTGATGGCCTTATTTTGACTAAGATTATTTAGAAAGTTCGTTTAAACATTGATCAATCTATTGAATGTTAACCGGATATCGACCCAAAAAGTTTTGCAGCCTAAGACGAATAGTGGTCAACTATCTTATACACTGTAAAAAAAATTCGAGGTAAAATTACTAAACATGTGCAGGAAGTACTTTTACAGAAACCGTTTATGAAATTTCAACTGCGACGGTGAATTTTACAATACTAGTATGTAAAATTTACCGTTACTGTATTGTAATTTTACAACACTTCTGTGTTGTATAATTCAACGTCACAGTTGGAATTTCATACAATGTATTGGAATTTTACAACACGGATGTGTTGTAGCGACGTTGAATGTTACAACAATGGTATATCAAATTTACCGTTGCTGTGTTGTAATTTTGGAAACATATCTATGTTGTAAAATTCAACTTCGTAGTTGGA
Organism: Ephialtes manifestator; assembly: GCA_963970395.1. Classification (NCBI taxonomy): domain Eukaryota; kingdom Metazoa; phylum Arthropoda; class Insecta; order Hymenoptera; family Ichneumonidae; genus Ephialtes; species Ephialtes manifestator. Next base: position 10,535,712 of record OZ019977.1, on the reverse strand, counting down.
ATTTCATAAGCGGTTTTGGTAAAAAAAACTTGATACACATGTATTGTAAATTTACAACAGATTTTTTTTTAACAGCGTAACTAAAATTTACGCGAGGTCCCATTAGGGATTGCCTCGTGTAAGAGGTATGGTCACTTTGGTAGGGATAGGAAAGGATCCTGGGAGACAGCTGGCTCGGGTCTAAATAGCCGTCACTGCCGCGCTCGACGTGCGCGAAACGCGAGCGCATTTGGCCACCTAGTGGCCAACTGGCAAAATCTCGCTGGGGGTAAGGACGTCCCGTTACACTACATGTATAAGTACATTCATAAATCGTTTTTGCAAATTTAAAGCTGTGTGCTGTAAATTTACTATACGTGTAGTAAAATAAAGGGTTATTCGGAAATTTACAACACAATGTATAATAATTCTCATTTACTACACAAAGATTGTGAATTCAATATACACTTGAATAGTAATTTTCAATATTCGTGTTCTAAATTTACTATGCCTGTGCTAAAATTATCTCCATGTGTTGAAATTTTATTATACCGATACTATAATTACCGCCGTGTGTTGTAAATTTACTGTACGTATAGTAAAATTACGGGTTATTTAGAAATTTATAAATGTGTCCATTTATTTTTCCGAAACTCAGATCGTCACCCCAAGTCAATCACTATTAAGGTTCATCAGAAATATAAAAATGTAGAGAAAAATCTGAAAATATTATCGCATAGTTGATACTTTGTGCTGATTGTACCTGAATTACTTGGGAATTTTTACCAACACCATTCACATAAAATTAAAGTATTTTTTGTAGTGTTGTAAGTCGGTAAGCCCGGTAAATAACTCGTTAATTAACCGCGGCTACCAACGTTTTTTACTTTTGCCGGCGGTAACTTATGTTGTGTTCGGCAGTTGGTACTACGTCCGGTACGGCGCGGACTGAAATACAAAAATAGAAAACGGGAAAACGCCGATAAATACTCTTTCGAAAACTTGCAGAAATTTCAGTTTCAGGAGAAGAGGTAAGCAGGTAAGTACGACAGTACGAGTTTAGACTATTTTTACTTTTGCTTGGTCTTGTATTTGTGTTGTGTATTGAACATTTATTTTTCGCTTATTTACCTTTGTTATTTTCTTATTTTTAGGTCATAACCTTAATTTTAGTCCACTCGCCGCTATCCATGCCGAAGCACGAGGGTTTGATTTGGAATTTCTTTAACAAAGTGCCGGTATCGGATGGAAGCAAGTCGAAATACAAATCGGGGACATGTAAATTTTGAGACCAAAATTACGTATCGACTGCAACCCGAATGATCAAACATTTGACAGAAAAATGTGTGAAATGTCCAGAAAATGTAAAAGCGTTATTCAAAATAGCGCCTACTAATTCTGATGACATAGACACTGATGGGGACTCATCTCAATCTGTAAGCTCGCACCCACAAATTCAGGTACTTATATTTTATTTTATATTAACCATAAAGACTGGGGGGCCTTCGGCGAAAGAGTTAGCTATGAAAGTAATGATTTTAAAAATCTGATAAAATTCCCCTATATGCGTCTTGTTACTCTTGTTACCTTTTACAACATATTTTGGACCGAAAGAAAAAACATCGATTTTTTAGCGCTGTCGATTTTTTTAGAATAGCCAAATAAAATGATATAATGAATCTGATACGAATGATTGCTAAGAATCGTATTCAAAGCACAAAAAAAATGATTAAAAATTGTAGGAGATATATTTTCTCAAACCGAAAGCAAACATTTTTTATAGTTTTTAAATGCCGCTATTTTTTGTTCATAAAGAACAGTTAATTGGATGGAAATTATGTCTTTTAATGTTAATTGACTCGATGCATATTTCCAGAAATATGATTTTTCTAAAATTAATTTTATACCTATTAAAATTAGGAATAAAATTAATTTTGAGGAGGGCAATATATTATTTTAATTTTCAAGTACTACTTTTTTTCGTAAAGTGCATTTAATTTAATGGAAATTAGGTCCTATAATGTTAGTTGTTTCCATTTATATTTTTAGAGATATGATTTTTTAATAGAATTAAAATTTATTTTTCAAAAAATCATATATCCTATCCCTGAAAAGATGCATCGAATCAATTTACATTGAAGGACCTGATTCCAATTAAATTAACTGCACTTTGCGAAAAAAAAGGCATTTAAAAACTAAAAAAAAATTTAGCTTTCAATTTGAAAAAATATATCTCCTCCAACAATTTTTAATATTCTAACCTGCCAATTTTTTTTTGTGCTTTGTATACTGTTCTTAACAAGTATAATGTTATCAAATTTATAATATGATTTTATTTGGTTATTCTAAAAAATCGACAGTGCTTAAAAATCGATGTTTTCTTTCCGTCGAACTAAAGTATACTGTGAGCTGTAATAAAAGGCATGTAGGTGAATTTTTTCAGGATTTTCGAATCATTATTTCTTGCGCAGTGGAGTTTTTATATTGATTGGCTATGTTATTCTAGCGATTTGTCGTGAACCACAGCATGGCAAAGTCCAGTTCTACTTCAGCTGTTAGTGGCCAAGTCAATATGAAATGCTTTGTTGACACAATGCCTTTTCCGATTAAAGAGTCTGTGGATTCTGCCTTCGCACGAGCTGTGTTTGCAAGCTCAATGCCTCTGTCAATCACAGAAAACGAGTATTGGCAAGAATTTTTTAAACTTCTGCGCCCCGTTTGGTCACCGCCATCAAGATTTCAACTATCTAATACATTGCTTGATACTGAATACAAATCGGTTCAGGCTAAGATTAAGGAGAAAATACAAAATGCTGATTCCTTAACTCTTATGTCTGATGGTTGGACGGACATTAATGGCAACTCTCTAATCAACATTATAGTAGCTACGCCGGAACCAGTGTTTTTCTCCGCTATAGAGTCAAATGAACAAGCTCATACGGGACGCCATGTCGCTGATATTCTCGGCCAGGTTATTACCGAAATCGGCAGTGACAAAGTACACGCAGTAGTAACTGATAACGCTGCAAATATGAAGTTAGCGTGGAAGCTGTTAAAAGAAACATTCCCACATCTTATAGTCTACGGTTGTCTGGGTCATGGAATCAACCTTCTCATTAAGGACATTGTTTCTGTGCCGACAGTACAGAAACAGATTCGCAAGGCCAAAGACATAATAAACTTCTTCCGGAACACGCAATCGGCGAAACAAGTTCTCAAAAAGATGCAAATCGAAAATGGTGGAAAGGCAATGGCGATTTTGCAGCCAGTCGAAACTCGTTGGGGATCACATTGCGCGGCAATAAGTAGTCACCTACGCACGAAAAACCACCTTCAAATGGTAATATTGCACACAGAAGTTTCGTCAAAAATCCAGGTGTCGACAAGGAAAAATATTCTAGACGATGATCATTTCTGGCCGGCATTGCAAAAATTGCACGATTTGATCGAACCGCCAAGCTCGTCAATTACGACTATCGAAGGAGATTGTCCCAACTTGTCCTACTTTGCCGTTCACATCAAAAAGTTGTTTGTTTCATTGGAATCAAATTTATTTTTCCTAAGGACTGAGGAAGAAGTGACGTTGAGAAAAGCGTACGAGCAACGGAAAGATTTTTTGTTCCATCCGATTCAATTGGTGGCTCATTTGCTCAATCCAAAGCTCGACAACATCCAACTGTCGGAAACTGAGGAACAAATAGCTATAGACACGATCGCCGTTCGAGCGAAGCTAGTGAATCTAGATTGCAATCAAGTTGCAGTAGATCTTGGTAAATACTATACTGTTTCTAATAAAATGAATACATTTCTTAGCCCGTCATTATACATGTGTATTATTGTGGTCCATTTTGACACATCTTTTCTTAAGAGCCACCTTTTAAAACTGCTCTCTATCATAAAAAACAATTGCTGGTAAATTTTCGATAGGATAAAAAAATATTTCGTGTTATTTTCAGTTCATTGTTGTTTTGTGGTCGTTTTAGAGTACGAAATAATTATGCCTGCGAAAAATGTGTGGTGTGAGAGAGAAATGTTAAGAAAACCCTAATTTAAAAAAAAATTAAAAATCACATAAAATAAGAAATGCTTTATCAATTTATTTAGATATCTAGCTGAAATTTAGTTTACAAGTAGTCTTCTGTCTGATACTAAATTTCCGTTTCACACTACACACTTTTCCCAGTTGCAATTATTTTTACTCCAAAACTACCACAAAGCAACATCGCACTGTTGCAGTGATATCCATAATTACACTCATGTAATGCAAAAAATATAAAGATCTACATAAGAACTTTCACTGAAAAAATCAAAACACAAGAAAGTTAAATGAAATATATAAACAATTCCGTCACGATATCTAAATATTTCTTTATCTCATCGATGATTTACACGAATTTGTTTTTCATAATAAAAGGGTGCCCTGTAGAAAAAATCATTGTGTAAAAATAGACGAACCTAACGTATATCCCGATTCATTTTTCAGGAGATTTTATCGGGAAGTCGGGAATATGGAGATCAACGTTCATTTGGGAAGCCGCGAAAACTATGACTCCGGTAGCTTGGTGGAAGGGATTTTGCGCGAGACGTGAGTTTACAAAATTAGCAGTCATCGTCTTGAATCTGCCGTCGACTTCCTCGGCATGCGAAAGAAATTGGAGCATTTTTGCCATCGTAAAAACAGCCAAACGTAATCGACTGAGTCAAGATAGGACATCGAAGCTAGTAGCGGTCAAGTACAATCTCAACTTGCTTAATAAGAAGCCGAGTGATAATCGTAAGAGAAACCATCAACAACAGGATGTCGATCAGGATAATAATGGAAACGGCTGTGAAGTGAATAATCCCGACTATCCTGAATCCAACGATGAAGGCGATATGGAAGAAGAGTGGCTCGATCTTGACATTCTCAGCGATGATGAATAACGAAATAGGTCAATAAGAATTTAACCTCTAGTTCTTGGTTAAAGATACTCATACCATTAAAAAAAGATACCATTAAAAAAAGAGTAATATTCCCAGAGTTTCCGTAGTCTGCAAACATCTGGGACATCCATTCTGCTTCGAACCTGAATCTGACTTTCGACCTTCCCGATTCGGCTTGTAATTTCTTGTACGATTGTTTAGACCCTCAAGTGAACCAGATTTTTCATTTTATTTTTCGATGTAAATTTTTTTAAGTAATTTTTCTAAGTGACATCGAATGCCATAATTTTCAAATCGGGAAAAATTGTAAAAAATACTTCGTTGACTATCAACTTTTTTTAGCTTATAGTTAAACTGGGCAAAATTTTTCTTCTTATAATTTTCAAGCTTTTTCGATGAAATAAATTATTAACAAATAAATAAAAAATCTACTACAGACGTCTCGTCGAACGTTCATTTTCATTTTTATCTTAAATGAAAAAGCTTAAAAACAAATAAATAAAAAAGCTTAAAAACTGTAAAAAAAATCTCGCCCACTTCGGCTATAAGCTACAAAATATTGATATATTCATTAAAATATTTTTCAGATTTTTAAATTATGGCATTCAATGTGTCACTGTAGAAAGACATTAAAAAAAATTGCATAGAAAGAATAAAAAATCTGTTGCATTCAAGGGTCCAACCAGTCCTACAAAAATTTATAAGCCAAATCGGGGAGGTCAAGGGTCAAACCCCGGTCAAATCGGAATGGAATGTCCCATATAGTATATAAATATTTTTTTTAGTTTGTAATGAGTCTATAGCGATCCTAATTTCCTAAGGCATATCGTGTTTCTGTCGTTGACCTTATACTCTCTGATCCTTCAACATATTTGCATATTTAATATATTGATCGCTAGTTTTTACTTTTCAAAGAAAGCAAAGAGTTGTAATGCTTAAGGCCTACAAGTCTTAGAAGTATTAATAAAAATAGTTGTTATAAAAAAGCAGGTATTCTAGTCGATCGAATATATGATTGCGAGTCGAGACTCGAGACTGATAATACTGATAATGTGATAATAGTAATAATGCATAGTTACCTGCTACAGAAAGTGTTTTTCCTTCAGTTACGTCAACCAAATTTTTATAATTTTGTAATATTCAATAAACGTATTTGCAATTTCTATAAATGAATCGTCAACTTGCACCCTATAAACAGTATAAACTGATCCTGTTCGTTTTCCTTGTCAGCGTTATTGTAAACAGTACAAATTGCATATTAATCGACCCTCAAATAGTTTTTAAAGGATAATGATAGATTAACAGTTACCGTACCAGACATGTTTATTAACGAAATAAAACGTTAATTAAATGATACGCAATATTTTTGACATTCTATAAAATTCAAATTGAATGTTCGAGTTTGACTGTTGGCAGCAGTGTCGTTACTTAAATAACCGGTTGTTTTACCGGTAAAAATGGTAAAGAACATTATTTACCGGTAAATTCACAACACTAATTTTTTGCATACTGTTTGATAAGGGCTCTTATGACATGACAGCTTCATCGCTTTATAACTCGGAGAAAAATGCAGAGTAAAAATGCAAACCTTGTTATTTCACTGTAGTTATAGTTTGAGTAAATACCACTAAAAAATCAGACTGATTGTCTACTTTGTTCATGAGAATTGTTGAATGAAAGCACAACTTTCGCAGTTGTTTGCAGTTTGCCGATATAACAGGCAGGAACTACGGCAACATTGGAGAGTTGAGAGTTAGGCTAGGCTCAGCGCGACAGGCACGCGATTCAGACGATCTTATATCGATTAACGAGACGTGGTTGAGCGAAAATCGAATATTCGATTCATTTTTTTCCTATCCTTTCCGTTTTGTACTTGTTTCAACATATGCTTATAGCACTTTTCGCTAATAAGCTTCCCTTTCCATCTGTAACGTCGACCTTCCATGATTGCAAAAGCATAACTGCTGAACTGTTGGTAGTTAGCTGTTAGTCGCCACATGACACTCATGGTAGGCAACCGCATAAAATACCGATATTGTTGCCGCACTTCTCCACAAATTCGCGATACTACAAATTCTAATTTCTATATGTTATGCTACTGCTAAAAACATTTATATATCCGTTTGAAATTACATTATCCGTCCCGATTTGACAATTCTCCGAATCAAGATACATCATTTATGCCGTTGGCTATCGTGAAATAGGCCCGTGTATAAGCATAGGACTACCGCTCGCACTTCTCACCTCCCGCATGTACTGACGAACCTCCTTAACGCGTGCGTGAAGAAAAACGCACACATTCACTTACCGGCTAAGTACTCCACCATTTATCAATACGTCCGTTTTTTTTGTTATGTAGTTAACATATTGAATAAATATTCTATTTTAAAAATCGATTAAATTCGATTTAGCCGATTTCGTGCCTTGAAGTACAATTTTGTACTGAGGTAAGTCACGCATGAGTACTAAATTCTTGAAAATTCTTATCATGATCATACGGCCTGTATAATGAGTGGGACAGTCGAGTGTAAACAAATGTATACTTGTATGTTTATAATGCCCGTGGAATTACTAAAGGATTAATCAATGTATGTTTACCGCTAATGCAGGCTTTTAAGCACGTCACACTGAAGTTTACAGCCACTTCAGTCCAACTCTGTTAATAACGTGTAATACAGTAGTACGAGTGTGTGTGTCATACAGCTGGATGTACATGAATAGAGAATGATATATATATGTTCATATATGTATCATTCCATATCAAGTGGGCCACCCAAATTTAACTCGGTTGCAAAAAGTGTTCATAATTTTGTTTCCTCATAGAGGAAGCTATGTTTTCATGAAATTTTTTCGCTCTAATTTTCGTAAAATTTAGTCTGTTTTGCTAAATAGTTGTTTATAAGAGCAGGTGCACTCAATGTTGTTTGGTATTGGATTTGATTCGAATCGGTAAAGTGGTTCAGTTTTTATGGAATTTTGAATTTTTTAAAAAATTGACATTATCGCTCTATTGTAACTTTTGCAAAACTTGAGATAGCGAGCTCAAATTTTGTATACGAATGAAACAATATTCAGCGATTATATATGTATAATTTAGTGACGAACGGTATGAAATTTTTGATTTTATGGAATGTTGAATTATTTTAGAAAATATACGTTATCACCATTACTTTCGGGAAAGCTCTATAACGAAATAACGAAATAGAAAAAGTGAATTCACAACATGTTTATTCATCTGATGAAAACAAGGATGCAAAGTAGAACATTGCACATTGCTTCCTCATTATTTTTCGCTTTTTACAAAGCTTCCTCTATGAGGAAGCTAAAATTGATTAACATTCTTCCTCATAGAGGTAGCTTTGTAAAATGCGAAAAATAATGAGGGAGCAATGCGCAAGGTTCTACTTTGTATCCTCGTTTTAATAGCTGTCTAGAGTATCATGAATATCTGTAAATTATTTCAGAATTTTAGCACCTATGGTTTGCCCAAAATTTGATAACGTTTTTTTAAAAATTCTTCGCTCTATATTCAAAATTACCGATCGTACACAGAATTTGTTCATGGATAAAATTTAAGTTTTAGAATGTCCTTTTTAATACAAAAATTTCCATAGACGTTGAAAAAAAATTACCGCCAGTTTTTGACAAAATAAAGTAGTAATATTTTTTTTCGTTGAGACAGACCATTCCGATTTTTCTCAAAACGTGATGGCTAATCAATGGCCCACTTGGTATGGAATGACCCATATGTGCATATATATGCGTCGGCATGATAGCTTGCTAATAAAAGGAAAGGCCACGAGTTACACTCGAAAACGTTGTGGATACCACGAGCACCTTTATTAACTCAGATGCACAAAGCATGCAGGGTAGTAATTATCGAATGAGAATAATTGAAGTGCATGCAGGCATTCAACGTGCACGGAATAATAGATGTTCGGTAAAAAATGAAACTTTGAATTCAAGCTCCGATAGCATTTAAAAATGAAAATGAATCGTAACGAACCACTATGATAATGTTAACGGTAAATAAATGCAGTTGAGTTATTAATTAACGTTATTATAAGTATTGTTTTGTTATGTATATATTTCAGAGAAAATTGGAATATTGCCATATAATCAATACATGTTCAAATATTTATTAAATTTAATGGAATCTATACAATTTATTTAAATCCATTATTTTCTGCCCTAATTTATCTCATTGATTCAGAGAAATTAATTGATGAATGATTTTAATAACTTTGTAAGTTCAATTGAAAGAAAAAATGCAAATTAAAACCCTTCGCAAATTGTTTTCTCATTATTTTTCGTTTTTCATGAATCTACCACTCTGAGGAAGATTACGATGACTGATTCTGGCTTTCTCATAGAGGAAGCTGTGTAAAAAATAGGAAATGATGAGGATCCAATCTGAAGAGAACTACTTTACAATTGTGTTCTTAAAATTGTGGAAAGCGATCTTTAAATTGTTCATGAATTAGAACTTTGAGTGTTTGAGAAAGTAAAAATTGCATCAAATTAGTATTTCAGAGTTTTCATTGATCTTTTTGCGTGTCAGATTTTAGTTCGTTTAATTAATGAAATAAAATGTTTTAAGTAATGTAACATTTGAACCCTCCATCGATTCTGGCCAATTTTGGTATTAAATATTTTTTAACGATATTAGGGATGTACATATGAAATAAAGGTCTTTTTTTTCCTCATAGAGGAAGCTTTGTTTTCGTGAACATTTGTTTTTCGAGATTTTCATGTCAGTACAATGGTTCAAACGTCGAGAAAAGCGGTTTAGAAATAATGTGTGTGTGTGTATGTATGTATTAGGGTGTGTCGAAAAAAAAGTATTTTTTATTTTTTGGTTCCCACTACTGAAAATCATAGATTGTGGCTCAGTAAACGTTGGTGTTCAAGGAAAATGCTGTAGAAAAATATTTAGATGTCGCTCATCGAGGTTTTGTATTTCTCATATAATTAACACGTAGAAAAATTGCTTATATGACAAAAAAAATTATTACGCAGCCAAACCATGGTATACAAGATTTTTTCATAGTTCATTTTGAAGAGAAAAGGTGAATATATTTAGAAAAAAATTACGAGATTTTTAAAAGTAGTACAATAATAGAGAAAAGAATTTAACAAACGGGTATATTCGTAACTTTTGTATTGTTACCTCAGTTAGTGGCTAAATGGAGTAGTTAAGTTCTCAACAAATATAACGATCTAAAAACTGATTTACAGCAATTACTGGATGATTGTTTGGATCCTCAGCTTGGTTTGATGACTACGAATTGACTGAGTATTCAAATTGACAATTAAGAATCGCCGGTAGATTTGTCAATAGTTCTTTACAAAAAATAAAAACTTGGCAATGTCGAGTAGACCATGTAGCAAGTACAAACGTTTGGCAAAAAAAAACGGCCCAGATCCAAAAATAATCTTGGAAAAAACAACCGTTGGATCTATGCATGGGAGTGACGACTGATCTTCACATTTTACATGAATTTGTCGGCTTTATATCAGGTTCTAGGTGCTACAGCTCTCGCGAGAAACTGTCCCGAGTGGATTCGCCCTCTTGCGGCGAAGAGTGGAACTGCGGTCTAATCTTTACTTTTAATCTCGTGTGAGTAAAACTTTCTCTGCGTGGTGGAGCTGGCGTGTTTTTCTTCGACCCGTTTTATTTTTTCGTCTTTCTTCGCTCCACTGATTACTTCGAAATCAACTCACCAATGTGCGACCTCTGTGCTAGTGAAATCAAAATGTTATTCTCGGTATGAACTTTATAGTATTTCGAGTCTCCGAAGCATTTCGACGAAAACACGTCTAAAAAAAGTGAAGAAAAATAGTGAAGTAATGTTTGAAAAAACCAGTTTACCTGAATAACCGAGCATCTCTAACTATGTCGACAATGTCACCGAAGCAATCAGTTCATCGACAATTTATTTACTTGATCGGCGAGTCGAATGTCTCAATAGAGGGACGCAAATTGCCTACAAATCGACAAGTTTTGAGTGTTTTCTTGCGCAAAAATCACTTTCTGAAAAAAACTATCCGATAAAGTTCGAATAATATCATTCAAGAAATTGAAGACTTTTGGGGTCGAAGCTGGTATCCCAACCTGCCGAACGCAACACGCCACAATAAAGGTTGAGAAGCTATCCCGGGAATGGATAACTTTGCATAAAAATCGTTTGCGCAAAAAGTCCCAAGCCCATAAGAGGAAGGAAAATAATTTCAAACAGAAACTTGATGAGTTATTTAATATCGTGCGCCATGACGTTGATTCAGTTCTGACGGAAGAACAGCGATGATTTTTCGCGGCACAAAAAACGAAGGTACGCCGTGGTTTCGTGCCTGCGAACGAGGACCAGCCAGAACCACAGCAAAGTACTTCGACCGAAAACTTTGACATCGATAATCTTAAAAACAAGGATGCAAAGTAGAACCTTGCACATTGCTTCCTCATTATTTTTCGCGTTTTAAAAAGCTACCTCTACGAGGAAGTATGTTATTCAATTTTTGGCTTCCTGATAAGGGAAGCTTTGTAAAACGCGAAAAATAATGAGGAAGCAATGTGCAAGGTTCTACTTTGCATCCTTGTTTTAATTAGATAAATATACATGACATGTTGTGGATACGCTTTATTTATTTCGTTATTACGTTATTTCGTGATTATTAGAGCGTTTCCGAAAGTGAATGTGATAATGTATATTTTAAAAAATAATTCAACATTCCATAAAATCAAAAATTTCATACCGTTCGTCATTAAATTATACATATATAATGGCTAAATATTGTTTCATTTATATACAAAATTTGAACTCGCTACCTTACGTTTTGCAAAAGTTAAAATAGAGCGATAATGTCAATTTTTTGACAAATTCAAAACATCATAAAATTTTAACGGTTCAGCCGATCTTAACCAAATTCAACAGCGA
>OZ019977.1:10473171-10513675 GCA_963970395.1 Ephialtes manifestator | reverse complement strand
CGCACGCACGCACGCACGCACGCACGCACGCACGCACGCACGCACGCACGCACGCACGCACGCACGCACGCACGCACGCACGCACGCACGCACGCACGCACGCACGCACGCACGCACGCACGCACGCACGCACGCACGCACGCACGCACGCACGCACGCACGCACGCACGCACGCACGCACGCACGCACGCACGCACGCACGCACGCACGCACGCACGCACGCACGCACGCACGCACGCACGCACGCACGCACGCACGCACGCACGCACGCACGCACGCACGCACGCACGCACGCACGCACGCACGCACGCACGCACGCACGCACGCACGCACGCACGCACGCACGCACGCACGCACGCACGCACGCACACACACACACACACACACACGCACGCACACACACACACACACACACACACACACACACATTTTTTCTAAATCTCTTTTCTCGACGTTTTGGCCCATTCTGAGTGTACTGACATCAAAATCTCGAAAAAAAAAATTTTCATGAAAACAAAGCTTCCTCTATGAGGAAGCAAGACATCGAGTTTCCGAATGACAATGGTAATACATCTAATAATTGAACTTTTTATTCTCTACAAGCGCATTTATCACTGGGTCTACAAAATTCATATGATTAGTTTATGCTTTCGTGACTATTGTCGTTTTTAGTCGGATTTTTGTGGAATATTTAGTATAGAATACTGAGTTTTTCAGTAAGTTCTTTGTTTGAACATTATTGCCAGTTCATATTTGAGAGTATGCGACGAGATCTATTGAAATTACTTTAGGCAATTTTAATGCACATGTAAGAATGTACATTGAGACCGACTCCTTTTTGACCAAAGAAAATTATTATTATTTTAAAGAAGTCTTCACCTGGCGCGGCCTGGGTCAATGGCTGCCAGGCCTCTGTTTGACGAAATATTTTACTATTGACTGTATTTATGGGCGCCAGTTAGTTTTTACAAAACTAACAAAATACTCACAATAAATCTTCATTCTGCTCGGCTAGTTCTAGAAATATTCGACTATGAAACAACACAAGGGAGTTTGATCCCTAGCAGTTCGGACCACGGTCGAATCACGGTAAAAATCGCGCGTGAGTTTTGATACCGAAATTCACGGTCGTGTCACGGCGGAAATCACGGACCCTTTTATACCGTTTAAGCTTTTGAACTTGCGGACCGTGATTTTTACAATGAATAACGGTTGAAATCACGGCCCGAATCACGGCTCGTCGGAACTTTCAGTGCCGTGATAATTCGCCAAATCACGACAGATTTCACGTTTCCGGGTTTTACTTGTCATGATTTTTCTTTTAATCATGGCCGATATCACGGCTGAATTTACGGCCCTAAAATCCGTCGTGCCGTGATTTTCTTTAGTAATCACGGTCAGAAACCCGGCAGATATCACGTTGTCGTGATGCCAATGAAATGCTGTTACCGTCGGTATTTAATTTTTAATTATATAAAATGTGTAACATTTGAAACTCTGAAGAGAAGACAACGTCGTCTTTTCTTGGTCCTCTTTTCTAAATGGCTAGGCCATCTATGTCAAATGGTTAAGACATCTCCAAAACGTGGTCCTTCAGGGTATGAGCGCACAGCAACTTGCGATAAGCTGCGTGTTTATATGCAGGACAAGGTGAACAATAACTTGCGAGATCCGTTTCGGGTCGTTGGCCACCTAGCGGAGCTAAGCCGGGTCTCCGCGTAGCAAAAGAAAGGCGCCCGTAGTTAGCCCGCTAGATGGTGAACGAGCTGAAATCTTTCTCGCAAGTGATTGTTCGTCGTTCCATGCATAAATACGGGCTATCGTTGGTTACCATCCACCCATGTACTGCCGTGGGTCATTTTTACTGTCTTTTATGAGTGGTACAATATATGCTAGGGTACAGAAAAATCCCCAACAGCAATTTCAGCTGTGATTCCGACCATGATTACTGGAAAAAATTCCAGCACGACGAATTTCAGTACCTTGAATTCAGCCGTCATATAGGCCATGATTAAAAGAAAAATCACGACAAGATAAATCCCAGAAACGTTAAGACTGCCGTGATTTAAGACGTGATCTTGACAATTACCATGGCTTTGAAAATTCCGTCGAGCCGTGATTCGGAACGTGATTTCAACCGTTATTTATTGTAAAATCACGGTCCGCCAGCTCAAAAGCTTAAACGATAAAAGAGGGTCCGTGATTTCTGCCGTGATACGACCGTGATTTTTGGTGTCGAAACTCACGCGTGATTATCACCGTGATTCGACCATGAACAGCGTCAATTCCAGGCGTGGTTCAACCTGCTAGGGATTGGGGGACCCAAGTAGTAATAAATTTGCAAGTTCAATAAGAAGCTGAGAAATAGACAGGCAATATATAATGTAACGCCCATTTTTAGTGCGTTACAATCAGGCTCGTATATGCCGCCTTTTTCCCGTGACGAGTTGCCACCTCTCTCGACACAGAACTTCCCTCAGGCGATTCCACAAGGCGTTAAAAGAATTCATATATTTTCGTAGTATTAATTTTAGGATTTTTCTTTATTTCTTTTTTATGTAATGACGCTACGAGACGGAGATTCTTGCTGCATCTTCCAATATGCCGATGCATGTGCTACTCTTGGGCATTTTCGCTTCCCAGGAACCGCACGAGAGTCGAACACCGAGCGAGAGCAGAGCAGCCGATCGTCTACATCGCCGTCGCACAGCAAATACATCGAGCGATAGCGACAGTTTTGCTTTTTCGATTGCCGGAACCGATGCATGCAATATTTGACTAGAAAATAAGCTCTCATGTTATTCCGCTTTTTCCCCGCTAAACTTTAAGCCATCACGCTGCGTGATCCGATGGCTGGGACGCTGAATATAGAAGAAAGAATATAGTAAAACATTTTTAAATCGAGCGCGAGCGTATGCGAGTCCCCGTGGGAACGTAGTTCTCACGCTAGGCGCTACTACTGTCCATCTCCAGTAATTCGGAAGAAATTTGCGTAAGTGGGGAAAAGTAGGAGAGGAAGCCGGCCGGCGTCGTGATAGATTGCCGAAAAGCCCTAGGCATTGTTTCGTCGTGCGTGCTGGAGAGAGGGTGCACTTGTCGCGGGGAACGAGTTCAAGCGAGATACCCGGGATTACGGCAAGCGAAAGATTTGGAAGAACAAGGATGCAAGGTAGGATTCTTCCGTCTCATTAGTGTCGCGTAATTTTTCGGGAACGCGTATATTTCGGTCGGCGTTTTGGAAAAAGTGGCCGTGTCGGTAGCCCCGCGTAGGTAGAGGAAAGTCGGAAGTCGTGGGACAGAATTGTTACAGACCACGGCCATGTGCCTCAGTTTTTCGTGTGGAAAGTGCCGCCGGTTCGCGATTTTCATTGTTCTAAGGGATCGCCGAGTGTAGCCTGAGGGAAAAGTGCGTAGACGAGCAATCATAGTGTTAAGAATACGGAACATCGAGTGCGAGTATCCCTGGAGAGTGTGATCGTAGCTTTTGCTGCAGCCGTCGTGACGGGAAGCGCGCTCGATTATTCGTATCGGTTGTTTTCGCGTGTGCGTCGCGTTGTTCGTGTCCGTGCCTCAGCTTGTTGTAAATTTTGGGAATAATTGACAGTTGAAAAATACCGTATAAGTCACGGGAAAAGTACCCGAAGTTAAATTAGTATTTTTCTGAGGAGAGACACGCGCCGAGCACGCGATAATATCCCTGGACTGCCTGCGCGCGTTGCAGTCATTGTTTTGTTATTCGTTCGCGTTTTGATTTAGTTAAGTGTTCGTGATTTTGTCGAGTGTGACTTGCGAGGCTCGGATTTATGTTACCAAATGCCCGTCGTGTCCGAGTTCTCGTTTCTGGTTGCGCGGTTAGGACCAGAAGTCTCGCGGAATCGTTTTATAAGATAGTAGGTAGGCTTGCGCGGGTGATATCCCGGTTATTGAAAATTTAGTTCGTGTGCGCGGTTAAATTGTGTTTTTTTATTGTATTATTTTTGTTGTCGTGCGAATAGGAAATCCCGGACAGTGAACTGAGTAGCTGTCCGCGATTTTAGCAGGGTGATTTTGGTGTGAATGTAGCATAAGGCACAGCTGATTACCGGTTATTTACTGACGATCTGTGTTATTTTCGGAGAAATAAATGCCGGTATTATTATTGTTGAAATTTGGCGTTTGTGATGGGATTTATTTGAGTTCAAAACGAGCACGTGAGTATGCAAATTCCGAGATTCCCGAACCGCCCCTCTACCAGAAGCCAAGACTGTAGCTAACCGGACAACATCCAGCTTCTCTTAATTTTTCGATCTTTTTTTTCCGGCAGTGTCGCGCTATAAGCGTGGCTGGCGCCCTTAGTAGTAAAATAAACTGCCGAGGAGAAGTTTTGTGGCGACAAGGTAAGGCTCGTGATAATTGGCGTTACAATAAGTATATTAAAGTTTCACTTACGTAATTTGACAATATATAATTCGATTCCTTGACAGTTTGTCTTAATAATCGGTACAGCTTACTCCACAATTCGACAGTATACAATATTGCGGTTTTAACTTCCTGGTTTAACAATTATAATACGTTTGACAATATTCGACTCCTCGAGGACTGACTGTCTCCGGGCGCTATCTGCAGATACAATTCGAGAAATTATATCGTCAATAAATCGTCTCGTGAACAAATGAATTTCGATTTGTTTCGACAGGCGTGAATACAATCTCGAGATACAAGATGCTCATTTGACATCGTTCAATGTGTCGAGATCTCTCCATAACGACATTTCACGAATATTGAGAGATTGCATTTCAAGAATATTAAGAGATTTTTTCAATACGGAGTTATGGAGTGAAAAGAAGCTGACAATGATGAAAATCAGGAACCGCCTCAGAAGCGAATGAAATCAGTTACTGTAAATATTTATAAATATGTGCAAATTTGTAAAATCTAGATTAATTAAAATCTGATCTACTACATTTAAAAAATAATATCTATACCCTATATTCTTTACTCTGAATAGTCAAAAAAATATTCGAAATACTTCGATTTTCATTGAAATGACAATTCTACGAAAATTGCTATTTGCAAAAGTTGCGTCGAAACATCGGGGAATGAGCAAGTGATCAAAATGAAGAACAGCAATACAACTGCTGTGAGAGATCATTTGAAGAAGGTCCATCCTCAACTTTTTGAAGAGCTCAACTCGGCTGACCGGGACAAGATTGATCAGTTTCCTCAATTCCAAGTAAATTTAATTTGTTTTTACCAAATCCGAAGAAGTTATTATTTTTACTTCACTCGGTGTGGTAATGGATGAATTACGCAAGTTTCACGTGCGTACAATCTCGCCGCACTCGTACCACAGACAGCATTCGCCTTCGGCTCGTGCTGCTGTGATGCTCGTGGGGCTCGTGCGATCAACTTCCCGACCTGCGTATAATGATCGCATTCTCGCCCTTGTATCGCAAAGTACTATTCCGCCCTCGTATCGTAATACACCTATTTGACTACAAAGTGCATCCCCAGTCTTGTTTTCGAACATGGTAATTGAATCAGAAAGTAAATCATAATGATTCATTTTTTCCACCCGTACAGGGTCCGTCTTCACAACCACAATTTGAAATGATGCTCTGCGACTGGCTGGCTCGACAATACCTCCCTTTTTCCCTCTTTGAGGATGAACACACCGTCGAACTGTTCTGATTTCTGAATCCGAAAGCGCAAGTACTGAAAAGAACAGAGATGCGAAGAAAATTAATCGAACGTTTCGATTATTTACAAAAGGGTGTAACGAAAATTTTGACTGACAATAGTTCAAAGATTTCATTTACGATTGACGGGTGGACAACAATAGCCAATAAGTTCTATTTCGGAATCACGGCACATTTTATCGATAACAATTGGGAATTGCAATCTCTGACTATTGACTTCACGCCGTCGAATGGAGAGCATACGGGTCGTGCGATCGCGGATAACTTCTATCAAGTACTCGTAAAATACCGTTGAGAAGGTAAACTACAAGGCATAACCGTCGATAATGCATCCGCAAACACTACATTTGTCACGGAATTGTCGAAAATCTTGGAAGAATAGGGTGATCACTTCAACGCAAATGACAAGCAATTTCGATGCTTCGCTCATATTTTGAACTTAGGTGTTCAGGATATGTTCAAAATATTGAAAGTTTCCGACGATGACTATGCGCAGGAAGACGGTGATTCAGACGTTGATGATCGTGAAAATGATTGTAAGAGTCCGTGCGTGCTCCAAAAATTGCGATCATTAATTTAAAAAATCACAAGATCCGAACAATGGCAGATAAAGCTTAAGGCTTGCTGTGAAACGACTAACATCGCGATGTTGTCGCTAAATGTAATGAATTCTACACGAAATAGTGAAAACCGCTCTCAAAATGAAAGACGCGTGTAACTTGCTATGCCTCAATAATAAGGAGCTGACAAACCTTTCGCTTTCGGAGTCAGAATGGCAAATTCTATCGAGAATTGTGCGCTTTCTTCGCGATTTTAAAGTATTGTCGGAAACTCTTGGCGGAGAAAAATACGTGACACTCCCACAGGTCGTAAAAGGCTTCAATATGTTGCTAGACAAAATCGAAGAATCAATGCGTAGTGTAAACCCTGCGATCAGTGACGTGGACGCAACCTTTTTGACCGCTCTCACTGCGTGCCGGGATAAAATAGTTAAGCACTACAATAAGATGAACTGGATTTACTGCGTTGCACTAATTCTCGATCCTCGACATAAAACAGAGACATTTGATTTGACTGACTGGGGTAAAACGATGAAAACGATATCTATCCGAGAATTCAAAGGAATTTTTCAAAGTCGTTACTGTTCGGCTCCAATCGAACACGAGACAAGTTTGGCAAGTGACCAGGTTGTAAGCAACAGTGATGATAGTGACGATAACGGCATTGACTTAAACTCCCTCTTTGCAAAAAATGACTGTGCTTAATTCTGGTAACGAGATCAACCGTTACACTAAATCGGAGGGAGCAGCGTCGAATAGTGGTATTTTAGTCTGGTGGAAACTGCATGAATCCCAATATCCGAACTTAGCTCGCATGACACGAGATATTTTATCTACTCCAGCAACTTCAGTTCCTGCTGAGCGTTTATTTTCTAGGGCTTCACTCATGATCAGGAAACACAGAAACAGACTCACCCATGAATCAGCTCGGAGCTTGCTGTGTCTGAATTCATGGGTCACGTGTACTTTGGCCGAAATAATTAAGTTCGAGGCTAAGAAATTGTAAATTAATTGCGTACGTTGCAGTCCTCACAGTTGTACCGAAGATATTAAATATTCTTAAAATTCGTCGTTTTCGTTTTTTAATACGTTTAAATTCGTTGTACAATCTTAAATAGTTTTTTAATACGTTTAAATTCGTTGTACAATCTTAAATAGTTCTAATAAATGTTTAAATCCTTTTACAAGCTGCAATAAATCTTTCTTCAAAGTTGGATTGTGTAGGATACATATTGCATGAATATATATTATCGAATTTGACGCGAATATCGTGTATTTTCTCGAGGCGAGACAAGACGATATAAACAAACGAAGGGCGCATTGTTCGCGAATCGAGAAAATACCTTGACTAGGTCCTGTCAATCGGAAAGACGAGAATTGTAACCTCGTGCGGCATCACTAGTTGCTTGTTTCTTAGAAAATCAACAATAATTGATGTTTATTTAATTGTTGTAGATAAACCAACCAAGAGACGACTACAGGGAATTGCTAGAGTTGGCCTGTATTTTCCTTGGCAGTGATCCACCACGGGGTGTGAAATTTAAGGTACCTGGAGCAATGCATCATGCACGATGGCTTCTTAAAGCAATGTATTGCTTGAAAATGTTTCTGTTCCGGAATCAATTTCTTCAGAAAGCTCGCGACTTGGATGGCCTTCGACACATCTACATTTTTGACGTCGTATTCTACGTTTACCGCTCCGTCCGCTATCAAAGCACCAAACTATGATTTGAATTTTTTGCAACGATTCATTGACTTTCGAAAGGTCAACACCGCTGTTTCGAAGGCAGCTTCTTCGAAACTTGCCGGCCATCTTTGGTATCTCTCGGAAGAACTAGCTCCGTTAGCATTCTTCGATAACACAGTACCCGGAGAAGTCCGTACGAATATGATAGCAACAATTAACGAACGCGAAAGCGGTAATCGGAAAGTGCGGGAGTTAGTGCTCGAGAATGCTCTCGATACCGTGTTGTGTCGAGACATCAGTGATTTCATCACAAAGAAATCATTATTCTTATTCGAGCAATTCGGACTACCTCATGACTTCCTACAGAGCGCTCCAGAACTGTGGGAATCAGATGAGAGCTACCAAAAATGTCGATTGACCTTCAAAGAGCTCAAAGTTGTCAACGATATCGCTGAGAGAGGAGCTGCACTTATTGAAGAGTACAACAAGTTGTTGACGAATAATGAGGAACAAAAGTTTCTCTTACAAATTGTAAAGGATCACCGTCGTCGATATCCAAACACTACAAAGAAAAATCTGCATTATTGATTTTTATTTTTCGATGATAATCGATAAACCATTAAATCAATAAAATTCCTATAAATATACCCATTCGTACAACTTTTTTCCCCTTATCGTACTGCACTTGAAAATCTCGCATTTTTTTTCCAAATAGCTTCGTTCTTCCTCTTTAAAATAAGCCTTGAGAAAATCTTGTACAGCGTGTTTCGGCTGCGTTCTAATATTTTTTTCATGTTAAGAATTTTTTAAATTGTTAACGATATGGGAAATGTAAAACTTCGATGAGCGGCCTCTAAATATTTTTCTACACCATTTTCCGTGAATACCAACGTTTACTGTGCTATAATCTATGATTTTTAGTGGTGGAAACCAGAAAATAGATTTCTTCTCGACACACCCTAGTATGTATGTTACACGCTCGAAAAATGTAAACCTTTATAAGTCGGGAACGCCTCGAGTTATCGAGCTCAAATTTACACCATAAATAGAGGGGTTAATCCTCATCGTTTATACCAATATTTGTTAAAATTCCCCTGATCGTTAAATTTTTACAAGGTTTTGAATTTTCCTATTGAATTCGGTTAAGATCGGTTGAAACGTTAACATTTTAAGGTTTTGATTTTGTGAATTTACAGATGTTTTTTTCTCCGATGCAAATTTTGGTATCAAATATCGAGCTGGGGTTAATGCCAGATTAATTACTAACAGGAAAAAATACATCAGATATAGTCCAAAAATGATGAACGACACCATATTTTCATAGCGATTTTGCACATTCTCATTCTTCAAAGTAGCGATTTATATCGCATAAATTAGCCTTATCCTTGATTCCTAATGAAATTTTGGAAAACACCGGTTTCTATCGTGTTCTACAGAAAAAAAACAGAGAAGATATAGTATTCGAGGGAGTTTCCGGACCGTTCGTCCTTATTATATTTTTACAAAGCAGGAATGTGCGCTTATTTATTTGTTTATTTATTTAAAACAAGGATGCAAAGTAGGACCCTGCATATTGCTTCTCATTATATTTCGCTTTTTACAAAGCTTCCTCTGTGAGAAAGGCAAAATCAATTACCATAGTTCCTCTTAGAGGTTGTATATAATGAGGAAATATAATGAGGAAGCAATGGGTAAGGTTTTACTTTTCATCCTTGTTTCTCAATATTTTCTGGAGTTGGAGCGGTAAATAATTGAAGATTTTTTAATCGTATAAAACCTTTACATTTCACCTGATGTTGATGAAACTTTGCATTAAATATCGCTCAATATTATTTCGTTTACGAACATCTTGGCACGCTAACTCAAATTTTTCGAAAAGTTCATGCAGTTATGTACATTTTTCGAAAAATTTTAAATGCCGTCTAATAGGCCCAGATAGACAAACGTGCCGTGGAAGTATCCTATCGTGTCACTGTGACAGCATAAACGCGTCACACAACGGCATGCTATGTCGGAATTAACGTAGCGATGTACGTCCGAATTGAGCTATTATGTGACGGCATACCGGGCCGTGCAGGCTTAGTGGCATTCCACTGTCGCCATGCTGTAAACTCAGATCATGTCTCCATGGTGCCATAATTGGTACATGTCGTGGTGTGAACGTCTGAGGCGTGAACGTCATTCTGTTACTATGGTGTCATTTTTATACAATTTTAAAAATGATAAATGCAGCACGGTGGCAGCATAATGGTGGCACGCTATGCTGTGCTGAAAGTCGTTATGGAAAATTTTTTATTGCCAGCTAGCCATTTTTAGTTTTAGTTTTTTTCTTGTCTAACATTTCAAATTCCGAGTCAAAAGAATAAGACAGAACAGATTTTTTTATCTTCTTCAACATTAAAGGGTTGGTAAACCCAAGAGGTCTGACACATTCAAAGAGTAGACCCCTCGTGTGTAGTCGAACACAGGAAAACTTTGCATTCTTATATATACGTTCAGGCTTCAAAACACTTGCGAGAAACGCTCCGTCCGTTCGCCATCTAGCGGAGAATTAGGCACCAATGTTTCGTATGATACCACTAGATGGCGAACGGACGACGCGTTTCTCGCAAGTGTTTTGAAGCCTGAGCGTATATATAAGAATGCAAAGCTGCCTGAGTTCGACTACACACGAAGGGTCTACTCTTCGAATGTGTCAACCCTCTCGGGCGTACCAACCCTTTAATATCGGAGAAGATAAAAGATTCTGTTCTGTCTTACACTTTTGACTCGCGATTTGAAATGTTAGACAAGAAAAATAACTAAAACATAATCCAAGTAACAGATACAAAGAAATAAAACGCTTACGATTCCTAACTGACAGTCAAGATCGATAACGATTTTTAGCACAGCATGGTATGCCACCATTATGCTGTCACCGTGCTGCAATTACCATCCCAAATATTCTGCAAAAATGGCACCATAGTAACAGAATGACGTGCACACCTCAGACACTCAGTGATACGACATGGAGCAATTATTGCACCATAGAGACACGATCTGAACTTGAAGCATGGCGACATTGTAGTGCCACTAGTGCACCACGCAATAATATTTAAGTACCACAAATATGGCTTTGCCTTGGCGTCATCAAAAGATGGCACGGTATGCCGTCACATAATAGCTCAATTCAGACGTACATCGCTACGTTAATGCCGACATAGCATCCGTTGTGTGACGCGTTTATGCTGTTCCTGTGCCACCAAATGTCTATCTGGGTGAATATGATCAATTGTAAATAAATAATAATAATTTTATCTGAATCTGACTTTCTGACTATATAAAGCATCCCAAGCACTCTGGCATAAAAAAACTCGCACGTTTTTCGTGAAAAACCGCTGTGATGAAAGAGAAGACAAAAATGAAATTCATATAGGGTAGTCCCGGTTGTGGTCACTTTAAGAATTTTCCCATTTTCAAGTGCGTGTGATTGGGATCAAATATCATAAAATGGTTTTGAACTTATACTTTTTGTATCAGCGAAGAATATAATTTCAGATTTCTAGCATTAAAATCTTCATATGTGTCGAGAAAACAGTGGAAAATGGAAAAAAGTAGGAGCGTTGCCATTTCACGCGATATATACCGATTTTGGCCATGCTTAAAAATTGAATATTTCAATATTCATTTTTTCAGAAACATTTTTTAAGGCGTGTTTAATCATTCAAAATCGTATACTTACGAAAACAAGCAATTCTACTGCACAGAAATGTATTTCTTCAAAGCACAGATGACATTCGTGAACCTAACTAACCTTTTGCTTCCTCATAGAGGAAGCTTTGTTTTCATTTTTTTTTTTTCGAGACTTTCATGTTAAAACGTTTAAAATGGTCTGGAACATCGAGAAAAGTGGTTTAGAAAAATTGTCCGGATATACCCAATGGGCACACATGTTGCAATGATGTCCTATAGACGTCTTTAGGACATCATTGTAACATGTGATGTCCGAAAGATGTCTTTAGGCCATCATTGTGACAAGTGTGCCCATTGGGTATGTATTAGGGTGTGTCGAATTTTTTTTTTTTTTTTTTTTTTTCATATTGCATGGTCTCAAACCATTGTTTGTGCCTTTAAACAACTCGTCTGAAAATTTGAGCGCGATAAAAAATTTTTTAGAGGTGGCTCAAACGATGTATCGATTTCTCATTTAATTAACACGTAAAAGAATACGGCTCTTAATAAATTCATGTCCCCAAATTACGGATACGATATATTGGAGTTTGTATATTTTTTTTCGTCATCTTCATATCATACGGAAGTGAAAAAGTGCTTACAAATTTTTCGTTTAGATCAATAGTTTTCAAGTCATTATTTTTGTAAGGCGCGAGATATTCATTTCGCCTAAATTCGAGAAATTCGGGCAAGAATTGCAAACACTTCCCGATGTTAAAAAAATTTGAAAAAATTCATACTCATTATAGGGACTCAGAAGACTAATTTCGCATAATAATAATTTCAAAATGTTATTAACAAATTGTTAAAAAGAAAATTGTTCATCAAAATATGCGGTGACTCAACTTTTTTTTGTATGAAAAAGATTCGTTCATTTTTCGGAATATATATGAATTTTTTCAGATTTTGCTTCCTCATAGAGGAAGCTTTGTTTTCATGAAATTTTTTTTTTTCGAGATTTTCATGTCAGTATGCTTAGAATCACCTAAAACGTCGAGAAAAGTGGTTTAGAAAAAATGTCCGTATGTATGTATGTGTGTGTGTGTGTGTGTGTGTGTGTGTGTGCTGGGCTTCGAAAATTCAATCTCCTCTCACTCGGTAACCGTTCGAGCGATCCGGCTCAAATTTGGCACGCAAGTAGAGTAGCTGCCCCTCTTTGAATGTTGTGATTTTTGCCAAAATATGTGAAGTCATTAAGATTTTATGTTGATTTTAATTTGTTGAAAAAAGGGCGTGGTCGCTCTAACTTTCGTAAAAGTTCGCCGATTTGGCTAAATAGTTCTTCATAACTGAAGATACGTTCAATGTTGTATGGTATTGAATTTCGACGAAATCGGTAAAGCGGTTCGGATTTTATAGAATTTTGAATTTTTCGAAAAAAATAGATTTTGATCTAAATTACGTCGAATTTCAACAAATGAACAGAAATTTTGTACAGACGAAAAATAACATTCAGAAATGCCATGTACCAAATTTGGTGATGATCGGTAAAGTCGTTCGGATTTTACACCATTTTTCATTTTAAAAAAATGTAGATTTTCGCTATAACTTCCGGAAAAGTTGAGAAAGTACGACAAAAATTTGTATCTGATCAAAATTAGATGTAACGGTGTTTGCAGAGGTGATTTATAGCTGTATAAAACACCTCTGCAAAAGAGACACAAGGTATAAAAAAAAAAGATGCAAAGTAGAACCTTGCACATTGCTTCCTCATTATTTTTCGCTTTTTACAAAGCTTCCTCTATGAGGAAGCTAAAATTGAATAACATACTGCTTCCTCACAGAGGGAGCTTTGTAAAAAGCGAAAAATAATGAGGAAGCAATGTGCAAGGTTCTACTTTGCATCTTTTTATCTTTATTTTGATTTTTCTTGTTATTTACATGGAAAAATGTGCAAAAATAAAAATAAAGACAAAAATCTGAAAAAATTCATGCGTATTCCGAAAAATGAACGAATTATTTTCATAAAAAAAAAGCTGAGTTACCGCATATTTCGATGAATAATTTTCTTTTTAACAATTTGTTAATAATATTTTGGTATGGCATTGAAAAGATTATTAACAAATTGTTAAAAAGAAAATTGTTCATCGAAATATGCGGTAACTCAGCTTTTTTTTAAATGAAAATAATTCGTTCATTTTTCGGAATACGTATGAATTTTTTCAGATTTTTGTCTTTATTTTTATTTTTGCATATTTTTCCATGTAAATAACAAGAAAAATCAAAATAAAGATAAAAATCTGAAAAAATTCATATGTATTCCGAAAAATGAACGAATCTTTTTCAGACAAAAAAAAGTTGAGTCACCGCATATTTTGATGAACAATTTTCTTTTTAACAATTTGTTAACAACATTTTCAAATTATTATTATGCGAAATTAGTCTTTTGAGTGCCTATAATAAGTATGAATTTTTTCAAATTTTTTTAACATCGGGAAGTGTTTGCAATTCTTGCCCGAATTTCTCGAATTTAGGCGAAATGAATATCTCGCGCCTTACAAAAATCATGACTTGAAAACTATTGATCTAAACGAAAAATTTGTAAGCACTTTTTCACTTCCGAATGATATGAAGATGATGAAAAAATATATACAAACTCCAATATATCGTATCCGTAATTTGGGGACATGAATTTATTAAGAGCCGTATTCATTTACGTGTTAATTAAATGAGAAATCGATACATCGTTTGAGCCACCTCTAAAAATTTTTTTATCGTGCTCAAATTTTCAGACGAGTTGTTTAAAGGCACAAACAATGGTTTGAGACCATACAATATGAAAAAAAAAAAAAAAAATTCGACACACCCTAATATGTATGTATTGTAACGCGGCATTTCGCGTTACCGCAAGTGTCGCTGCAGCTTCCTCCTTGTTGAATCCTTTATTGTCCGAAGCCGCCTCCAACCAGCAAGCCACTCGCGAGCTAGCCGGCTCGAGCCGACCAGAGCCTCTATTATAATTACGAAAAAGACTCACCCTTTCCTTATTTTGAGCATTACATATCGCGAGCCAACTACTTACCGACGACCCATCGCCGGCGAAGAGACATCACCGTGGGCCGAGGTTCGACAGCGGGGCGGCGGCGGGCGGCCCGCCTAATGTTCACACGGAGAGACGAGACCTGCCATCTCTCGTCAGCCGAAGGGAGGCTACCCCCTCCGCCTCAGACCCCTCACCGGCCCTACAAGCGGCGCAGCGCGATCGGCACGCGCCGAGGATCGGGACTTGTTGGCTGGACGCGGACGATAGCGCACTGAATCGGCGTAATAGTTGAAGTATTCGGAAATAAAGCGAAATAGTGTAAAAAGTAGTTTTGGTCAGATCCTTGGAGAAAGCATAGTCGGTTGGACCCTAATTTGGATTATATAATAACTCGAGTGGGGTCAGTGCAGTTATTATTGGTTTGATAATTGTTGAGGTGCTGTGTCGCCCTCACTGGTCGTGATTATTCTGTTCATTGAAAACCTTAGTGAGGTGAGACGCTTCACGTCTCACCCCGTTATACGTGGTCACAGAGTCGGCTCGGTCCGGCTACGATTATCGTAGGCTATTGTCGGTGTCATTAATTAATTGTGCATCCCCGATCTTTTCGGTTATTGTACTTCATTTACATTATATAAAATCAGTGGTACCGTCGAGTACATTTTCCCCTTCTGGGAATTATTATTGGTGTCAGTTATTTTTATTAAATCAAGTGTGTTACATATCGAAATTAGTGGTGTCAAGTTTATTCGCGGTTATTCGCGAGACTCTCCTCTCTCCCCCCCGCGACTCGCTCTACCGATAGGCAGTCGGATATTTCGCAGTTCAAGTGTTTCCTCTTGGCCCTTCAGGCACTAATAGAAGGGCCTGGCGCCTTCTAAATAAATAGTATTTTCAGGGTGTCGAATTTGTCGAACGATTCTCCGTGATAACTTTCCCGAGTTATCGCGGATAAAGAATCGTGTCACAATTTGGCGCCCAACGTGGGGCCCGACAGGAGTCTCATCGGGAGAATAGCCTCGGAAAATATTTTGTGGTGTTGGTTTGTAGGAATAGGTGCGAGCGGTGTGTTACAGTTTGCGCGGCTAGCAATGAGAGCGACGGGGACGCCGCTATAGCGAGGCCGCTCACGCAAGCCCTTGATAAGCGTGAGCCGCTGACAGCTAGCGCGACCCAGAGCGCCGGGCCGCGCGAACCAAAACAAACAAGGAGTGCTCGGACGACAGTTTAAGGCTCAAAATCACTTAGCATAGGAACGAATATTATTTCGAAATAAAATTTTATTTCAGTGGCGATCCGCTGGGTGCTAGAGCATCTAGTCCAGTACGGGCGTACGCGGGGCTACAGTAGCCTCGCCATACGTGGGAAGACAGTCGATCTTCCCTATGCTACGACGACCTGTCACATGTAATTTATTCACAGGTCATTGTTAATTGCTAATGAGGAACGCCGTTATTATAAATATGTTATGAATGTTATAATTATTTTCGGAACATTTCAGGATTTTTAGAACAAAGTTGCAATAAATGTCTAAAGAAACATACTTTTAAAATTAAAAGAAAAAAAAAGAACCGTAACATAGATTTTGGACAATGAACATCTACTTTTTTTTGTGGGAAAAAATTACCATTTACCTTTTTGGAATGTCACAATCTACTCTTTCGGAAACTTAAGACTTATTTTTTTGAAAAATGAAGCTCGATTCTTTTTGAAAAATTAAAATTTATTTCTTTTTTTTGGAACCCTGACATTAATTTTTTCCCGGAAGATTGAACTTTTCTTGAAAACTTGAGTTTTATTGGAAACTTGAAGTTTCTTTGTTTGGGAAAATTGGAAGTTGTTCCTTCGGGACAATTGACAGCTATTCTGGTTGGGGAACATTGACATTTTTTTCCTTCGGACCCGGACAATTATTCTTTTTGGACAATTAAGATTGATTCTTGTTGAAAAATTAAACATTTTCGGGACATTGAAATTCCGTTTCGGCGGAAACTCAGAGTTTATTTTTTTCGGAACTTTGAAATTTATTTTCATTATCTCTACCACTGGGAAATTGGGAATTGGTTTTCCCGTAATTCGGAAATTGGGAATCTATTTTTTTTGGAGGATTCAGGTGGTTGGAACATCGAAATTAACTTGTTTTTCTATAATTCAAATAATTTTGGATAATCCGAGCCCTTCCTTGCAACTTCATTATTTTCTTTAACAGGAACATTATATCTTGAAGTTACTTCAGAACTTTATATGATTGTGAACATTAAACCATTTGGACTTTGGAATAATTTATACATTTGCAGCAGTGTGAAACTTAAATAAGTGGGAACGTGAACTAAAGATAAAATAATTTGGACAGTTAAATAATTCGGAAGGCTACGTAACATCGAAGTTTCTGGAATAAGTTAACTATTTGGAAAAATTCACTGAACGCGGGAAGATTTTGAAATTTTGGAAAACATAATTAATCCTGAATAACTCACATCATTTTGCAAAATACCGGTAGTTCTAAAACCTTTACATAACTTTGGGACATTCAATTAATTTTTGGAAAGTTACTTTGGACAAATTGTAGGAATTAGCGACATATTTTTCGGGAAAAATACCTCCGGGTAGCAATTTAACGGTCCGCGTAAGGCTGAATATTGTTGGACGATTCGAACCAGTTCGAACCGTACGCCGCCTTCTTCCACGTCGTTTAGGTCCCTGGAACCCGTAAACAAGTTATTGGAAGTTGGATTTGGGGGTTAACAAGTAACCCCCAAGGGAAAAATACGGTATCGGGTGCCATTCGCACCCGCATGGAGCCATTATTATTTTTGAAGGACGTCCAAATATCAAAATTCTCCAATTAACCTAAAAAGTGGACCTCGCGGGACCCAGGTAACTCTTTTTGGTAACCTTTAATTACCGTGTCCTCCTACAACGTGCCTCGGCGACTTAAGGTTTTTTGTGCCCGCTACTTTTATTTTCAGGAGGTTTCCGAGATTGTTGATAATTATTAGTACTTGGGAAGGCGAGTTTCTCTTAGCTATTGCGTGGATCTGAAACTTCCACCTAGGGAGTTCGTGTCTGTTGAGACCAATTAACGTCCTGCCTATTGTTTTTTTGGAAATTAACGGCTGGCATATTGTCTTCTACATTAACTTTTTGGAATATTCGTTCTGATTTTTTCAACGTCCTGCCTATTGTTTTTTTGGAAAGTAACGTCTGGCATATGGTCTTCTACATTAACTTTTTGGAAGATTCGTTCTGTTTTTTTCAACGTCTTGCCTATGGTCTTTTACCCGAACTCTTGGGAATATTCGCTCTAAGTGGAGAATTTAACGCCTCGCCTATTGTTTTTTCCTTGGACCTTAACGTTGGAATATTAGCGTTGAGTGGAGCCTGTAAAATTGGCTTCGTAAATAGCCATTTAGATTTGGCGGATAACTCGACTTCCCTACTACTGTTTTTTTTTTGGAAATTATCTTTTTTGGAAATACCAACTAAGCCGGCTCGTGAACGTGTCCGAGCCCGGCCGAGGGGGGAAACGCCCCCGTAATAGATCGTTAGAGAGCCAGTCGTCCGAGTACCTACCTTGCGCGGATGCGCTCGTACCTAGACCGTATTGGTTATAGGAAATTCGTTGCGTTTTGTTGTGTTTAGTTTAACATTTCGTTCCGATCCAATTGTCGTCTGATTGAAGAATTCCCTAGCGTTGCTCCCGTACCTTTTTTTTGTACCACGGTAGTATTACCCGATCCCGACCACCTTTTCGGGGGGGCGAGGAGCCCACGCTTAGCTCAGCATTGTGGGACCTTCCGTCCACGCGGCCACGTACTTTCGCTACGCGTCCGAAAGCTATGCCCTCGTGTTCGAGCTCCAATAAATCTCTGTCGAACGGCAATTGGAATCTTTTTGGAGAAAATTGAATTCTTATTTTTTGATCGCATTGTAGTGTTCGTGCTAGCATTTTAGAGTATCGCGCCACGAGTCAATTGGACTCCCGTTCGCGGGAATTTTAGAAATAGGAATAGGACAAGAGATCGCGGTATCGCGCCTTCATTACTTAGATTGAAGGAAAAAGTCCGTGAAAGTGATAACATGGATCCGGGGGCCGAAGGGTATACTCGCGAGCAGCTTGAGGGCTGGCTCCAGGTAGCGGGGCTACCTACCGCGGGGACGTCGCAAGAATTGTGCGATCGAGTTCGGACCAATTGGAACGTCATCATGGAGGCGCGGGCGGCCGCCCGGTCTCTCCTCATTCATCGTATGCCAGGAGCCACGAGCCCGGGAGAGGCGGCAGCGCTACCGAGAGGGGAATCCACCCCCATCAGCCACGCTCCCACACAGGGGACCCAAACGACACCCCCTGACAGCAT
This sequence comes from Ephialtes manifestator, assembly GCA_963970395.1. Classification (NCBI taxonomy): domain Eukaryota; kingdom Metazoa; phylum Arthropoda; class Insecta; order Hymenoptera; family Ichneumonidae; genus Ephialtes; species Ephialtes manifestator. The sequence goes on along the minus strand of OZ019977.1, from coordinate 10,494,698 downwards.
TCTGGCTCCTGGGGTCCAAGCCTTCCTCGCTGCGATCCCAGCCAATGCCTCCGGGATTTTCGGCAACGCGTGGTGGCAGGAGCCACCACCGATCCCCGCCGCCAGCTCCCTTCGGCAGCCCATAGGAACGGGGACCGGGAACCAGCGTGTCCCACTACGGGAGACCAGATGGCCCGCGCCCGCCGATTCCCAGGCGAAGAGGCCAACGGACAAAAGCAAGCAGCAGGTCAGCTTCGCGGACCCACCCGCTAAGTCGACCGGAGCGATCCGAAAGCAACCGCCGGCGGGAGTGGAAGGCCCCCTCCCGCCACTGCCGAAACCACAACACGGGGGGCTTAACCCTACCCCCCAGGGAGCCAGGGCGGGAGCGGCGGCCCCGGCCGCGGTAGCGAGCGGCCCCGAGCTACAGAACTTGGACTTAACGGTGGTTATGCAGCAGCTGGCGCAGATCGTCGCTCAGCATGTACTCAAGGCGGCTCCACCAGGACCCCCTGGACCGCCTCCACCGAAGGACACTCCTTCCGACTCGGAGAGCTCGAAGAGCTATAGTCTCGGAAGAAAAAAGAAGATTGAGCGCTCTCGACACGCGAGAGGGCCAAGAGAGAGAAGTGAGAGCGAGGAATCGGATCGCCCTCGCGCGTCCAGCACTAAAATCCGTCAAAGGTTGAGTGAGCAGCATGACAGGGACGCGAGGTCAAGCCATCGTCATTCCAAACGCAGTCACTCCCATCGCCGTGACCCCTCCGAAGGGTCGGAAACTTCCAGCTCGTCGCACTACTCCTCAACGGGACGACGCCTTGAACACCTACACGGACGACACCAGGACAGCTCCGAAGAGGACCGAGAAACATGGCGGATACGTCACTCGAAGAGAGAGTGGTCCACTCGGCGAAGGTCGTCCAGCCGCGGTGAGGAATCGGAGGGGAGCGATCGGAGGTCACATCGGAGGACATCGTCTCGCAGACCTCCCTATCGCAGGAACGCCTCCAGCTCCAACGAGTATTCCAGTTCGACGAGACGATCGGAAAGAAGGCGAGGAGACTCAAGGCCGCACCGAAGACATCACAGGGATTCGGATACTGAGGATTCATCATGGGACCGCCGGGACCCTCGCCGACCGAATCACGATTATTCCTATCACCGGCGAAGCTTCCGATCTTCCCATCGCTCAGGCCATAGCACCATATCGGAAAGATCGCTACCTAGCGTGCAACACGCGCGGAAATGGGGAATCTCGTTTGCGGGAAGTAAGCAGGAGAGTACGGAGGATTTCCTGATCAATTTTAAGGACAAATGCGATGCCAGGAAGATCGCCCGAGAAGATCGGCTCATCCTGCTCCCGGAAGTACTGAAGGGCGTAGCCCTCAGTTGGTACCGGCAAAACAAACATGCGTGGCACTCGTGGTCGGGTTTCTGCCGCGAGTTCCGGACCTGGTTCGTGGAGGATGCCAGCCAGAGGAAATTGGAACAACGCATCCGAGATCGAGACCAGAGGCCGAATGAGGATGGCGTCCACTACATCGTAGCCTTGAGGGATCTGTACGATCAACTTCCCAAGGCTATCTCGGAACGAAAGCAATTGGACAGAGCGTTCGAGGGGTTAAGAAAGGACTACTTCCTTTTTTTGGACAGGGAAGACTTTACCTCGTACAAGGCCTTCGCCAAAGAACTACTGAGGGTGGAGGGCAAGTGGGCCCGGGGGGAACCCAGGAAATCGGATCCTAAAGAACGAGGGCCGCAGCCTCATCGCGATCTGTTCCCCAAAACCACCGAAGTGTGCGCGGTCGGAGAGCCAGAACAGGACGAAACCAAAAAGGAGAAGAAGGACGATAGGAGGAAAAATCGGAATCGAAAGCCATCCGCCGCGAAGACACCCACGTCTGAATAGCCGGGGGGGAACCCTCCTCCCCCGGTGACTCCAAGCCAGCCTGCGGGAACGCCCGTGGCTACACCGCCACCCACAGCGACACCACGCTCCCCGCCACAGACTTACCAAGCACGTAAGGAAGCGATGACCCACCGGCCGGATTTGGAGTGCTGGAATTGCGCTCAGAAAGGACATGGAGCGTTGGCATGCCCTCATCCCAGACAGGTGAGATGCTACAAGTGCCACACCCCGGGTCATACCGTGACCACCTGTCCCACTTGTTCGGAAAACGGCCAGGGGGGCTCCTCGGAGAAATAACCAGGAGTCCCCCCATTGGTATTGGAAAACCGGGGGTAAAGGTGAATTGCCTTCCCCCGAGGACAGAGCGTGGGGCGAAGCCCCCCGCGCCTGTTCCAAAATCCCCGAAACTGGCCGAGGGCCACCCATCGACATCTCGGTCGACGGAATCGCCCTCCGCAGTCTCAGTGGTGGGAGATTTGGACCCTCCGGCCCCAAGGCCTTCTGTAAGGAAGGGGGGAGCCGTGAGGAAGTGAGTTTGGAAACACCCTCCTCAGCGGAGCAAGTAGACTCGGTTTCAGTGCGAAACGAGTCTCCTGGCGGTGAGACCTCCTAAGACGGGGCTCAGGGAATAACAACAGACACCCTGACCCCCCAGCATACGTTAAAAATTTCGGAGGAGCCAGTCGAGACGTCGATTAGCTCCATTGCGATGCTGGGGTCAACGTTCTGTGAGGACAACTCGGTCGAGGTGGTGGAGACCCCTCCCGAGATCTCCATGCCGGTTCATTCCGTCGAGGAGATTTTGGAAATTGGCACCGAAGCGAAAGCTTCAATGATCGGAACACCGGCGTCGAGGGATGGACCCTCGGAGGTAGGGGCGTCAGCCCCTCCCGAGCAATCCGCAGATTCCTCCGCCAAAATATCGGGAAATATTGGAAGAGGCGACTCGAAGCTTCGGGCAGCCGTAGAACCGGAGCGGCTGGCGATAGGTTCGGCCAACACCAACGAGTCACCGTCATCGGAACCACTAGTCACGGAAATCGATCGGATATCCTGTTATGCCCCAGTACAGCGAGGACAGGATGACCGAATCTTCATCTCCGCCAGAGTGGGACGAAGAACGATTCGAGCATTGGTGGATTGTGGCTCAAACCGGACTTATTTGGATAGTACTGGGTTGGAAATCATCGCTCAACTCAACCGGAAGATCAATCCAACCCCGTGGGTGCGCGTTACCGTCGGAAACGGAGCAGTGGAACCAATATCGGGGGAAATCTCCCTCGAGGTAAATGTGGATGGAGCGATCCGAGCGATGCCAATCCGCGTTTTCGAAAAGCTCCCTCAAGCCTGCATCCTCGGTATGGATTTTATCAAAATCTTCGGGTTCAAGATGGACGGGGACAGCGAAACCTGGACCGTAGTGGGTAGCACAAAGCGCCACCCTTTCTATGACCACGCTGCTCTAGCAATAGTGAGCGATGAAATCTTGGGAATAGCGGATCTGGCCGAAGATCAGAAACTACGACTTAAAGAATTTTTGGACGAACATGTCGATCCGGTACCTCCGAAGTTCGGACTTACGAAACTCGCAGTCCACAAGATCGATGTGGAAGGCCACGAGCCGATAAAACAACGATTTTATCCGACTACGCCTATTCGTAAACGCGCGATGCGAGAAGAGGTGGATCGAATGTTAGCAGATGGGATTATTGAACGCTCCACTAGCGGATGGTCGTCACCGGTGGTACTAATACCGAAGCCCAAGGGAGGCTATCGGTTCTGTCTGGACTTTAGGAAGGTCAACAGCGTAACGAAGAAAGATGCGTACCCTCTGCCGTATATGGACGGGATCCTTGATCAACTTCGTTCAGCACGGTACATCTCCACCATTGACCTCAGCCAGGCATACCACCAAATCCCAATGGACCCCGCGAGTAAGGAGATTACCGCGTTCACCGTACCGGGTCGGGGCTTGCTGCAATTCACCAGGATGCCGTATGGCTTGAGCAATGCCCCCGCCACCTTCCAACGATTATTGGACTCGTTAATAACTTCGGAATTGGAACCGAACGTCTTCGCGTACTTAAACGATGTTATCGTAGTCACGGAGACATTCGAGGAACATTTGGATTGGCTCCGCAAGGTTCTCAACATCATCAAGGAGGCGGGGTTAGTAATTAACCCCGATAAATGTGAATTTTGTGCTAGGGAGGTGCGCTACCTAGGCTTCAAAGTCAACAGGGATGGCCTTCAGACGGACCCCGACAAGCTCAAGCCGATAATTGAGTATCCCCGACCTCGCACGGTGAAACAACTGCGCCGCTTCATAGGGATGACCTCGTGGTATAGGCGGTTCATCCCTGAGTTCGCCGAAATTGCTTCGCCACTACACAAACTCACAAGCGTCAGAGCCGTTTGGGAATGGGGCTCCGCACAAGAGGGCGCGTTCGAAGCCCTCAAGAAAGCGCTAGTGACGGCACCAGTGCTGACGCACCCGGACTTCTCCCTACCATTCATACTCCACACCGATGCCAGTGATCGAGGACTGGGAGCGGTTCCACACCAGCTCCAAGACGGAGAGGAGTGCATCATTGCGTGCGCCAGTCGAACGATGACGGGCCCAGAGACCCGCTACACTACCACCGAAAAGGAGTGTCTAGCCGTGGTCTGGGCTATACAAAAATTTCGGCAATATCTCGAGGGCTACCATTTCACGGTAGTCACCGATCACGCAAGTCTTACCTGGCTGCAAAACCTCAAGGATCCCGCGGGTAGACTGGCGAGATGGGGGATGAAACTGCAGGCCTGGCAGTGCGACATCATCCACCGAAAGGGTACAGAACACAAGGTGCCAGACGCCTTGTCCAGGATGTACGAAGACCAACCGACATCGTACGAATCAGAGCTCTGTGCCATGGAAGATACCCTCGAGAGAACTTGGTACGACGAACGAGCGGAGGCCATTCAGAAGAACCCTCGCCGATACGACGGCTGGGCGCTTTCAGAAGGGCATCTCTACTACCATCGGCCGAATCTTTTCAAAGAAGTGGCCGTACCGGATTTGGACGCATGGAAACTGGTGGTTCCCCCCGAGGATCAGGGACGAGTGTTAAGAGAGGTCCATGATGACCCAACATCCGGTCATCCAGGAGTGGACCGCACGTACCGCCGGCTGGCCGTTCATTACTATTGGCCAGGCATGTATCGCGAGGTAAAACACTACGTCGGACGATGCGAGACATGCCTGCGCCACAAGGTGGCACAGCAAGGACCTGCCGGCCTTATGGGCAAACGCCACATCAGCCAACCGTGGGCGGTAGTTGCCGCCGACATTATTGGACCTCTCCCCAGAACCAAGGCGGGATACTCGTATCTTTTGATTTTCGAAGATCTCTTCTCGCGGTACATCGAGGTAGCCCCCTTGAAAAAGGCCGATGCCAAATCGATCATCACCGCCTTTGAAGAATCTGTAATTTATCGATGGGGCACTCCCGAAGTGCTCCACACCGACAACGGAACCGAGTTCGTTAACAAAGCGCTGAGTGAGTACGCGGAAACGTTCGGCATTTATAGGACCACGGTACCACCTTATCACGCCCAAGCCGACCCGGTCGGGAGAGTAAATCGCACCTATAAAACCATGATTACTTCCTACCTGGGCAAGGATCACAGTGAGTGGGACAAACACTTACATGAGCTACAGTACGCGTACAACACCGCTCCACACACCAGCCTGAACCACCTCAGCCCCATGTTCCTCAACAACGGGAGGGAACCAAGGCCTCCCAGTTTCATGCGAGGGGAAGTTGATCCCCCCGCGGAAATTTCCAAGAATAGCCGGAAAACATGGGCCGAGCGGATGCAACGAATCGTTGAACTACGGGACCTAGTCACACAGCACATTGGTAAAGCAGCGGATCGTCAAGCCCATTATTACAACAAGGGCCGACGAGATCTCCAGTACGACATAGGAGACATTGTTCTAAAAAAGAATCGGATTATGTCATCAGCGGCACAGAACGTCGCCGCTAAACTCGCGCCGAAATACGCGGGACCGTTCACGGTCACCAAAGTGGTTTCCCCGGTGGTGGTCGAATTAGTCGATCTCACCGGCAAAGCGGTCGGGCGACACCACGTCGCCCATTTACGCAAATATGCGAAATAAGCGTATTTCAACCGTCACTTATCATGTTTCTTGGATTTGGATTTTTTTTGTTAATTTTGATCTCCTCGGAAATGTTTAGTTGCTAAGTAGGAGCGATTCGGAAGTTTTTTTGGTAATTCTTATTTTCGTTGGCTTCCGTCGGTGTTTTTAATTTTTTGTTTTTGTCAATTTTTCGTTGTTGGGTGGGCGAGAGGACGGGTAGAAATTGTCCCCGCGCCTCCCCACCCACCGGGAGAGACCCCCGTTGGGGCTCCTCATATCGGGCGCTGAGACATCAGCTGACCCCCCAAATAAATGATAAGTTCAAAAAGCCGTTGGGTTTCTCTTCCCTCCCCCGGTCCTAGATCCTTGTAGTACTACTGGAGAAGGCGGGAACCTGGTGGGATAACCGGTAGGGGAACTTTCTGGGTTTTTTTTGGTTTGTTGGTAAGACGAATAATCGGTGGTGGGACACAACTTTTTTTATTTTTTTATCGCATTCTTTCTTTGGTCTGGTCGACCGAGCGGGCTCTGCCGCCGGCTAATTGGACTAACGGCATCGGGAGGACACAGCCCCTCCCCACCTCGCACTGGTTAGGCGCGTTTAAGGAAGGGGGAGTTGTAACGCGGCATTTCGCGTTACCGCAAGTGTCGCTGCAGCTTCCTCCTTGTTGCATCCTTTATTGTCCGAAGCCGCCTCCAACCAGCAAGCCACTCGCGAGCTAGCCGGCTCGAGCCGACCAGAGCCTCTATTATAATTACGAAAAAGACTCACCCTTTCCTTATTTTGAGCATTACATATCGCGAGCCAACTACTTACCGACGACCCATCGCCGGCGAAGAGACATCACCGTGGGCCGAGGTTCGACAGCGGGGCGGCGGCGGGCGGCCCGCCTAATGTTCACACGGAGAGACGAGACCTGCCATCTCTCGTCAGCCGAAGGGAGGCTACCCCCTCCGCCTCAGACCCCTCACCGGCCCTACAAGCGGCGCAGCGCGATCGGCACGCGCCGAGGATCGGGACTTGTTGGCTGGACGCGGACGATAGCGCACTGAATCGGCGTAATAGTTGAAGTATTCGGAAATAAAGCGAAATAGTGTAAAAAGTAGTTTTGGTCAGATCCTTGGAGAAAGCATAGTCGGTTGGACCCTAATTTGGATTATATAATAACTCGAGTGGGGTCAGTGCAGTTATTATTGGTTTGATAATTGTTGAGGTGCTGTGTCGCCCTCACTGGTCGTGATTATTCTGTTCATTGAAAACCTTAGTGAGGTGAGACGCTTCACGTCTCACCCCGTTATACGTGGTCACAGAGTCGGCTCGGTCCGGCTACGATTATCGTAGGCTATTGTCGGTGTCATTAATTAATTGTGCATCCCCGATCTTTTCGGTTATTGTACTTCATTTACATTATATAAAATCAGTGGTACCGTCGAGTACATTTTCCCCTTCTGGGAATTATTATTGATGTCAGTTATTTTTATTAAATCAAGTGTGTTACATATCGAAATTAGTGGTGTCAAGTTTATTCGCGGTTATTCGCGAGACTCTCCTCTCTTCCCCCCGCGACTCGCTCTACCGATAGGCAGTCGGATATTTCGCAGTTCAAGTGTTTCCTCTTGGCCCTTCAGGCACTAATAGAAGGGCCTGGCGCCTTCTAAATAAATAGTATTTTCAGGGTGTCGAATTTGTCAAACGATTCTCCGTGATAACTTTCCCGAGTTATCGCGGATAAAGAATCGTGTCACAGTATATATGTGGGTATGTGATGAAAGGCCAAAAATTCATATAACTGTAACTTATAAAGTATTCGACCAATACCAATATGTAAAGTATAAGTATTCAATACCAAAGTGATACTACCTTTGGTATTGAATTTGGACCAAATCGGTAAAGCGGTTCGGTTTTTATGAGATTTTCAATTTTTCGAAAAATTTTCGTTTTGCTGTAATTCAGGTAAAGTTTTAACTAATCGACTGAAATTTTCTACACAGGAAAAATAACATTCAGTCTTGCTACGTACCAAATATGGTGATGATCGGTAAAGCGGTTCGGATTTTACGTGATTTTGAATTTTTTAAACGTCCGAAATCATCAACTTCATCAATAATTTTCATCTTTCGCAAAGCTTCCTCTATGAGGAAGGCTAAAATACTATAAAGAAACTTCCTCATATTTTGACATTCGTTTTCTTCGTTTTGTATTTTTTCGTAGCAGCTGTCTTTGCCAGAATTAGTCATGCACTATATATTAATGTTTTACTCTGTATATTTTTATTTTTACTAGAGATTTTTTCGAAAGTTGATTTTGGTATTACATAATGATGGGAATCTCCAGCATGAAAAGTATTCCACCATTTTATCTTTTTTTTACTATACATTTCTTTGGCTATATTTTTCTCAGCGTGTTTTCGTTTTTTGTTGTTCTTCTTTATGAATATATGAATTCATGGTGTAATAATTAACGAAAAATTAATGATTATATTATCATTGCCATATCCGGGAAACATGCTTATTCCATGTACCAGATGTGGCCATCGTTGTTTTTGTAAACATATATCGTTATTTCAGACTTTTAGTACATCAAAATTTCCAGTGATGCCTTTTAAGATTGATACGTGTTAAGCTGCATGTAATTCGCCAACCCGAAAATGTATCCCGAGCTTTTGTCAAAATCTTGCCAAATTACGGTAAGAGTTGAGAATTTGGAGAATTAGCTGATGATATTTTAATTAATTGATACAGTATTTTTTGTAATAAAGACGAACTGATGTCAATATGACGATAAATGTTTCCAAAATACACTGAGAGAAAAAATTGTTGGTCACGACAAAATAGAGGTTGACACAACCTCTTCAAGAGGTTATATACGGCGAATGGAACGAGGAGATTGAGTCAAACTCACCAAATGGTTGTCAGACTTTCTTCGATTCAAATGTTTCATGTGATTGAGACAACCACAGCGCATTTATTGTAACTCTAACATTGTTTTCGCTCAGACCATGCGCATGGTTGCATCAATCTGTAATCGATTAATTGGAACTATTGACACGGTTGGTTCAACTACACACATTTAAATTAAATTGATTATATGTTTAAGCGAATCTAAAATAATAATGAAAATTAATTTTTAAATATTAGGTTGTGCTTATTCAATCGAGTAATCCTGCATTTTTATTAGATATTACGACTTCCTCCTCATGATGGTACATATTTATCGCTGAAAAAACATATTTAATTTTTTTTACATTAACGGGAATCGAACCTGGAACCCTCAGGATGGTGTTGTTGTGCTGCGCTTTAGCTCACTCGGCCATTCAGCTCATGTGATTCTACAATTTTTTTGTCTATTTAAATATCGGTAACATGACAAAGTTGCTTGTTTCGTTGTTTGCGCGAATTAGTTAGTTAGTATTTGGGTGGATGATAGTCTGACTAACCTGGGGGTCAGTACTAGGATGGGTCACTACCTAACTGTCTCTGGCTGTCAGTAGTTGAATAGGTGACCACCGGGATGACTGTAAAAATCAGTACTCGTATCTTCAGCAACGACTTCCACACAAACGGGCGTGAGGTTGAGTCAACCTATATTTCGTAGAAGCCAGTTACACCGAGATTCTTTCAAAAGCATAAAATAGTTCTTGTAACCATTCCAATACAGTTGCTTCATAGAAATCATTTTCGTGATTGGAGTGACAGACGGGATTGTTTCAACCACTCATGACACGCGTATTAAGTACCGAAAAATTGTTGCCTTAACCCCTCACGGGGTTAAGTCAACTGCATTGCCATTCGCTCAACAACATTAATGTTCAGCCAAAATATAATTATATTGACGTTCAATTACATGGGGTAGTTCTCTAAAAAAATGCATTGTATTGCCTTGACGAATGGGTACTTGCGTCAACCTTTATTTCTTCGAGCCAAAGTAATATTTGCCAACCAACGCGCGAGGTTATCAGGTTTTCAAATTTTCTCTGAGAGTATACAACGTTATGATAAATTATGATTAAATACAGGTACATAATTACAATGGCCTAAAAAAATGTGTGGAGGGTGGCCATAACCGGTACTTCTACCCTAATATGGTTTATTATGGTCAATTATGGTATAATAAAAAAGCCTGCACAGTAGAACCTTGCAAATTGCTTCCTCACTATTTTTTGTTTCTTACAAAGCTACCCGTATGAGTATCTTAATCTATTTTAGCTTCCTCATAGAGGAAGCTTTGTAAAAAGCAAAAAATAATGAGGACGCAATTTTCAAGGTTCTACTTTGCAGGCTTGTTTTAGCTCAAAAGACATTTTACTAAAAATTCAGTGTCATAAAGTTCAAATAAATTTTTTAATAATTTAAAATTCGTCAAAATCAAAATTTCAAACTGTTTGCTACTAAAATATATATGAATCATTACTGAATACTATTTTGTTAACTTACTAAGATTGGGCTTGATATCACAAGTTTTTCTAAAATTATTGCGGTAAAGTTAATTCTTTTAATAATTCAAAATTCGTTCGTCACTAGATTATATATCTATCGTGGTTGAATATTATTTCGTACACATATTTAATTTGGAATTGATATCTCATGTTTTGCTGCAGTTAACGCGATACCGTTAATTTTTTCAATTATTCAAAATGCTATAAAATTAAAAATTTTATATCGATTGCCACTAAATTATATATTTATGATAACAATGAATATTATTCTGTTGTACCAAATTTGGGCTCGATAGTTCACATAGGATTTTGGAAAAGTGAATGACATAATGTCAAGTTTTTGGAAAATTCAAAACTCCATAAAATCGGAATCACTTGACCGATTGGAGTGAAATTCAATACCAAACAACATCAAGTGCGAATGCTCTTATAAAGAATTATTTAGCAAAATAGATTAATTTTTATGAACGTTAGAGCGACCACGCGCTTTTTAAAGTAAATTAAAAAAGCTACGAAATCGAAATTTGTGCATCGATTCAGTCAACAATGGTAGTAATTAAAAACGAGCTGCTGCCAGTTGTGTGCCAGATTTGAGCTCGATAGCTAAAATGGTTCTTGAGTTATCAGCGTTTGAATTTTCAAAGTTGCATACACACATACACACACATACATACATACGGACATTTTTTCTAGATCACCTTTCTCGACGTTTGGACCATTCTGAGTATCCTGACATAAAAATCTCGAAAATTTTTTTTTTCATGAAAACAAAGCTTTTTTTGTTCGTCGTTTTCGTGAACTCGTAAAAAAAAGAAAATGGCGGAATTAAATTGTAGGTCACGTAGATAGTTATTCAATTGGAACAGTTTTAGTGACTCGACTCACGTAACGCATACAGCAGAATTTACGCAGAAATGGCAAAGTTCGGTTGTGGTGTTCGGGTGTGAGTGGGCTGATCACAGAGTACCATTACTACTGCAACTTGCGCGATTCCATGTCGCCGTCCGTCGCGCTAAGCATTGTTAATCAGAGTGGCTATTTTTCACGTGGTTGGAGCTTTAAAGTACGATCAACAATCCATGGCGTTCGTGCATTTGTATTATTACTGCAGTTTAAAGCCCAGAGGGTGAGCTGACTGCGGAGAACGGCGAGGCCAAGTCGGGCCTTTGATCTCTGCATTACGCATGCCGTTCCGTAGTCTACTATGACCCATCAAGCGAGAAATCAGAGGCTCCGTCAGGTATACGAAGGGATCCCATGGTAATATAACATCAGTCATAGGAGTCGAAGTGCAGAGTTTAGCGTCGGTGCCGCATTGATACTACAAACCGGGGTGAACAGACTCGGAGCAATAGAGATGAATACAAAAATTTGGTAAATTTTTTTTATTCTCATAATTTATACAATTTTTCGTAAAATGTTCATTCAGATATTACTTCTGCGATTTAGAGGTGTTCATTTCGGTAAAAAGGTGTTTTAGAAATTTTGAGGTTCCAGAATCTGGAACTAACAATTATTATCGGGCTGAAGTAAAAACTTAAGATCCATCGTAGCACCGTTTTCCTTCCTCATGGAACCTATTTCTGTCGTGAAATTTTTTTTCTTCTTCAAATTTTCATGCTGGGTTACCCCAAATTGTCTAAAATATCTAAAAAGACGGTTTGGGAAAACATGTCTGGATGGATATGTGCAAGTGTGTGCGCAGGGCTTGGAAATTCCAATCATTGAAGAATTCAAGAACCTTTCAACCGATTGAGCTCGAATACGATACTGAAATTTAGATTTTATAGCTTTTTAAATTATTTAAGAAGAGGGCGTTAACGCCCTAACTTTAGTAAAATATAGAAAATTTTGCTAAATAGTTATTCATAACTGCAGGTACATTTAATGTTGTTCGACATTGAATTTGGCGGAAATCGGTAAAGCGGTTTGCATAGTATGGAGTTTTTACATTTTCGAAGAATTGAGGTTATTGGATTAACTGTTGCAAAACAAGAATTTAAAAAAATAAAATTTGTACATAAATGTAATAATTTGCAGTGATGGTATATACATAACTTAATGAAAATCGATAAAATGATGGTGTTCCAAAAGATAGGGATGTTCTGAGGTCTTGAGGGGTTGGATGTATTCAGGGATAGATTGTCTTGAGGGATTGGATGTCTTGAGGAATTTGACGCCTTGGGGGTTTGGTTACCGTGAGGGATTGGATGTCTTGACGGATTGATTGTCTCGAGGGATTGGAGGTCTTGAGGAACTTGATGCTTTGAGGGATTAGATGAAGCGAGGGATTGGATGCCTCGAGGGATTGAATGTCTTCAGGAATTGGATGACTTGGGGGTTTGGATACCGTGAGGGATTGGATATCTTCAGGGATTACATGTCTTGAGAGCTTAGATGTCATAAGGGACGGGATGTTTTTGGAGGGTTTGAAGGTCTTGAGTAATGGGGGCATCCGGATGATCATGAGGAATAAAATTGTTAAAAATAGAAAAATAACATGTTTTTTAGTGTCTAAAATTGCAAGTACAAGAATTTCAACAAGTTGCATTGAGCCATTTCTCCCCGGTTCTATGAAACAATTGGTGTACGACCTGAATTCGCAAGGCAGATTCGTAAAGCGGGCTGGAGCAGCTTGGTAAGCGGAGGATAATTACAATTAACTGCGATATGAGAGCCAAGCGCTACACTACCCCAGGTACTTCCATCATCCGCTGCTGGCGTCCCCGCCCCTTGTCAAATGATCTTAAGCACCGCGATTGCGATTACTCAATTATTCAGACGACCCTAAGCGAACTCCGGTCAGTAGATAGGTATATAGGTTCGGGTAACGCGATATCCTCCGGTGCATTGTTGCACTGTTGCGCTACCAGTGTAGTATATTGATTCAGTACCTGCAAGACATACCGCATTGAGGTATGCATACCCCAAGAGTTTCCTCTCTACCGACTCAACCTCGTTAGACAAACTTCGATGTACATCTCAAGTATCATCTTCTCGTCCTTATCCACTTCGTTCGCCGGTTCACCGTTGTCATGATTACGGAATTATTCCGTCAGTTGGACTCAACTTCACTTTACTATACATATATCCACTTGAGGCCCGACCGCTTCTCCACCACTTAAGCCCCAGAAGTTGAAATTGTTATATAGTGGGGCTTGTGATGGTATAGGAATTGTATTAAATAGAAATCTGTTTGATATATTCAAAAGTTTCAATTGCATCTAGTTGTTATAATTGTGGGATACTTCCATTATATTAAAACGAGTTATGATTCCTTGTGAAAGTTTTTCCACATAGTTTCACTTTAAAAATATCTTATATGTTAGACGCCAGTAGCGTTTTTAGAATTTGTCTGATCTGAAACGCATTTGTTCGCTACTTTTGTTTATTCATATGGAGGCTCCGTCATATAACGTCCACGGACAAATTATTTTATTGTACGATTTTACATACAAGTCGAGAAACTTGTTCACTTTTCCAGTGGTGAGGATAACTCACTAGCTAGCCACGTCTTGATTAGTTCGCCTTATGACCAAACCTGTCGCTATGATCGTATGATGTTGGGCGCGTCTGTGCACGTCAGTTGTAGAAAACAGATGGATAGTTTTGAATGAATAATAATTAATGAAGGATGCAAATTACAGGCTTGCAGATTGCTTCCTCATAATTTTGCACGCACACGCACACGCACACGCACACGCACACGCACACGCACACGCACACGCACACGCACACGCACACGCACACGCACACGCACACGCACACGCACACGCACACGCACACGCACACGCACACGCACACGCACACGCACACGCACACGCACACGCACACGCACACGCACACGCACACGCACACGCACACGCACACGCACACGCACACGCACACGCACACGCACACGCACACGCACACGCACACGCACACGCACACGCACACGCACACGCACACGCACACGCACACGCACACGCACACGCACACGCACACGCACACGCACACGCACACGCACACGCGTACGCACACACACACGCGCGACGTTTTGGACCATTCTGAGTGCCATGACATTATAATCTCAAAATCCTTCCTCTATGAGGACAAATTTTTTGAAATACATATGGCATCGATAAGCCAATCCGCCCTAGATTTTTGTATAAAGTTGTAGTTATTACAAAAAATAATTGCAGCTTACTACATAAATCTACAACTATTCCGGGGCGAACGGTTCACAACAAATTATAACTTTCTACGAGAAATTTGTAATTTTGCATAGCAATTCGTGTATTACCGATATTGGATTACAATCAAATCGCTTTAGTTTGTTGTAGAAAGTTGTACATTATTCTGTGAAGTAGAATATTCCAACAATTTACAAGCACGTTCCATTTGGCGTAGTTAATTGTACTTTTCAAATATTTTTGCATAGCAAGTTGTAGTTTCGGCATACTTTTTCGGTTAATTTTTTAGTAAAAAAGTTGTAGTTATAGCATAGTTTCAGAGTAGGGAGTTGTAGGTTTTTCCGCCAAGGTTATCTTAAATACGCGATTATATGGACATCGACATTCTTTTGGTCAACTCCGTCGACCCCTATGCAAGTTTCGATTATACTAGCGTTTTGACAAAAATGATTAAACCACCTCACTACATCCCTATATCTTTTAATAAACTGTGCCCGCTCGTCCTTCAATATTTTTCAGTGAACTCTTTGACACGTGTCAATAATGGAAGCGAGATGGAGTGGTGAGTACCTGTAATACATCCAGGGCCGATGGTCAGACGCGGTTGACCGTACAACGCTTGCTCTACTGCCCTTGCTACCCCATACATACTTCGATGTACCTTCAACGCTTCTATAGATATATGGGTTATTCCATACCAAGTGGGCCATTAATTTGCTATCACACCATTTTATTGTAGTTTTATTTCCATAATAATGGGAATTCTGTAAAATTTTGAGAAAAATCTGTCTCAACGAATAAAAATATTATTAGTTCGTTTTGTCAAAAAATGGTGCAAACTTCTTTTGAGCGGCTGTGGAGCTTTTTTTTATTAAAAAGTTCAAAATCTTGAACTTTATACATGAGCAAATTTTTTGTACGATCGGTAATTTTGAATATGCACACAAAAAAAGCTTGGTTAGAACAACCAAGGCGTTTGGTTATACATGTGCCAATTAAGTTATTGGTTAGACCAATCAAGTTATTTATTAACCAACCAAGTTATTGATTGACTAACCAAGATGATTTAGTTGGTGTAACCAACTTATGTTTGTGTGTGTGTGCGTGTATGTGTGTGTGTGTGTGTGTGTGTGTGTGTGTGTGTGTGTGTGTGTGTGTGTGTGTGTGTGTGTGTGTGTGTGTGTGTGTGTGTGTGTGTGTGTGTGTGTGTGTGTGTGTGCGTGTGTGTGTGTGTGTGTGTGTGTGTATGTATGTGTGTGTGTGTGTGTGTGTGTGTGTGTGTGTGTGTGTGTGTGTGCGTGTGCGTGTGCGTGTGCGTGTGCGTGTGCGTGTGCGTGTGCGTGTGCGTGTGCGTGTGCGTGTGCGTGTGCGTGTGCGTGTGCGTGTGCGTGTGCGTGTGCGTGTGCGTGTGCGTGTGCGTGTGCGTGTGCGTGTGCGTGTGCGTGTGCGTGTGCGTGTGCGTGTGCGTGTGCGTGTGCGTGTGCGTGTGCGTGTGCGTGTGCGTGTGCGTGTGCGTGTGCGTGTGCGTGTGCGTGTGCGTGTGCGTGTGCGTGTGCGTGTGCGTGTGCGTGTGCGTGTGCGTGTGCGTGTGCGTGTGCGTGTGCGTGTGCGTGTGCGTGTGCGTGTGCGTGTGCGTGTGCGTGTGCGTGTGCGTGTGCGTGTGCGTGTGCGTGTGCGTGTGCGTGTGCGTGTGCGTGTGCGTGTGCGTGTGCGTGTGCGTGTGCGTGTGCGTGTGCGTGTGCGTGTGCGTGTGCGTGTGCGTGTGCGTGTGCGTGTGCGTGTGCGTGTGCGTGTGCGTGTGCAGATTTCCTTGTAAGCACAATTACTGTCGTAATTACAGATGTATTTTTGTCAAATTTGGTACTCAAGTAAGCTATCATACACCAACTTTGGGATTGCAGTTGACGCATATCGGCTGGAAAATAAAAATTTTACAGTATATTTAAAATGTTGCGAATATCGTTTTCACGCTATAACTTTAGAAAATTAAGAGATATGGGGCTGAAATATTGTACGTAAATGGACTACAATCAAAGCGTGATGTATACCAAATTTGTCGAGAGGGCAGTTCTAATTTTATTGCAATTTCAATTTTTTTTAATGTCTGTAAATACTTCTACAATATCTGACTGCAATTTTCGATATGAGTTCACGATTATTGATTGTTAGTGGTAAATTTAGTCAAAGAAACTATCAATATGTTGGTAAATTTCGATTTTGGGGAAATAAAAAAAAATTCCGTCGCGAAAAACAAAAATAAATTTGAAATTTCTCACAGATTTATATCATTTTTTTTCACATATGGACTATCATCGATAAACAATTGAGTAAAAATTGGACGCAGATCTGTCCAGCCGTTCAAATTTTATGGCATTTTGAATTTTTCGAAAATTCTCCTTCTCGCGCTGGCTCGTGGAAATGATGAGATACCGGATTCTAATGTGGTCCACATATGGACTACCATGGAACAAGGTTTTAGTACAAATTTGAGAAAAATCGGTTACACGATTAAAATTCTTCGACTTTTTGAATTTTTAGAAAATGTCTAGAGCATAAACACGACTGTACAGTAGAACTTTGCAAATTGCTTCCTCATTATTTTTTGATTTTTACACGGCTTCATTTATGAGGAAGCCAAAATCGATTAACATACTTCTTCATAGAGGTAGCTTTGTGAAAAGCGAGAAATAATGAGGAAGCAATTTGCGAAGTTCTACTTTCCCATGTGCGAATGTCGGTATAAAGCCGGAGTCGGAGTTGTTAATACGGCCCAGAACTGGTGCAGCAGCAGTTGCCAAGCCTTGTTCAGCGGCTCTTGCCCAGTACTGGAGAACAATATAGCCAATAATGGACCTGTATTGGGCAACCAATCTGTTTGCCAGTATTGGGAAAAGGCCGAAGCAGCCACTGCGGCTCAGAACTGGCACAGCTGCAATCGCCAACCCTTGTACAGCGGCTCTTTCCCAGCACTGGTAAACAATACAACCATTAATGGGCCAGCTTTGTTTGCCAGTATTAGGCGAAGACCGTAGCAGCCACTGCGGCCCAAAACTGGCACAGCTAGAATTGCCAGGTCTTGATCAGCGAGTCTCGCCCAATACTGGTAAACAATATAACCAATAATGGATCGGCTCTGTTTGCCAATAGTGGGCGGAGACCAAAACAGTCAGTGCACGGAGAGAAAAACTTGTGTTGCCACAACATTCCCCATGTTTCTGCAGCAAATTTTGTTTGTTAAAATAGTGACAACATAAGCTTTCGTTGCTGTAACAAATGTGGTTTGTTACCGTTTGATTTGCTACCGAAGCAAATAGCATTTGCTGTGATAGTATTCATTAATTTGCTGTCGTAGCATTAAATTATTTGCTTCAATAGCAAATCAACATGTAATAGTAGCAAATTGTTTGTTAGAATAAATGCTTTGTTTTCTAGCATAATCCAACTTCTACAATCCGTACGTTATTGTTTTTCGCGTAAACCAAAGGCAGCTAATTAATAAATGTAATTGTGGAATTAAAAATAAAAATGAAAATATATATTTTTCGTCTCGGGGATTATTTATTGAGACATTGTTAGTAGTAGTGGATGGGGGGAAACGGTTTCTGTCGACGAAAATTTTTCCTGCCTATACCGAGATTCGAACCCACGACCTGTCTACTGTTACGTCCCGACGTACCCTTACCCCAAAAATAGACAACCCTCCGAGCACCACTGCATGTCCCGGAAAAGGGCCCTACAGTCGATGGTCGACCAAGTAGGGAAATTCGGAAAAGGACCCTGCAGACGGTCGATAAGTAGGGAAATTCAGAAAAACAGTAACATAGTAGGTGTGTGAGGCCCTCTGCTAGTCCGCAGACTAGGGGAAGCTCCACGCAAACCCAAGAAAGTAGGAGACGGTGACTTTCGGCCAACCAGAGGCGAGAGACTCGCCCTCCCTTACTCCTAAAATTAACGCACTAACTTTAAGATAAAGAAATCTGTTCAAAAAGTGGCGGACGGGAGTTTTTCCGGCCAATTAGAGTCTAAAGAAACTGCCCTCTCCCGAACCTGCGTAACACCAAAGGTTCGCAGCACTAATATATAAGATCACAATTTTTGTATTTTTGTTCAGTTCTAATTTTGTACTCAACGAACAACATCTCCAACCAGTCATGTGAATAAATAGTGGTAAGATGAAAACTAAAAAGTTTTCTGGTACATTCTTTGGACTTGAGTCTTGTGCGGCCAACCGCGATTACTCTAAGTCCTTTCAAAAAAACCCTCACGACTTGGAGTTTTACGCGGACCACCGCGATCTCTCTAAGTCCAATACACCACACACAATATTTAGAGTCTTGCGCGGACCACCGCGATCTCTCTAAGTTCAATACACCACACACAATATTTAGAGTCTTTCGCGGACCACCGCGAGCTCTCACGTACACAACGACTGAGTTTTGCGCGGAACGCCGCGAATTCTCACTAAGTCTTTTCTAAATCTGACGAGTACGGAGTTTTGCGCGGGTCGCCGCGATTTCTCCAAACTTTGAAGTTTTATTAACTCCACATACAGAAATTTAACCAACGCGCACTTTTATCTCGCTCCGGTGAGGAATCGCAAGAATCAAAGTCTCAATAATGTCAAACCGTTTTTAGCCCAAATCCCGGATTAATTAGCTTCGGTTAAGGTCCAAAACAGGGCAATTGTATTTGTTGTGTTACCCGGACGTAACACTACCTAACTTCCTAACAAGCCTGGCAAGCTGTTTTACCGTAGTGTTAACCGAAAATAACTGAAGTTAACCGACTTTTTAACCGAGAAAACATAAGTCTCGATTAGCCCACTGTTTCACCGGCTTTAACCAACAATTTAACCGATTAAAAACGTTTCGTTCGGTTAAATTGTCAGTTAAAATCGGTTCAATTCACCAAACAAAATAGATTTTTTTTTAATTCGGTAAGAATATCGGTTACAATCGGTTAATTCACCAGTAAAAATTACTTAAAAAATAACAATTTCGGTTAAAATGTCGGTTAAACTGGGTGAAACAGGGGCTATTCGAGACTGGTTAAAACACCGGTTAAAAAGTCGGTGACACTGTTTGTCAGGGGTAGCGGTACAATTCCTTAGTTAAGGAGGGCGACCAGCTGCATGGGAGTCAAATGACGGTTCGTTCACTTACGCAATAGAACCGATTGCTACAAATATTTTCGTCATTGCTAAAATCTTGCTACCAATAAAAATGCAATAGCAGATATGTAAATATTTCCTATTTGGACTATTTACGAAAGATAAATGATTTCAAGTTGCTGATTTGATTCGGTTGTCGAGTCCTGTCGGTGTGAGCTTTCGCACCATCGTGTGTGTTAGTGTGACGTTTGGCAACATCGCAAATTTTGTTGACATTCGTTTGCCGGAGGAGATATAACCTCTTTCAAAGCCGGCTCCGCGATGGACCGGTACAATAGTCGGTTGGAACACGGTCGAACCGCTGGAAGATTCATTTCGAGAAAGAGAAAAATGTGGTGTGAAAATGTCCTTGCCGCAAAAAAAAAAAAAAAGATCCAAACGACCCAGTCGAGCAAGTATGTGAAAAATACGAGCATATTTTCACCCTGTACACGAATAAAAGATAATGTAATATACCTAAAAAAAAACCTTTAATTATCAATCATTGTCTTGCTAAGACAAGATTACGTGTATATTTTTGTACACCTAACCTCTTTTATGGTTTACCGACTTACTGATTACGCTAACTAAGTGATTCCTAATTTTTATATGGGTTTATTTGTTTATTTTAATGTGATACTTTGAATTATATCGATCTGCGTATGTTGGGCGCCTGCACACATGACTTCCGTATATGCGTGAAAATGCGATGTTGCCAAGTGAAGCCGAGTGTGACAGATCCATTTGGAACAATGGCCAGTTTCGGCTGTTGCTTGCACTTTAACTCAAAATATCTGTCTGCAATGTCCAGCAGGCCCCTTTTTTCATGATCGCGTTAGAATCGTTAAAATTTTATGAACAGATAGCGACTTTGTTATCTGCGTTATCTAACTGCCAAAGGTTTTAATTATCTGATTGAAGTGTCGAGAAAGCACTGTTTCCATAAGATCCCATGTTAAAAGCACGATTTTTGAGTTCAGATTTCTTGAAAAAAAGTCCGGTAAGCCGTGCTGAGATTTAATAGTAGCAAAGTTCTATGTTCAATTTATCTCATATAAAAAATTTGAGATTTTATCTAACAAGAGGTGCAGCTGGTCGCCCTCCTTAAACGAAAAATTTGATTTGCCTTTATGCTCAGCCCACGATGGCAAGGCGCTTTTGTTTCTTTACGTCACCGACACCTTTCCCAAATTGTGATTATTAACCGATCCGTCATTAAACATTTTTCGGCTGAATTTTATAAATACATGGTTCAACTCGAAGGCGGCAATTTCCGAAACAAGGTTATGATTTTTATTGCGACCGTCTCAAAAGTGTTGACGTACTTATCCGAAACTATGGTGATTGTGGTTGTCAGGGCTGGGTGAAGGAAGTACAATTTCTACTCCCAAAAAAATACCTTCGGTGTATAAAAATCTGAGACAAGTACATTTACATCAACAATTTATCACGTCATAAACTTTATTGCTACTAATATTAATATTTTTACTTTTGTAATTGATTATTTCATGACTTTTTGCAAGAATAGATACAACTGTTGATGTAAATGTACTTGTCGCAGATTCTGATACACCGAAGGTGTTTTTTAGGGGATTTGTCTACTTTTTGCAAAAAGTCTCCTTGTCGATTTCATACTAGCTTTTCCATATTATCGTCAAATTGTAAATCACGAAGTACGAGTATACACTTTCGAGGCTTTACATTTTTAGTTGTCCATTCCGTTTAGTTGTTCATG